>CM033399.1:25900965-26500965 GCA_019426215.1 Buddleja alternifolia | reverse complement strand
CTTAGGGGGTTGAAAATTTTTTAAGGCCGTGCATCTGAGCATTCCTCATCTCCTAGAGCTCCTCTGGCAAAGCGTGTTCATGACTTTTCTCCTGGGAGTTCCAGTCCTCTCGGACTTGGAAAGGGATTGTTTACCTTTGGGGTAAATCAGGATCCTCAAGTCTAATCCCTTTGGGATACTAATGATTTGGTAACCCCTTAGTCATTGATGAGAATTGTTGTGACCAATCAGGACTCCAACCTCTTGTCCTCTCTTTCAGCCGAATGGATTGATCAAGAGATTTTCGCCGGAGCGAGTTGGGTGAGTTTATTTATGCATTCTTATCATTACTTTCATGCTATATATTTTTATGACTCATCAGATTTTTGACATGTCAAACTTCTTTATTTCTGTAGTGAATTCAACTATCCCATCAACTTCGTCTCAAGTATGAAGAACTAGAGCGGAAGTACTGTTAGGATTATTTATGTTGTACAAACTTTTATTTAATCAATAAAGGCATTTGTTTTGTTCATATCAATTTGATGGCATTAATATAAGTATTGAATAAGTAAGCCTAAGTAATCAAGAAGGAGCTTCTACTGCTCATGGTTCGAGGAGATTGACACTAGAAGTGTCGGTTCCTTGATTACTTAAATTAGAGTTCATAAGTCGAAGAGTCTTAATTGGGCACTATGATCAGACTTGTATGACGCAAGCTTTGACAAGGAGTGTCAGTCGGTCACTTTGGAATGGTGGGACCTTATGCCGTAAATATATCAATGGAATTGATATATTCGAACACGACTCATCATAATTCAATCACATGGGTAATTACTTGGTGACTGTCAATGATTGAATTACTGGTCATAGTAGTGCGCGTGAGCCTTAGACCTGAGGATTCACGAAGATTGTACTTGTGACACTAAATGTGTTATTAGAGTAGTTAGTTCCAATTCACCCTTTGGTGGGATCAACCTCGAAGTGCAGTTCAAATGGACAAGTAGCAATTGTTTGGTGATTGCCAATATGGGATTCACTGTTTCGAGTAGTAAACGAGTTAACGTCCTGTGCGATCGTAGGTAAAATGAAATTATAAGTCTTTGGCCAAAGAAGGGAAACTAACTTGTGTATGGTACGCAGGGGGTAGTTTAGCAATTTCATCTAACTATGATTTATTGAGCATAGTATCGAGTCCTGTGAATTTGACACATACCATAACTCTCACTCGATCGGGATGTTACAGTGAAGGGCTTATACTCACAGAGTATCTGTGACCTAAGGGTTCGTATTTGATGTACAATAATTGATCTCAATTGGGTTTCGGTGTGAGTCCACGAGACTAGCTTGGTGACACTCACATCTTTGGTTTCTTCCCAATGCCAATTGAGACAAACCTAGAGAGTCGCGCTTTAAAGGAATTGAGCGAAAAAAATTCTTTCGTTGTCAAATACATAAATTAGGTAATTTGTCATTTGATGAATAAATTAATTTATTTGATTAATTAGATTAATGAAAATAAATTAATAATAAATAATTAGATGTATTTATTATAATCATTCTATCCTAAATTAATTATTGGATTATTTAATTTAGAAGATTATTATATTTTAATTAGATTAAAAAATATTGGACTTAATTAATAATTGGACTAAGTTGAAAGTCAACCTAGTCCAATTAAGGATAAGGTAGGCGTGTACAAGGGAGTTTGATGGGCTCAAGGAATTAATTAATTTCAAACCCATCACTCCTTATATATACCTAACTACCTAGTTGAAAAACCTAAATCTCTCACAATTAACTTGACAACAAAGAAAAATGAAGAGAAAAAGCTCTCTTCCCGCCCCCCCCCCCCCCCCCGTTGTAGCTGTCGGCCTTTAGGAAGCCAAAGGAGGTGGATTTTTCTTCAAGCTTCTTCCGGAGTGATATCTAGATGCAGGAGTTATATAATTGCTGCTACCCGGTAGATCAAGAATTTGATTCAACAAAAAGGTTAGTAATTAGAAGAAATTTGATTTCATCTTATTCGTTTTTAATAAAATTATTAAGACCCAAAAGTGATCTGATTGTGAATCCGAATATATTTTTCGTTTTCGTTGCGCATGAACCAAGATCCACAACAGTCGTATCAGATCCAACTTTATGGCTTATAATAATTTTTCGATAAAAATATGTTGGATATTTATGTTTATGATGAAAAATATTATTAGATTATGATTTTTCATGTGTAGATTAATTTTTTGAAAGTTAAATCTGTTGTTAGACAATTGCGTGATTTATTTTTGAACATAAATCAAGTTTTTATATTGGATATGAATTAATGAATGAAAATGAATATGTGGTTTGAAAGTTGTTGGAATTCGGCTCAGAAAAGTCGAGGCGACATTGCCTAATGGGTGGCGCGTGCTTCACAGCATCAAAACAGCACCCGCCAGGCGGGCTGCTGTGTGACCCCTAAGGGCCACACAGTGCCTTCCCAGTAGGCGTTGTATACGGCCCATGCAATCGGGTTGCTCCGCGGTCCGTTTTATTTTATTTATTTTTTAAAACTTGACCCGAGTTTGACTCACGGGTCAACCCAAATTTTAAAAATTAAATAAAATATTTATTTTAAAATAATTTGAAAATTGATTTAAGGATAAAAAAAATTGAAATTAATTTTATTCCTAGTTTTAAATTGGATTTAAAATTGAAATTAATCCTAGACAGAAATTTATTTTGAATTAATTCTTTGTCGAATCAATTGGAAATTGATTTTTTGAAATCAAATTGGATTTTTTTTTCAAGTAGGATTAAAGTTGAATTAATTTATACTTTGATTTCTATTAATTCTTTTATTTTTCAAACCACACTTAATTAAAATTAGATTTTAATTTATTTCTTTTTGAAAGAACTCCAAAATATTAGCTATCGTTTTTATCATGCTGTGATGCTTGTTTTTGTGGTATGCCTTTCATGGACTAGATTTTTTCTTTCGAGTTTTGTTTTCTGGGTTATATCGAGTCTTTTAGTACCCCCCCCCCCCTCCCAGCTTGTGTTTTAATTTTCTGTAGATTTATGCATAGGATGCAATCTTTTCTACATAATTAGAATAAGACCTTTTGGAAGAGGATCTGCTTGGAGTTGGAAGTCTAAAGTTCCCCTAACTCGTGATTGAGCCATTAGCTTGACTCAAGCTAGATAAGCCCGTGGAAAGCATGAGTGATAGAATTACTAGGCATTTTCTATTTATTATAATCCATGTATACACGCAATAAATGGATAATGTGCAAGGTGAGACCAATTAAACGCAAAATTCTCCCACTGGAATAATACTGAATTTAGAATAAAAGGGAATTGGATGTTTCAACTCTCCATCAAACTTAGAGGAGTTAAATTAATGTCTAAGGGCATGATTTCTTCCCAGTAAGTTGGGGTATGTATCGGGACATTTATTTAAATTTTCTAAGTGCATTTGATGCCATCAATCGAAATAAATTCCACCCCATATATCGACAGAGGATTGCAAGGTGGAATTCAATTATTAGATTGATAGGAGTTGATGGGCCCAAGTTCAAATAGATCACAACCTATGTATCATTAAAAGGTTGCGGTCACGTGACCTATGAGCCAAACTATAGATTGAACTGCATGTTTAATAGTGCTAGGAAGGATTGCCACTTTAATAAATTTAGTGAGCCATATATTGTTAAAGGGTTGCAACTCACCGGATTTATTAAAGAACTCAATCACTCACTGTCTTTCCAACGAGATTTTTGAATGTTGTAGTGGGAGTGCAATGATTCGAAAAATGTAGTGGGAGCCAAGTGAAAATTCAAAGTCCTATTTAATTTTACTTGGAGTACAACATAATAATTTAAATTGAATATTTCTTTATTCTCTGGAATCATTTAATTATCTCTGTCAAAATGGAATCCGCTTTCTACGTTGCTTGAGAAAGACATCCTCACTGGACCAAATTATACTGACTGGCTCAGAAACTTAAGGATTGTCTTAAGTTTAGAGTCTCTTAGCTATGTACTCGAAGTTAATAAGCCCACAGCCCCAGCTGAAGATGCTGAGGACGATGCACGTGAGGCCTATAACACTTGGTGTAAGGACGACATTCTTATTAAGGGTTACATGCTCGGCTCTATGAATAAAGATCTGCAAAGATCCCATAATAATATGGATGACTCAAGGTTGATCATGATGCATCTCAAGGAGCTTTATGAAGAGCACAGTAGGACTGCTCGATATGAGATATCGAGAGAGCTCTCCAGAGCTAGGATGGGAGAAGGAGAGAAGGTGGGAGACCACTTACTTAAAATGATATCCATGATTGGGACATTGGAGGCTCTCGATTTCTTTAAGGAGTTCCACCTTCAGACAGATCTCATCCTGCAATCACTTCCTAGTTCTTTTTCCCAATTTATAGTGAACTTTAATATGAATGAAATCGATGTACGCTGGCTGGACTGATGATCAAATTGATTAGTGCCCAGGGCCATTTGAATCCAAAGAAAAAAGAGTCTGCTCTTTCCATCTCTACCGTTGGAGGAATTTTAAGCTCGTACAAGAGAAAGAGTGGCAAGAAGCGAAAGGGAGCATTAAAGGCTGAGGGAAACATATGGAAAAGAAAGGCTGCCAAGGTTCACAAGTACAAAGGGCATGGACCGAAGAAGACAGACATTTGTCTTTATTGTAAAAAGGCTTGTTAGGAAATTTCTTGTTAAGTATTTTGATGATGACAGTTAGGAGATATGTTGGACCCCAAAATATGTAAGTTTGATTTCATTAGAAAATATGTATAGGCTTTGAGCGTTAGATTTGTATAAGGCTTTATTTGTTTTTATTCTAAATTAGTAAGCTAAGTATTCTTAGACTGAGCGTCTGATAGTAATCTGAGTGAGTATATCATATGTCAAAGTCTGAAGTACAAGCGTCTAAAATCTGAATGAAGATGATGATCTCTAAGCAAGCGTCTGAGCATCAAGCTACGTCAAGCATTGATGTGTGAAGACTCAAGCTAAGGATCATTCAAGGTTGAGACAAGATTTCACCTGAATTTATTCCTAAGTCCAGAAGAAGTTAAATGCAAATATTCTCAGAGCATTAATCTCCAATGGGCATTAATTTCAAGTTCATTAAATGTTAATAAGGGCATTAAATGTGATAAGTACTCCAAGATGTACGGAGAAGACTTCTCATTGGACTGTCAACTTTACAGAGTCTACGACACCAACTTTTGTAGCAGAATTTCAGGTATAAAGGACACAAAGTCGTTCACTCGTGAAAGTGATAAACACGCGCCAAGCCATGTGTCCAACGGATACTTTATCCAAGAAAGTATATAAATAGGACTTCAGCAACAAGCTTACAAGTCGAATCCCTGTTGCATTGAAGTCTCAATCCTTGAACTTTCAGGAAAGCTCGAATATTCAAATCAAACATTCTTTTTGCTTTTCATCAATCCCTGAGATAGTTATCCAATATCTCAAATCTCTTTCAAGAAGAATCCTACACTATTATTGAGATATTCAAGTTGTTTGAACTTTCAAAATCAAGCAAATCTGTTGACCAAAACCCCTATTCAGCCTCGCAATCTGTGTGAAGTCGAAGTTGAATACTTGCATTATTTCTGGGTGAAAGACGCAAGCGGATCAAGGTGTCTTAGAGCTGAAACCTATGTGACCAAGGATCTCGAGTCATCCAAGTCCATTTTACTCTCTATTTTGTAAAAGTGTCTGTGTGATTCTTTAAAGAAAATCTGAGTAGATTTCCTCCGAGTGAAAAAGGACGTAGTTGGGATTACACCACCCAAAGAACCTTTCAAACCATGTGTTCTTTACTTTACTGTTTATTTCCTTATTGTCATATGACTCATATCATTGAATAAACGGCTAAGTAAACACATTGATAAAATTGTTTATAATTAAAAGCAACTAAGTAAGACGTTTTGACGCTAAACCTTTCAAAAGAAGAGTTAAAACTATTCTGCTGTGCTAACCTTGATAAAAGAACTGAACGCTTAGCCTTATTTGGTTATAGTATTCAAATCTTGAGTCCAAGTTAACTTTATTAAAAACTGTCTTCAAGTAGATGCTCAGCCAAGCACCTATATTCTTAAGCGTCCACAATACTTTTGAATATGAAATTTTTGAAGTTGTAGAAAACTTCAGGGTCTATTCACCCTCCCCCCTTCTAGACTCTTTCTTATGCCACTTGGGCCCAAGAAGTGGGAGATTGTTAGGATTATGCCCTCCATGTCATAGAGGAATTAGATTATTAGGGCATTTAGTTTTATGTTGTACAAACTTTCATTAATCAATAAAGGCATTTGTTTTGTTCCTATCAATCTTGATGGCATTTATAAAAGTATTGAACAAATAAGTCTCGAGTAATTAAGAGGGAGCTTTTACTCCTCATAGTTCAAGGAGATCGACACTGGGAGTGTTGGTTTTTTGATTACTTAAACCAGACTTGAATGACGCAAGCTTTGACAAGGAGTGTCAGTCGGTCACTTTGGAATGGTGGGAGCTTGGAGCTTGTGCCATAAATATATCAATGGAATTGATATATTCGAACACGACTCACCGTAATTCAATCACATGGGTAATTACTCGGTGACTGTCAATGATTGAGTTACTGGTCAGAGTAGTGTGCATGAGCCTTAGACCTGAGGATTTACGAAGATTGTACTTGTGACACTGAATGTGTTATTAGAGTAGTTAGATCCAATTCACCCTTTGTGTTGGGTTTTTACATATAAAACGCAGCGGAAAAAATAAATCCCACGGTGGTTCATCTCCGATTTCATGTATTCAAGTCATGTTAAAGAAAGTGTACCTTTCTTCGTGTTATTGAAAATTCTGAACCAGTTTTTGATCCCTTTTCCAAGCAGCGAAACAGCCACTGCCTCTAAATCACCATGTTGGAATTGAGATCGAAAAATCCTTCTTATCCTTCCCCTATGGACGGCTAGAGAGAGAGAGAGAAGTGGAATTATATGACTTAGAGAGAAAGACAATTATGAGGCTAGGGTTAATTATTTTCACTAAATAGTATTTATACTACACAAGGAAATAATTAATCCTAAATTACTAAGGTCTAGGTGTCCATAATGGACGCCCACTTGGGCATTTTTAAGCCTTCGGACTTAGTCGTGTATATGGTATTAATTTGATTAATATTATTTATCCAATAAATAGATTATTAAATAATTAATTAATCCAAGTTAATTCTATAATTAATTTCATAAAGATATTAATTAACACATTAACTTAATTAATTATTAAGATCATCTAATGATTTACTTAATTAATTAATTGCGATATCAAATACCGAAATATCTCTCAAGTCTTATTCCATAATTTTTCCTTTGCAACTCCTTTAAGCGTGGCTCTTTAGGTTCGTCTCAAAAGGCAATTGGCAGAAAGCCAAAAGGATGTGGGTAATACTTAGCCAGTCTCGTGGCCCACATCATATCCCAATTGAGAACAAATTAATAGAATCATTACAAACCTTTCACGCTGTGAATACCGTACAAGTATAAACCCTTTATTCTTATATCCCAGTCAAGTGAGAGTCATGGTTTAGTCAAACTCACAGGACTTGACTATATGCTTAGCTCATAATGAATCGAGGTCACTGAGTATACTCTTATGTTCAACATGAGTATCTCTAATGCTTTGGTCAAAGTCTTTGACCTCACCCATTCATGACGGCATAGGATATTTAGATCATTCACTTATGAGAGAATTGATAAGAGGTGTTTTTACGTGTTTTTAAGACCGTAATTCTTATGATTTGGATTCACTTATTGCTTAAATCATGTCACATTTGCGTTTAATAGGTGTGTTAAGTGAATACAGGTAATAAATGAGAATACATGAAGAAAAGGGAAGAAAAACGATGTACAAAACAAGTTCAAGCATGTTTTTCAACACCTAGGCGGTTTATGCATCTCCTACCACATTCGAGCGATAATTCCATACATTTCGAGATCGACTTAGACAAAGTTTCCTTCTAAAAAGTTTTAGATGTATGTCTTAGCTTCAAATGGGAACTTGAAACATCCAAATCGGAGGTCTATAGAGATAATTGTGAAGGAAATACGATTGCTGCGCCGAACAAAGAAGTACATGTGCCAGGATACGCCCCAGCGCCCTCCTAGTCATGCCTAGGCATGGATAGTCCGAATGTTACTCCTTTTCAGCCAAAATTCAAGCATTATATGATGGGTAAGAATCACTTTTGGCCATAATTCAGCACATGTGTTGAGGGGTTGTCATAAGTGTGTTTCTTGGTAGATTTACTTTATGGGCGCCAAATCAGAAACAACCTCCATGTTGAAACGTAATTTAGGTATACTTAGAGACCGAATTGGATAAAATGTCCTTCTGCAAAGTTGTCGATCTATGTTTTATCTGAACATGGGGACTTGAATCATCCAATTTGGAGATATGTGGAGAAGTTTATGAGTAAAATACTAAGACTGCGCTGGAAAGCAAGAAAATGGCAGCATGCATGTGTTTTGTTGAAGTTTTCACATGGTTATGCTTGGTGGAATTCTTAAGGGCCGAAAGTTCAACATTTTTTAGCTGGTTGGAATCTTAAAAGCCAAACTTTAAGCATCACCTTAGGTGGAATTCTCATTGGGGAACTTTAATGGGAATTCTTAATGCATACTTTAGTGGAATTTTGTCTATAAAAGGAGGGGGAACCCATACTCTTCATCATTCACTATCAATTTCAGATTTTTGGAGGAGAGGGGGGCAGCCCCTAATCTAATTTCTCCACCATTCATCACCATTCTTCATCACTCTTGGAGGGGAAAACTAGAGGAAGGAAAAGAGCTTGGGATTGAAGGCTCAATTTCAAGATCCATCATCATTCACCATTTAGGGAGTTTTTAAGAGCTTTTTATTTCATTTATGTCTATGAATATTCCTCTTATGTCTTTTATGCTTTCAATTATGAACTAAATTCGTAAGACTAGGGTCATGTAAGGCCAAATTGTGATATATGCTTACAATAGATGATTGTTGAGGTTGTTCTTATATTGTTATGTGATGTGAATTGTGTTTTTGTCTATCTTGCATATACTTGATCACTATATGTTAGAATCTTATGCCTAGGTTAATATTTCGGGAGAAAATTGACTTAGGGTGCAAGAAATTCACATCATGACCCGCAACTAATGAGGAATTGCCCTAGACATAGGAAAAGATTCCCGGGTGAAGTCGTTCGATTCAAATCGAGTGAACTCTAGTACATTAATGCATGTTTAGTGGTTAGATTTTCGGATAGGGATATTTGGAAAATCACGATCTAAGTATAGGAGTTTATACGCGAGACATCGGTTATTCTCTACCTTAGGAGTTTTCACCATAACAATATAAGTGTAATCCTTCAACAAGAACCTTTATAAGTATATTTGATCAATTTGAACCTAGCATGTGCCTTAGTCTCCCTTTATAATTGGTTTTAAATCACTTGCTCATCTTTGTTCTTGTTCTTTACAAATTTTATTTGAATTTATTCTTACTTTGTTTATTCACTTCATTACAAATCTTAAACTAGAATTCAAGTCCTTGTGGTTCGACAATCCGGACTTACCGTCCATTTATTACTACACACGACTAGTGCACTTGCTATCATAGCACGTTAGCTTTTAGCGTGTCAAGAATAAATTCCATTTTGCTAATCAGTTAAGATTGCTACTTGCCCATCAAGCCGCACTTCGAGGTCGACCCCACCAACGGGTGAATTGGATATAACTACTCTAATGATAGACTTGATCTGACAAGCACATCTTCAACGTGATTACTTAGGTCTAAGGTTCACACGTACCTATCACAACTTATCAGTTTTGTCATTGACTGTTATTGAGTGAAAACCCATGTGACATAACAGATGCGAGCCGTGTTCGAACTCATCAGTCTAACTAATGCGTCTATGATATAAGTTCTCACTAATGTTCGACTGGCACTTCCCTGTCAAAACTTATATCATACAAGTCTCTATCCAGTAATGATGTCCAGTCAATACTCTTTTTGACTTGCGAACCAATTTAGAAACTAAAGATCAAACACTTCTAGTGCCATTCTCCCTAACCCATAGGGAGTAGAAGGTTCGCCTTATTATCAAGGACTATACGTTGTTTATGAAACCTTACAAGTACCTATAAGAAACAACATGAAATGCCTTTTTATTAATATAAGAATGTTTAGTTACAATCCAATGCCCTATAATTCTATCCTCTATGGCATTTGAGGGCATAATACTAACAATCTCCCACTTGCACTTAATGTCATTTGCTATGGTATTTTATACCCATCTTCTCAAGATGTCTTTCTAGCACCGCCTATGCCAATGGCTTGGTCAATGGGTCAGCGACATTGTCTGCTGAGGCTATTTTCTGAACAGATATTTCCCCTCTGACAACGATCTCTCTTATGATGTGATATCTTCTCTCTATGTGTTTGGATTTGTTGTGAGACCTTGTTCCTTTGCCTGCGCTATTGCTCCAGTGTTGTCATAATAAAGTGGCAACGAGAGCTCCATGCTTGGAACCACTTGAAGTTCTCCAAGAAACTTCCTTAGCCAAACAGCTTCTTAGGCAACTATGTATGAAACCTCTATGGTGGAATCCGCGGTTGTGCTTTGCTTGAAAACTTTCCAAGTCACTGCCCCACCTTTGAGGGTGAATATGAACCCTGAGGTGGATTTTCGGTCATCGACATTTGATTGGAAATCTGAGTCGGTGTAACCGTCCACTCTTAGATGAGAATCATATCCTTAGTTCTCTTTAGATACTTTAGGATATTTTTCACAGCTATCCAATGTTCCTTACCTGGGTTTGCTTGAAATTGATTAACAACACTTACTGCATAAGCAATGTCAGGTCTATTACACAACATCGCGTACATCAGGCTACCCACTGCAGATGCACAGGGTACAGTGCTTATCTATTTTCTATCTTTCTCACTTTGAGGACACATAGTTTTTCAGAGATGCACCCCATGCCTCATTGGTAGGAACTCTTTCTTAGAATCCTCCATCCTAAAGGGCTTGAGAGAGCCCTATCATTCTATTTGTTCGATCTCTATAGATTCGAATCCTTAGAATGTAAGTAGCTTCTCCCAAGTATTTCATGGAGAAAGTAGTCGGAAGCCACTTCTTAACAGTGGTGAGCATTCCTATATCATTTCCTATAAGCAATATGTCATCTACATATAGCACAAGGAATGATATCTTGCTCCCACTAACCTTCTTATACACACATGGCTCTTCTTCATTTTTTATGAAGTCAAATCCTTTGACTGCCTCATCAAATCGTCGATTCCAGCTATGAGGTGCTTGCTTGAGTCCATAAATGGATCTTTCAAGCTTGCACACCTTATGGATACCATCCTCGGATACAAAACCTTTGGGTTGTTCTATATAGATATTCTCTTCTAGGAATCCATTCAGAAAATCAGTTTTGACATCCATTTGCCATATCTCATAGTCAAGGTGAGCTGCTATTGCAAGTAGAATTCTTATAGACTTGGTCATAGCTACTGGCGAAAAGGTTTCTTGGTAGTCAATTCCTTTCTTTTAACTATATCCTTTTGCCACTAGTCTGGCTTTATAGGCGTCAACCTTGCCATCAACACCAATCTTTCTCTTGTAAATCCATTTACACCCAATTAGTACAATACCATTAGGCCGATCTAAAAGTGTCCAGACTTGGTTTGAATGCATCGAGTCTATTTTTGTTTGCATAGCTTCACGCCATCTTGCAGCATCCACATCCACCATCGCTTGATCATATGTGGAGGGATCATCTACAAGACCCTCATCTAGTACAGAATGGGGACTCAGCTCCCTCTGCAGTAGATATCCATACCTCTCAGGCGGTTGAGGTATCCTATTTGATCTTCACGGTTGTGGTTGTGTTATAGAAGGTTCGGTTCTTACTTTCTGTGTAGGTGTATCCAATGGAGTTTCATTTTGTTCTTCAAGAACAATCTTTCTACCCGCTCCACCTTTTTGAATGAACTCATCTTCAAAAAAGTGGGCTTCAAAAGCTACAATGATCCTTTGATCATCATGCAAGTAAAAGAGGTATCCCATGGAATCCTCAGGATAACCAACGAAACGCCATTTTAAGGATCTAGCCTCCAACTTCTCTACTTTAGTCTTTTTGACACAAGCAGGACATCCCCAAATCTTGATGAGATTAAGACTTGGTTTCCTATTTCTCCATATTTCATATGGGGTCTTAGGAACGGACTTGGACGGACATCTATTTAAGATATGAATAGCTATAAGGAGCGTGTGACCCCACAGTGAAATGGGTAAGTCAGTGTAGCGGAGCATGGAGTGAACCATGTCCAACAAAGTTTGATTCCTTCGCTCGGCTACTCCATTAAATTGTGGTGTCATTGTAGGTGTGAGTTGTAATATTATACCATTCTCTCTAAGGTATTCATCAAACTCCGCACTCATATATTCTCCTCTTCGATCAGATCGAAGAGCCTTTATATGTTGCCCAGTTTGATTATCCACTAAAGCCTTGAATTCTTTGAATCTTTCAATGGATTCAGACTTATGCTTCATCAAGTACACTAGACCATATCATGAATGGTCATCTGTATACGTAATGAAGTAAAGAAAACCTCCACGAGCCATTTCTCCAAATGGTCCACAAACATCAGTATGCACCAAACTTAAGATTTTTGAGGCTCTTTCAAAAGTCCCTATGAAATCCCATAATCACTCCCTTTACCCCATTTAGCGGGGGGTTATCCATATCAACATCCTCCCTAAGGGGGTTGCCCTTTTCTCCTCATTCTTTCATGCGAGGTTCTAATGGGTCCTGGGGTGTTGACCCTTGCAAATTGTACCCTGATGGTTGTGCTACGACCTCTTGCAAATAGCCTGTTTTGATTAGCTTCTCTATCTCCACTTGTAGATGGTGGCATTCTTTAGTAATGTGACCCTTGTCACGATGGAACCTACAGTATTTCCTCGACTTCAAGCGGATAGCGTTATCTTTTATTTTCTTAGGCCATTGTACTATGCCCTTCTGCTCGACAATAGCTAAAACTTGCTCTCGTGGTAGTATGAGCATGGTATACTTTGAGAGTCTCGAGGGAGGCATGTGTTTGTGCTCCTTGGTTTCTGGTACCTTATCATCATCTTGGGCTTTCCTCTTGTTGCCACCACTCTCTTACCTGGTTGGACCCATAGTTTCCTCAATTCTAATGTATTTTTTTGCTCGAGCCAACAATTCATCCATGGTGGATAGCGGTTCCCCGGTAATGGATTTCTTGAACCTGCTGTTTCGTAAATTTCTCTGCATTATCCCTTAAAGTAACTTATGGTAAACGTGGAGTACCTTAGATACCGCCATGCAGAAGTGATGCACGTATTCCCTGAGGGACTCTCTATCTCGCTGGACCACAGTAAACAAGTAAGAGGCTGTCTTTGGATGCTTCTTGTTCATAGAGATGTGGTTAAGGAATCGTCTTGTCAGTTGACTTAAAGCCAGTAATGGTACCGGCGGGCAGCTGATTAAACCAAATAAGGGCTTGACCAGGCAAAGTAGTTTGAAAATTATTGTGATTAGCCGCATCGCTGATATCATACATGTCAGCTTTGGCATTAAACTTGTCAACATGCTCGTAAGGGTCTCCTGCTCCCTCATACTCGCTAAGATGCGGTATCTTCAGTCCTTGTGGCATGGACTCTACCAAAATAGCTAGGCAAAATGGACTTTTCTTGGGGGGTGCTACTGCTAGGGGGATGAGTTGCATGTCCTCATATCTCTCCTATTCTCTTCACTTTTATCATGACGAGGGATATGTCTGTGCCTTCCTTCTCGCCTCAGCAAGGTCTCTTCGGGAGTCAGAGACTTGACCTCTACGGAGAGACCTAGGGGGAGCTGGCCTTCTATCTCTTCCTCGTGATGGCCTTTCATGAGGTAAAGCTATGCTACTCTCTTCCTTCTCCCACGTTGCTCCATTAACTGGTGAGTTAGTTCGCCTTGACCTTACTCCTCTTGGCCTTTTTGGGAGATCGTATGGGCTCAACATGAGATGGGTGCTCCCTCGCTCGAGGTTCATGACCCCATTTAATGGACCGCGGGGGTACAACTTGTGACTTCCTCTCTTAAGGTGGGGACGCAACCTGAGAATTCCCCCCCCCTGAGGGTCTCCCGCCCCGCCCCCCCCCGAAAGGATTAAGGGGGGTGTGTCCTAGCATATTGTTGAACAGCACAAGCTACCGCCTGGACTGAGGCATCCTCTACCAGAGCAAGGAGGGCCTCACGGGTGATCTCGAGCACCCTGGTGTCAGGGGCTGGGATCACTCCTATTTTTACGAGAGACACATTCTGCGCGTTTAATTGAGGTGGTGGATTTGGGTCCCCTCATTCAACTTGCGCGTTAGGTTGACCTGTTTAAGGCGTGGGGTTGGGGACTCCATCACCTGCTGCTGGCGCATTATTACTTGTCATCCTATCACCGTTGATACGTGCTTGAGACCTATTCTGCATACTGAGTGGTTGAACCGCTGTTACCACGCCAAAATGATGCGATTCAAAGTTGTGTGTCACGTGATGACTACGTGGGGAGAGAATCAGGCCCAACACATGACAAACTAGACACTAGGTTGATTTGTATTTGGACTGCACTCTCTCGAGGCAAGCTGCCTACGTACCCACTTTAATGGAATCAAGTCTTTTTGTAGTTCTATAGTGGGGCAGCTCTCTAAAGATGTCAGTTGTATTCTCTCTAGCGATCTTTTTGTGGTGAAGCAGATAATAATTTTTTCTTACCCACATAGGGTGTTTATAGAGCTGGATGTGGGCTATGGCCAATACCTTGCTATCAGCCCGTTGGATTATAAAATAAACTAATAAATATGTATTTCATATTTATTAGCCCAAATATTACTGTAGCCCATCTGCCAGCATGGACTCATTTCATAATAGGCCATTAGCCAAGTGGGCTCAACCTTATTATTCGAACCAGCTGTACCGGGTGTTGCCCGCAGGAGATAATTCGACCCAAATCACAGATAAGTTAATTACAACTGTGCCCTGAGAAATTTTGGTGCACATCAATATCTATATCTATTCTAAAAGGGGTTAAATACATTTGACCCCCATTATGACAGTCTTTATTATCAATCTGCCTTCCTGTGAAAAAAAATTAACAAGAAACTCCCCTACAAAAAAAAATAAAGATGAGATTTAACTCCCCACGCGCGTCACTCGCGTTTTATGCATTTAGTTATAAGAATTTTATCATTAAAGGACTATTTCGCCCCGGAATTGATGACCGTTAGATCTGATCTTCTAAAAATCTATGATCATGATTAGTTACTTATATTTTATTAACTTCAATTTATAACAACCATAGATCATGATAAAGATCGACGGTTCATATTACAAATCTTATATTTATATAAATATTTTTTTTTACAATTTAAATTTATAAGAAACTATATAATAATATATATATATATATAACATTTATATAAGACAAATATATACATATACAACGCCCGGCCACCACCATCTTCTCCGACCCACTACGACCTGTGATCTTTTTCTTTTCTGTTCATGTAAAGCATAGAAGAGTCTTACTCCTCTTTGCCAATACATCTATACAATAAACAAATCAATACAATTCTATTATACACTCTCTGAAATTGGATCCACAATCCAGTAATGTTAGCCGAGAAAAATGCAATTTTAGTCACATAACAAGCGCCAAAAACAATTCTAGTTCCAAACTTTTTAAAATGACAAAAATAGTCTCATAACTCAATTTAACTTTATAAAACTAGTCCCACCATTAATTATTGATGGAAAAGGCAAGTTTGACCGCTAAATCTGACCCCCCCCCCCCCCAAACTGTAGCTGAATTTTTTTGGAGAGAATGAAATGGGTGGAGTTGGTTTGTGGAGGGAAAGGCACAACCTCTTTCTTTTATATACATATATATATATATACACGCACACCCACACTTCATATTGCAGTTATACACACGCACACTTCACGCACTGTAGTAACATACACACACAAAAACTCTCTCTCACACACACACTTCACACAGAGCTACTTTCTAAAAAGAATCGAAAATTGCCTTCAAAAACCCAACAACCTGGGTTTTTTTAATCATCTCAACATTCAAATACTGAAAAGGACCACATTTAAGCACACAATACTATAAAAACTACTGAAATGCAAAGAACTAAACCAAACTTTTGGAAAAAATCACTTATTGTAGTGCGGTGGGGGACGATCAACCAAATGATGGGGACACAACATAACTATCGATGGTATGAGGGCTCTACTCCGTTTCTCTATTGCCAAGCTAATTGTCTTCTTTGGAGATCAAAATTGCAGTGTATTTTTTTCGATTTGCAGAGAGTATGGTTAGGGTTTGGAGAGTTGCGTATTGAATTCTGAAAGGGGGAGTCATTTTTGGGGTCAAAGATTTTGGGTCAGATCCACACGAGGCCTTTTCTATCCATAATTAACGGTGGGACTAGTTTTATAAAGTTAAGTTGAGTTATAGGACTATTTTTGTCATTTTAAAAAGTTTAGGACTAAAATTATTTTTGGTGTGAGTTATGGGACTAAACTTGTATTTTCCACAATGTTAGCCAGAGCAACATCTAGCTTTCTTCACAGCCGACACGCCATCTTTGGAAATCTGATTTGTAGATCTATAAACTTGATTTACAGATTTGCAAATCAACAGAGAAGCATCAGGGAAGGGGAAGAGCATCGGTCTGTGGGGGCGGCAATGGAGATGATGCAATTTGGAGAGGGGAGATGATGGTGGTCGATTTGTAGAGAAAGACGTGGCAACAGCGGTGAACATGGACGATGTTGGAGTAGACAATGGAGGAATGAGTGATGGTGTGGCGGCGGTGAGCTCGTGGATGAAGGTGAAACAGGGGGCAGTGGTTGCAGCGGCGATGGGGGGCGGGGTTTGGGTGTGGTGGTAGAGGCGGCCTCTGAGCTGTGGTGGTGGAGGACAGGAGGAGGAAGAGGCTTGAGAGGTGGTTATGGTGTTAGGTGGTGGTGTTGGTGGAATTGTATTAGGGTTTGGATTTTGTTTTTTGGGAAGAAAGTGAAAAAGAAAAAAAATTAGTTGAAAAATAAAAGAGAATATATATATATAATGTAAATATTTGAAAAGGATAAGGGTATTTTAGTCTTCATATAAAATTTTGTAAGCAAAAATGATCGGGGAAGGCAGTAAGCATATTTTAAAAAATACAAGGAGGTTTTTTGTTATTTGTTTTTTCATAGCGGGCCAAGTTGGGCCAAGTTGACAATAAGGACTATCACAGGGGGGTCAAATACTTATATTGATATTCTCAATTGAGTTCAACAATTTCATATAATTATGTGGCCTGGTTTATCTTTTGTATTAGATTAATTATTGATTTAATTTGATTATAATTATGTTCAAAAGAAGTCATCGACATAAGATTTAGTCATTTATCAATCACAATGAGAATCAACCTTGCATGTGAGCATTTTTTTCTTTTCCCCTATTAGCTTTTTTTCCAAGTACTTACTTTGGTATGTCTTAGATCTCTTCAGTTAGTATTGGTTTACTGACCTTGAAGAAATATGTTGCATTATTTTGTTCCTTGAACAACTTAGAATAAAATAAGTTTTAGACAATTATATTAAAATAAATGTGCTAAACCTAATAGTTCTGGGGTATAAAGTATGTTAAACCTAATTATATGACGTCATCAAAAATTTATCTCGAGGGGAGGGGTAAATGTAATTTTTAATTAGAGTGGGTTAGGTATTTGTAATTTCAATTATAAGAGGGTACGTTTGTGTAATTACCTATTATAGCAGTGGGTGTTGGTGTAATTTTCCCAATATTTAAATTAGTGATAGCCAACATTTTCTAAAGGAGATATTCATAATTCTTGATTAATAATACCTAATACAATTATACAAAAAATTTATGGTTTGCTTTAGAAGTTGATGGTTTATTTTTGAGATTTACATAAAGATGTATAGTTCAAAGAATATGAGGGCTAGAAGTGACCTTACTTCGGTGAGTTGTTATTGAGAGTTGGGAACAATGATAAATCAACTGATAATGAAGGTAATATTAAATTCCAAAGAAGAGATTATTGAGTATGATAATGAAGATGAATTAATATACCATCTTATTAGAACTATTTTACCAGATTTTTACAAAAAATGCCCCTTAGTTGATTAATTACATGAATGCAAGTGGAACTCTTTAAAAGGTTTCTACATTGAAAGGACTTCAGCTAACAACAAACTATAAGGAATAAAACATCATAACATTATTTTTAGTGATGATGAAGAGAAATGAGCAACTTGATGAAAGAAAAATAAAAATAAATCCATGAAGTCAAGTAAAAACAAGGTTGTAAAGTTCATCAAGATCAAACAAAAAAATGACTGATTAAAACTTAATATAACATTAATCAGGGACGAAGCCAGGATTTTGGTCCCGGTGGAGCAAATAAAAAAAGGGGGAAATTTTTAATATTTTTAGGTAATTTTTTTTAAAAAAAAATCTATAGGGGAAAAATATAGTTTTCAAAAGGTGGGAGGGTGCTACCACCAGCCCCCAGCTCCGTCACTGACATGTAAACATTATTACTTAGATTTCATATTATTTATCATTTTAATTTTTTTTAATTGTATGTGTATGAACTACCACCGAGATTTTCAATTTCCTTTGATACAATATTTATATTATGATTGCTAGCGTACCTTGAATGATGAGGAGAAAGAAAATGTAGTTAACATGTTAATGAATTACTGAAGCAGCGAAAGATGTGTGCATCCACTCCAAGTACATGCTTGAACAATCGAATTGACTTTGAAAATAATGTAGAACTTATTCATATGAAACGTTTCAATATATAATTTTAGTAAGGAGGCTATGTCTTCTATTATATTTATTTTACATGTAAATATTCATATTTATTAAATTTTAGCAATTATTTTAAGTACATTCTTATAAATCACGTGAAATTAGGCCTGGCAATGGGCAGGTCTTACACAGACCCAGTGTCACGCATCGGGCCCGCGAGCCCGTTGGACCAGAGAAATCACATCGAACCCACTGAGCGTAATCTTGAATTGGGCATTTCAACCACGGCCCAAAATAGATATCCATTGTTACACTTGAATCCTAAGGTTCTCTTTATAAACGATTTACATTTTCCTCCTTTTTCCCATGTGGGACAAGGGTATTACAATCACCCCCCCCCCCCTCGAGAAGCAACGTCCTCGTCGTGACATAACTCAGTCCAGGATCCGTCACCAAGCATGGGGACTCTAGCGGTGGCTTGCACAGGCTCAAGAGGTGGCACCCACGCCCGTAGCACTTTGCGCCCCAGCCTCAAGAGGTGGCTCCCGCAACGTGTAACACTTTGCCCCGTGTAACACTTAGCTCCCGATATTCCGGCTGGTGAGCGGATCTGAAACCATTTGTCACACCCCGGGCCCGCAAGCCTGTTGGACCAGAGAAATCTCATTGAACCAACTGAGCGTAACCTTGAGTTGGGCATTTCAACCATGGCCCAAAATGGATATCCATTGTTACACTTGAATCATAGGGTTCTCTTTATAAACTATTTACATTTTCCTCCTTTTTTCCATGTGGGACACGGGTATTACACCCAGACCCAGACCTAAGACTTTGGGTCTGTATGGGTCTGGGTCTATGCCTAGACCCAATCTGTTTTGTCTTACTTTCTTTTGTAATTATGTTTTTTTTTATATTTAATGATTTTGTTTATATAAGTAAATATTAAAATGTATGTTGTAGAAATGTAATTTGATTATATATATATATATAATCGTAATATATATATATACATTTAATATTAGAAAAAGATATGCAAAAATTATACTGAATATAACTACTTAATATTAGAATAGAAATATGAACAAGTTATGAATTTATACATGTGTATATATATATATATATATATATATAACGTCAAAATAATCGACCTTATTCTATCACATATATGATATCCTATGTTATATCTAATTCTCATCATTCTGACTATTTTGCCATAAAAGATACTATAGAATTTCCTGATTTATTTAATAATATTAGTTATATACAATTACCTACTTTACCCCAGATACAGGAAATAGAAGATACCCCTTTAGGAAGACACGTCAGGAGTATTTGTCACCACTGACAGTGACTAAAAGATAGGCGAATCATATAATACGACAAAAAGAAGACTCTCATACTAGAGAAAGAACACGTAGCTAGACACGTTTAGTATACTGTTAAACATAAAATAAAAAAGTAATATTAGAGATAAAAGTTGCGTATCTATGTACTGTTCTAGATAAGATAAGAATGTACTATTGTAAATAGCTTAGTCAGCACTTATCTAAATTAGTAAGGCCGTTTAAACGCCTATAAATAAGAGTTGAAGGCAGATTTTAGACACTTAAAACTCTCTTCACAAGCCTTCAGACAATCCTTGTAAAAACACTCCTTTGTAACATTATGTTGGAATAAAAAACTACTTCTTCTCCCAGATATCATATACGGGTATTTTATTATTCTATCTTCATTTAAAATAAAAGAGTGCCCAATATTAATCTTTTCTCTCAAAGTGATACGCCTACACGTAGGAAACGAAGGTAGGCTGTGCTGAGTGCTGCTGAAGGAGCCGTAGGGAATACCTATTTTTAACAGAGGCAGGTTGGGGCTGAAATGCCTGGTAAAAGTCTCATGGTGTGACCCGGTAGCATATTGGTCAAAGACATTTTGAGGTAAGGAAGCGTGTTAGACCTCTAAATTTTAAATGTTTGATGAATAATAAATTCTCTATGTGATGTTTGGTAGAAGAAATTTCTTCATATGATCTTTTATATAATATTGTCTAACAACCGATATCTTTACTTCTGTTTTGATAATTTAGATAATAATATGCTTCCGTGTTTAATCATCCATATTTATGATAATTCTTATTCTAATAATTTGATTAATTCTCATGATATTATTAATATAATACGATATTTTGAAAACTTTGATTTTGAAAATCTTTACAACTCTGAAATTGCTGTGCTTGCTTCCGGTGCCATCCCAGATGGTATCAGAGCCATTCTCGATAATTTACCTGAAATGATCCCTTTAAATTTAGAAAGTAATGAGATCTTTTTACCTCTGATGATATTATTAATTTAGAATGTGATGAAAGTTTTGACTTACTTGATTATATAGTTGATGATGACGATTGGATTTATAATTCTGATTAAGAAAATGTCAGGAAATAAATTTAATATGATTAGTTTAGGAGAACATCCTATTAAAGCATATCGCGACATGCAAGAATTACAGAAAACTATAATCGATTATGGAGATCAGATTATATTAGAACTAGAAAAAGCATCAACTTTAATAAGAACTTTAATTCAAGATAAATCTAAAGATAAAGAAAAAGTAATAGAAAAAGAAAAAGAAATCATAAATCTTGAAGAAGTTGGTTCTTATAAAGAAAAATCGTTTTTTACTAAACCAACGCCTCCTATGAGTTATTTAAAATATCATTCAGAGAACCTAAATATACCTAAAGGATATAAAGGTAATAATGAGTAGTGAAGAAGAAGAATTTTCTGATGTTGATAATTTAATTACTCAGATAGGAAATCTAGATATGAATGAAACTGATATAAATAAAAACTTTATAAATCTTAAATCTGATAATGCAGAAATGACAACTGATTTTAATCCTAATATAACAGATATACCTAGTACTAGTGCAAATCCTCCTAAACTTGAAAGTTTTAGTAAACCCATAAGAGGATATGCAGGTTTAAGTACTACATCTCAAATAATAGATAGATACACTCCTTTTGATAAAATGAAAGTTGAACCGATTAATCCTTCTGGAATATATTTACACTTAGACTGTATAAATAATACTGAAGAAGCTATAGATAAATGGGAAAGTGCTTTAAGAATATCAGTCACTATTAACAAAATGGATATACCTACCACAAGACATTTTATTGAAAGAAGTTTGCTTAATAGTGCTTTAAGATATTGGCAAAATCTGTCTACTGAAATAGTTACAACTATTTTTGAAGACGATAATCTTTCTAATATAATAACAAAAGTTGTTGAAACACTTAAATTAGAATTTTGTGGAGAAGGTAACTTCTTTAAAGATGCACAAACTGTTCAAAAATATATGATAGCTCTTATGAGATTACAATTATGCGATATTTGTGAAATTGATAAATATATTTGTGTATTTCAAGATTATTATTATCATATATATAACCAAGTTACTAATATGAATCACTTTTTAACTTTATTCTTTACCAAGATACCTGACCCTTGGGGACAAGAATTAATTGATACTTATAATCCTGGAGTAACAAATACCTTAGGAAAACGAATAAATCATGTACGTGATAAGATGAGTGAATGGTGTGGAGATGCTCTATTAGCAAAATTAACACGGGGATTAAGAAAACGAGTTACTTTATGTTGTGATAAACCAAAAATGCCCTTATTAATTAGATGTGATAGTCCTTATTATTATGGAAAAATTAAAAGAAAATATAAAAAGAAAAAACAGTTTAAAAGAAGATATTTTAAAAGAAGAAGAGCTCAATTTTATAAGAAACAAAAATATAAAAAACCTAAACAACCTTTTTTCAAACGAAGAAAGAAAAGTGTTAAAGAATGCAGATGTTACTATTGCAAAGAATTAGGACATTATGCAGATAAATGCCCTAGAAGGCAAGATAAAAATAAGAAAAAATTTGAAGTAGATGAAGATTTAATAAATAATGAAGAATTTATACAAATTAATGATTTTGAAGAATTAAGTACAGACGAAAGTATTTTTATTTTAACCGAAACCGAATATACTAGCTCATCCGATAATGAATGAAATAGAAGCCAGTTCTTCAGCACAAGATGAAAATATTACTATAGATAATACTATAGAACAAATTGGAGAATATAAACAAGAAATATTAATTGATAAAAGAAAATTACAAAAAATACAAAATGAAAATTTTTCCTTATCAAATTATTCAGGATTCAGAGTTAATACCTTAGAGAGATTAGGAATTAAGCCTCGAAAACATTATCTATTTTATGGATTAAGCATAAATGAAAAGGTAATCTTATAATAGCTATCATATATTTTTCAACAGTTTGTGCATCTTTAAAGAAGTTACCTTCTCCACAAAATTCTAATTTAAGTGTTTCAACAACTTTTGTTATTATATTAGAAAGATTATCGTCTTCAAAAATAGTTGTAACTATTTCAGTAGGCTGATTTTGTCAATATCTTAAAGCACTATTAAGCAAACTTCTTTCAATAAAATGTCTTGTGGTAGGTATATCCATTTTGTTAATAGTGACTGATATTCTTAAAGCAGTTTCCCATTTATCTATAGCTTCTTCAGTATTATTTATACAGTCTAAGTCTAAATATATTCCAAAAGAATTTAATAAAACATTAAGTTTAATACAAAACTTTAAAAGGAAAGATTTCTTTCGTCAAAATAATCGACCTTATTCTATCACATATATGATATCCTATGCTATATCTAATTCTCATCATTCTGATTATTTTGCCATAAAAGATACTATAGAATTTCCTGATTTATTTAATAATATTAGTTATATACAATTACCTACTTTACCACAGATACAGGAAATAGAAGATACCCCTTTAGAATTAGATTTACAAGGTAATAAACCATTAATAACTTCTAATACTTTACCACCAAAATTAACTTTTACTTCTAAAGAAGTAATAAGCAAACCTAGAAGATCTATGTCAGCAAAACATTCTGATCTATCATGTGTATATATATATATATATATATATATATATAATATTAGAAAAAGATATGCAAAAATTATACTGAATATAAATACTTAAGATTAGAATAGAAATATGAACAAGTTATGCATTTATACATGTATCTATATATATATATATATATATATATATCATGTTGCTAATGAAAGGCCATTAATTGTTATACGTTTTTATAATAATAATGTATATATATATAAATTTGACGCCTCGCAAGTTCTGGGGACTGCATTGTACCGTCGGAAATTGAAGATCCTTATGAGCCACACATAGAGTAATTGTTCTTCTATTCTTATAGATATATATATATATATTTAATATTTGAAAAAAATATGCAAAAGTTATACTGAATGTAAATACTTAGTATTAGAATAGAAATATGAAAAAATGTATGTTTATACATATAATACTAGATCATGAATTTATACATGTATATATATATATATAGGGTCAAGATCGAATACATACCCTCTCTTAGATAAGATCTAAGACCCAATATACACCATTGGATACATTAAATCCAACAGTCCAAAAAATAAGGAATAAACAGGCAGGAAAAAATGGAAAATAGGGATTAGGGGTATAATGGACAAAATGACAAAATTATACATCACCCATTTACCAAAAATAACCGCAATCATCTCCTGCAATCTCTCAAAAACTGATACCCACGAATTCAACCATTTATTATCACAATCTCAACCCGAGATTAACGCATTCAATTTATAGAATCGTATTAACCTCATATTTCGTTAAATTATCACAAAAAAAATAATCTGAAACCCTCATATTCTGGAAATTCTGAAACCCACGAAAAAATTCTGAAAATCGAGATTGTAAACCCAGAATCTGAAAAGATTGAATTCCACATGTTTTCGCTTACATCATTGTTATTTGCTTTGATTTTTTATTTTTGAATGTTCTGTTATTTCTGTATATTGCTTAATTAGTAAACTATAATGGTGATATACCATATATTGTGATTTGAACACATTATACAGCTCATTATATTCAATTATACATCGTATTATATTACATTATACAGTTCATACAATAGGGATATATAACACGTGATTGTGCTCCTTTCAATAGTCAGTTGAATATATTATACATCATATTATATTACATTATACACCATATTATATTACATTATACACTATCATATAAGCCATTATACAGTGAATACAATAGCTAATTAATCCATTATATAATAGTTAATAATCAAATATACAGTAAATATAAACAAGGTAAAGTACGAAAATAATGGAAATAAATAAAAATAAAAATAAAAATCCGACTGAAAACGTAAAAACGCGAAAAAACCTATTAAAACGATGGAATTTGGGCCCGAGAGGGTGGTGCTCAGCATACTTATTATAAGTATACTGAGTTGTTCTTAAAATGACGTTTCCTACAAGATTGAAGTAGAGCTTGGGACCAAATTCCAAAAATAGTTTTTGCAGTGTATAATGGTTTATGTTGTAGTGTATAATGGTTTATGTTGTAATGTATAATAATGAATCTAATCTATAATCTGTTATACCATTCTATATAGTTGTGTATAAAATTCACAGTGTATAATGGTTTGTATTGTAGTGTATAATGATTTGTATTGTAGTGTATAATAATAAATCTAATCTATAATTTGTTATACTATTCTATAAAATAAGATTTATAAGTTGAATCCATAAAGAAGAAGATAACACTTGCTATAAGTTCCTGTATTAATAATATGATTTTTGTGTAATGCATATACATCATATATATTGATATGTATTTTGATAAGTTACATATATGCACGCTTGCATAATATGCCTACACTTTTTTCAAAATTAATAGAAATTGTTGTCTTATACCACCAATGAATATCTGATAGTTGTTCACCCATCAAAACACGTCAAATAAATTCTATTAGTGAAGAAAAACAATGGTTTGTGGGAGACTTCCAATGGTTTGTATTGTAGTATATAATAATAAATCTAATCTGTAATTTATTATACCATTTTATATAGTTGTGTATAAAATTCACAGTGTATAATGGTTTGTATTATAGTGTATAATAGTTTGTATTGTAGTGTATAATAATGAATCTAATCTACAATCTGTTATACCATTCTATATAGTTGTGTATAAAAATTCACAGTGTATAATGGTTTATATTGTAGTGTATAATGGTTTGTATTGTAGTGTATAATGGTTTGTTATTGTAGTGTATAATGGTCTGTTACAGAGAAATAAAGAGAAACTCATCTGTTCAAATTCACTCTATCTATTACATTAGATCAGTTGCTTAATGATGATTTGCAGACTCATAATTGATAACAGAAGAAGAATTCAGAAAAAATTGAATTGAAAACAGAAGAAGATGATGAATAGGGATTCGATTTCTGCATATCCTTCGATCTTTACAGCCCCGATCTCGAATTTTACTGAAAAAAAAATCGATTTGATGTGAATTGAATGGGAAAAAAACAATATCTCGTATCAATTTTGTTGGAAAACAACCGATTTGATGATGAATTGAACGGGTAAAACGATATCTCGAATCAATTTTACTGAAAAACAATCGAATTGATAATGAATTGAATGGGTAAAAAAATATCTCTTATCAATTTTGCTGATATATGTGATTATGGAAAGAATATATGAAATCGGTTATGACTCGTGAAACTGGAGATTTGATTTGATACTGTGTATTAAATTGAATCTGTTAATTATAATTTAATGACTAAAATGCCCTTTACATAATTAAAACAAATTATTAAATCAGTTAAATGTGTTAAATGTAGACCTTGGGATCAAATTGAATCAAAGGCCTAGATTGGGTCTTATATCTTACTTAATGACAAGGGATGTATTTGATCCATATCCTATATATATATAGTAACAGATTTCAATACATTATTGTCACCAAAAAATAGGTTTTAATGTGTATATATAATATATATTATAAAATCAAATTCTAGTATATATATTTTCGCATATATATATATATATATATATATATATATGTGTGTGTGTGTGTAATAAGTTTGGTCTTGGGCTTTGGAATTTTGTGCTTATGTTTTGGGTATATAATGTAATAAGTTTGGGTTTGGGATTTGGAATTTTGGGCTTGTGTTTTGGGTAGGTCTGGGTCTGGGTCTAGATATAGTTTTGGATCTGGGTCTAAACCCAAACAAAATATTCAGGTCTGGGTCTGTGTCTAAACTCAAAATTTTGGGTCTGGATCTGGGTAAGACCTGCCCATTGCCAGGCCTACATGCAATGTACATTTTCTTCACTAGCGTATATATATATATATACAATCTCTCAAATAATAGCCATATACTGCTTAATGATCCAACATCAACAATCACGGGATGACAAAACCAAATATCGACAACGCAATCATAGACATACGACTAGAATCAATTACTAGCTAGGATAAATTTCAACAGAAAAATTTTATTTTGTTTTTTCACATGTTTACTAAACTTATATTGAACAAGAATTTCTAGACAAACTTATAACTTCAAATTTTTTTGCAATAATGTTGCACACGGAATCCTGAGCAGTTATTCTTCAGCCCGTTACATAAGAAACGATTAATTTTGGAATCGAACACTAGGCACCACCCATGTCGCTGGTTCACGCACAATTTCAGATATTCCATAATCGAAACTATTGATACTCCTATCCGTCAAGCAATACACATTCACATCCCTATCTTTATACAGTCCAAGTTGATCCACAACACTATCTTTATATAGTCGACTTTGATCTGTGAAGTATATGCAATTAGGTCTTACCTCATCCCAAACAGAGAGCTCAACGCATAAGGATGAATTAAAACCCAAGAACAGAGTCTTGTTCCCCAAGTCGTGAACCTCGTTATGTCTACCGTCAATCAAATCAAATTCAAAAAATTTAAAACTCAAGGTCTTATAGATGTTGGAGACTCGAGAAATAATCAAAAATTTCTCGGATGTCTCCACCAAATACAACTTTTGTCTCTCATTCAAGGTTAAATCAGGATCAAAGTCTGGTTGCAGGCTGAAAACTTGGCATATTTGGGTTGGATTTGGCCCATGAATATCACACTCTACGACCCTCCGGCTATCATCCAATGCATATAATCTACCATTGTGATAGATAATGTCACTAAATGTTTCGTCCCATAAATCCATTACAGTCCAAGAGGAGTCTCCAGGCCTGGAAAAACCCAACTGACCATCTTTGCCCCAAACCACCATTACTATAAGACCACTTTTGAGTGTCGGGCTATTAGACAAAACCATCTTGCGAATAGAAAGAGCCGAGGCACCATCTCCATGTGTGTCGGCAGGAAATGTGTCTATGCTGGGGAGCTCGATTCTAATGCGCCACATGGGGTGCGTCAAATAAACATCAAACACTATAAAAAGACAAAATGTCAAGTGACAAAAAAAGTTATCACTAATTATAAATATTAATTAATTAACAAGAAATTTTATTTGTCACAAAAATAGTATTCAGCAGTTTATAGTAGTAACAAGAATTATATATTAGTTGTCATTTTTAATAATTACTGATGCATGTTTAATGGCAACAAATATAGTTGTTCACTCTTGTTAATAATGATAACTTAAAAAAAATTGTCACTAAAAATCGTGAGACAACAAATATTATTGTCACTTATTTTGTTTATCTAGTGACAATTTTAATATTGTCACTTCAAATTTTGTCACTAATATTACTAATTTTACTATAGCAAACAACACTTGAAATATTAAGAGAGTCCATCCAGTACAAGAGAAGTAGCTCCTCCCGACGGTTTGAGGAAAATTGTAAGTCTTGTTCATGGAGACGTCGTAGAAATTGGCGATTCTAGGGACAAGCGGACCAAGAAATCCTTTTATCCGCTCTCCACTAGTAACATACATGAGCCAAGGAACCCGAGCAAATGACCTGTCGAAGTTGTCGAATGTGGCCCTCAATCGCCACGAACTGCAGACCCCGCGGAAGGATAAATAGTCATGGATTGACGTCAGGCGATTTGCTATAACGGCTGAGAGTTGTGTAGGAAGGTCTGCCCAATCTGGATACATTCTAAGAGAGGACATTATTCAATATTCTGGTAAGAAACTGATGAGAATTAACATAAGTGAGCTTGTAAATGTAAATGATGATAAATATTGTCAATCCTCGCTAAAGTCAAAACCTACTTTGTTAGACGGAGGGAAAGAGGAATGGTAAATGCAAATGTTGATTAATGTCAAATTCTTGCTAAAGTTAAAAATGTCAGGATTTATAAATGACGGATGGAAAGAGGAATATAAAAATGGATGAGGAATCCGTGAGTGAGTGAGACAAAAGTGTTTATACACTTGCAAAGTTGGAATATATGGAATACATTTCAAATTAATCTAAAAAAGAAAAAACAAAGCATTTTATTTTCCTTTAGTCAAGATAGATAGAATTAAAGAATTTTTTATTAATCTTATTTTCAAATATATATGATATGATGTGACCATTTAAAGAACCAATTCTTCTTTTTTTTCTTTTTTTGTTTTTTTTGGGATGGTGGGGGGTGAGGGGGTCTGAAGGGTGAGCCTTTTAAAATACTAGTCGTGCATTGCACATGAGCTATATGCTTTTATTAGAATAATTTGTATATGTAATATTGTTTAGGTGAAAATGTTATATATTTAAAGGTTAAATAATTTATTAACAAAGTGAATTTTTATAATAAACTATAATTGTTTGAAAAGATGAATATTGATTGACATTAAAAACTAAATCAATACATAAAAGAATTAAGCTTATTAAAAATTGAAATCTAGATAATGATGTAAATAAATAAATTCTTATGTAAATTCATATTTCATTTATTCCTTTTTTTATTTATTTTTGGGAAAATTACTATCAACCCCTCAAATAAATATTTATATCCAAAAAATTCATAGTAATATTTTTAAATTCAAACAACACGGTCCACAATCTTTTTCATTAAAAAAATAACATGTAGGGTTAATAGTTTAATTATGGAGTTATTTTCCATAACCTTCTAGGCTAAGAATTAACCAGTAATACTTTTGTAGAACTTTTGTATCGATAGATAATATTAATTACGAGTTTAATTTCAAAGTTTTCATTTTTTTTATCTTTCTAAAAATTAGAAACTGTATTTCTATATAATTACCATGCTAAATTCAAAAATAAATTATATAAACATATTTAATATTAAAAAAGAAAATTTGTATTATATATCAATTAATCTGAAAAATTTTAAATGAAAAGATGTTGAAAAAAAATCAATAATCAATTCCTATCTTACATTAAGGGTAATTTAGTTTAGAAAGCTATTAATCTCAACTTTGGGTTTTAAATAATCACATTATGGGAAATATTTTTTTTCATTTCTTAATTGAATCTTGTTAACATCATATCTGGGATTCTACCTAGCATTTCTCCTAAACAAAGCGATAGTCGTACTTTAAAGTAAACTACTAACATTGATGATTTAGTTTTATAAATAAATTATTTTCTAAAATTATTGCAAATGATAATTTATTGAATTATTGCAAATGATAATTTATTGAATGAATATTTAAAATATTTGAAGGTAGTAAAATGAAAAAATATTAATTAATACAAACTTTTGAATAAATATTTAAAGAAACTAAATTACTGAACATTCAAAAAAATGTAAATCATAATTGAATCAAGTAAATGCTTACCATATAAATTATAATTATTTTAAGCTTGTACAAATTTTTTTTTTTTTTTTATACTGATGAAGGGGGCTACCCAAAACTATGTAACCCGACAAACCCTAATTTATAGTCGTCGTTTAGGACTACATTTTTCCAGCCCTATCTAACTTCATGATATGTTACAATTGAGCAATAGGTTGTCTAAATCGATCAAACTTCGGTGCGACCCTACTTTACCAGCTGTATCGGCCGCTTGGCCGGCTTCTCGTCAAACTTATTGGATTCTTGTAGTCCAGGGTTGACGAATCAATAAATTCCTTTGTTTGAACTTGATGGCTTGTTACGGTGTTTCTTAGTTTGTTTCATAAGTTTTTTTTGTTTTTTAATTTCATCTTGAATATTCATTTATCTGTTGCTCTCATTCAAGATATGGTTTTTGATGTTGTTCATTATTTCATAAATAAATATTAAAATAATGTAAAATAGTAGACCAAAGAATACCAGCATATTCTAAAATGAAGTTATCTATTTTTTATATTTTACGTTATTTTAACAATTATATATAACTCATTGCTATGGATTTTTGAAGCTAAAAGTTAGAAATAACAAAGAAACTCATTTTCTCATCGGACTCGATATGTACGAGTAAACACCCTCGATATAGTGTAAAATATAATGGGTGTTTAATTAACGAAATATGGACATTACGTTAGTCCCTAAAAAACATAAAAGATTAAAGAGCAAAATAAGACGATGTATGTATTATTAAAATTTTAGTGTAAACACACTTCCAAAATTTGAATTAGATCGTCTAGACTAGATTGGTATTTAATCTCATACTCCATATCAAATATGATTGCCACATATGTAAACGTTTTTCTAAAATGTACTCATGAGTCGAATAAAATTGACACTTATCGTGCATCCATTTGATAGACCACAGGATAAAACAGAAATTTGAATAGTTGATTCAAAATCAAACGTATGTACACTCTATAATGTATGCATTGTATATATTTGGACTATATAGCAATTTAACATACTAATAAATTATCGTTTTTTATTCTATTTGTAATGATACTTTTCATATCTTTGTTTTAGATCTGATCTTTAAAGTTTACTTCCAACTATTTTAATGATATATGATGCAAAATCATGCTTCTCATCATTTTTTTTATTTTGTAAATAGTTGGCCTGTTAATATGCCTATATGATCCATCAATATGCTTCTCACGAACGAACCCAAATATTTTTGGACCATACATATATATATAGATATAATTATTTTTTGGGATCGTGCATATATATATACACACACACACACGAGAATAACAAGCACTGGATAATGCCCAGACTATTATTTTCAAACAAAATTGCAAAGTGGTAAAATGTCAAAAAATCGGTGGATTACAGATAGGGGTGGGCTAACGGGTCGGGTTTTTGGGTACCCAACCGACCCAATTGGGTTTGGGTCTATTGGGTGGGAATTTTTGCAAAAAATAGGTTATCGGGTAATACCCGATACCCAATTGGGAATTTTGGGTCAGGTATCGGGTAGGAATTTCCTACCCGATATACCCATTGGGTACCCGAAATTAATCCAAAAAAAATTAAAATATACATAGTAAACAGCGTTGTAGACTAGAGGCAGAGGCAGAACATATTTTTTTCTTTCTCTCAACTTCTCACGTCTCAAACTCCCAACTCTCAAACTCCCAAATTCAAACCTCAAATTACTCTTACCCACTTCAAATCATCACAAAAATTGTTCTCCTACCTATCATTGGAGCTTATTGAAGGTAAATTGTTGAATAGTTGTTATAAATTATAAATCGATTGATTAGTTATTAATTGTTAATTTGTTATTCATTTGAATTTGAATAATTAACAAATTTGAATTAAAAAAATAAATAAATAAACCATAAAGGCATCAAAAAAAGAGGTTGGGTAGCCTCTGTCAGCCTTTATTTTGATGCCTGAAATTGCCTTTGCAATCTACTATGAAGCAGATTGCACAAGCAACCAATTAACTTATTCTCGAATTATCGGGTGTTGGGGGTTTTTTTGTTGGGTACCCGAAATTTTCGGGTACTTATTGGGTACTTAAATTCAATACCCGATACCCAAAAACCCTAACCCAATAGCCCCAATACCCGATACCCACCCCTAATTACAGCACAACTATGGATAGGTCATATTTTAATTTGCCTCTGTAAAAGCACGAAATACATCTTGGAGGTTTGAAGCATTTTGCAAACACACAAGACCCATATCGATCATCTAAATTTTTTATTGATGTTTATAAATAAGTCGAATTAACTTATTTGTAAATGCCAACTTGAAATTAACATTTACCACGCAGAAATAACTTTAATTTTTGTTTGGTTGTTTTTTTGAATAACATGTCGAGCGAAATTATATTGTCTTTTATTTGCAGGAGTTTAAAGGGAAAAAGTTAAATAATAATAAATAACAATTTACCATTATCTGTAAAGTGAATACAGACTACCAATCTATCATAAATCTTTCGATGAACAAAGCGCAAACAACCATACAGTCCAAATAGAAAAACTTACATCATAAATCAAAAGATACACGATTAACATTCATGAACAACTACCCATCTAAATCATTGGCAAATATAAATAACCATTAAAACTTTGTTACTGGTTTTCCCTACTATAATAAATGTCAGTTGATCACCTTGCACAATCCAATTTTTTTGAAACAAAGTCCCACCATCCCTTTTTAAACCAAAAGTGTGCCATGATTTTCTTGACTGCTAGTTCCAAAGTTTGTTTTATGCTTCATTTCCACTTCAAATTTTTTTAGTTCTTGTATCATTAAGCCTTATCCATGCTTTGTTTTTGTTCAGCAGCCCGTACGTTCGCCATGCGCTGGATGGGATACACTGTAATAGAAGTGGTTAAATTTATAATATCTGTAAAAATTACATTGTAATGCCATATTTTCTAAATAAAAATACTACCAAGGAAACAAGGCGTGGTGTATGGTAATTGCTTCCTCCAGTGTTTGGGACAATAACCTCAAAGTATTTGTCAGTTGCCACTATCATCAATATTCTCTGTTACGTACTGATCCCAAATTTCATTGTAATGTTTTGGATCTCTAATTCCTCTTCACTTGTGCCTGAGTCTTCATCTTCACTTGAGTCTGTATGTGAAGAATATCATTACCTATACAATTTTGTATAATCTGAAATTGCATCATTTTATGGAAGAAATCCTAAATTTAAGTACTTACCCCTACTTTGCAATGATTCAAAATCGTATTTTTTAGCAGCCCAGGTTTCATCAAATACAATGGCATCAAACTCCATATTGCCTCAATGGTTGAAAGTTACAATTTGACCCTCTTCTAGACCATTAATACGAACAAACCGACGCCATTCATTTTTCTCAAAAAACCAATGTCCATTTATTTGCTCAACGCCAAAATCAGATATGTCAATTACTGTTTTGATAGTTAACCGAGAAGTACCATGCAACTGAGCACACCAAACAAACTTAACTGGAAGCACCTATGCACAAAACCAACAAAGAAAACATTTTTTAAATAAAAAAAAGACGTAACTGCAACGTTATAATTTGAAAAATACTTATTTAATTAACAAAAAAATACAATTTTTTCTCCCATTCTGGAGTAACCAATATCGTCAGAAAGCTCAAGTTTGTTTTTCTCGCATTCACCATTGTATTCTATAAGGAAAAACATAGTTAAGACTAGATCGAGAAATATTGTTTTGTCCCTATATCTAACAAAAAATAGAAAATGTGTTTCACACAAATTTGAACCCATATATTGTCTTTCCACGGAAAAAATGTTAGTTTACATATACTAAAATCAAAAAAATTCATCATTTATATGCCCATCAAGCGCCTGTTCACCCAAAAATACCAAAATCGGATTGTAATGTTCTATGATCCACACTAAAAAAACGTACCAAGTAAGTGTTACTTCAACAAGCAACTGGAAATACTTCGTTCCAATTTAACAAATTCGATTATTTAACATAGGTTATATAAATAAAATAAATGAAATAAAAATATGCACAGATCTTTTTGTGCTCTCACATTTACTTTTTAAAATTTCGCCAGCAAAAATTCATTCGAAAATACATGCATGCACCACATAACAATTATTCCCACTCAACTAAACCCTAAACCCACCTACACCCAAAAAAAAAACCAAAAAAACAAAGAGTTTCTGCCATCCAAGTAAAAAGAAATATATAAAAAAAAGAGCAACATAATAACTGTTCAAATTCGAATCCTTATACTAAACCTGGAATTAATGAACAGCGAAGCAGCAATAAAAATTTAAAAGAAGTTGCATAAATAATTTGAAAAATTACCATGATTCTCTTTCGATGGTATTAGGCAACGAACAGTCTCATGGACAAGACAAAATGTTGTTTCAATTTACCCCTGGTAAATAATTATTTATATTTTTCATTAATGGGCTTCACTTTATAAATAATTCGTAATAACCAAAAAGATGTTAAAGCCCATTAGTATTATGGCCCTGACAAAAGTATAGTTTGAAGGCAGTTTTAGATATGGTTCTGTGTCCCAAATGCTGACAAATCTTTCTCCAAGGCTATTAAATTTAATAACAAAAATTGATTAACCAACTTAAGCAATCAATTAATTTTTTTAAAATTGATTTATTTTTTACAAAGAAACAAACGCCGTGTGAATTTAATTTAATCTAACAAGCCTACCTAACCAATGTGCGTATTAAATGGCCTTTTTATTACACCCCCCCCCCCCCCAAAAAGGAACAACATTAGTTTGAATGATATGACACATATCTAACTTTGGATAAAAAATAAAATGGATTTGTGATTTATATATAGCGTTTAAAAATCATGTATAATTAATCAAACACACATTCGTTTTTACTTATTTATAAGTTAACTTATATATGATATATATCTATATAAATAATTATATAATTAAACAATTTTATATAATATTGAACAACATGTATACTATATAAAATAAACTATTTACAAGTTTCATATAATATACAGATGTTTATATTTATAAAGTTCCATATTATATCAAAATTAATTGCATGTATTAATTGCCTTTACCTCTAACACCCAACCACCCATGAAATGCATTCAATTAATGAATCGGTTGGATATCTTTTTGACAGTGGGGGTAGAAATTCTTTTTGTTGGCAAATCTTGCTAGATATGACCAAATCCTCCAAATTCTCTGTCCCAGGCGAAATTTCTTCAAGTCTAGAGGTTAGATGTGCATAGATCATTTATTGTCCACTTTTAGCAAATTTGAAATCCGCATTTTATCTTTTTTTAGGTTCCGTTTTGCATTGCTTCTTACTCTTTTGCTTTTTTTTCCTAGTTATAGCCATGCAAGCATATATGTTCACACACATGTAGGCTGTACATATTTCGTTCTATATTGATATGAATAAAAAATTAGGAACATAAATATATAACCAATTGTCCAATTCAAAGTCCACGTCCAAAGTCCAACCCCCAAAACCATTGCCAAATGTTCAAAGCTTGGGTCCAATACAATACAATCCTCAGTCAAAATAAGGTTCATCCTCAAGTCTAGTCCAAGTTCAATCCTCAAAACACGTCCAAATGTGCAAAGCTTGGTTCCGATACAATACAATCACCAGCTAAGATAAAGTTCATCCATAAGCCATGGTTTCCGACAAGCAAGGGGAATAATTTATTTTTACAATTTAAAATTTTGATTTCATAATGCAACATAAGTATTCCAGAAAAGCTTTTAATTTTTTTTAGCAAGCGATTATTAAGTAAAACTAAAGAATTATATATTTAAATCGAGGCCCATATTTTACAATTATCAACCGAACAACAACGACCAAGAGTTCTTTACAATTTTGATTGCATGAAAATTAGAATTAACTAAACGAATTTTTTTTAAGTTATTAATCTCAAACAAGTACTCGCCTCCATTAACAAAAAGACACCAAAACACAATAGACAATATCTCCAGCCGTAAAATATTTTTCCAAACACAACCCTGGAACAAAATCAAACAAAACAGGGCCAAAAACTAACAAAGAAACAAATGACGTAGCTAACTAAATGCAAGGTAAGAGGGAAACCTTATTATGAAAAGAGAGAATCAAGTTGCTCTTGGGAATGTTTACTCGCCTCCATTAACAAAAAGACACCAAAACACACAAAAAAGTATTTTTAGTCATAAATTATTTTTCCAAAACACTAAAACGAGCAATAGTGAAATAAAATCAAACAAAACAGAAAAAAAAAATTAATGAAACTAACAAAATGCGAGGTAAGAGGTAAACCTTATTATAGAAAGAGAGAAGAAAGTTGTTCTTGGGAATGTTAGAATAAGGAATGTGAAGAAAGGGAATGACCAACCCATTTATAGGCAAAAGTTGGAAGAAAAAATGCACAAGAATTAAATGTACAGGAAGACACGCAATTGGGATGGGCATTAAATGCACATGGGGCTAAAATTCAAAGCATATCTGGTAGAAAAAAATGCACAAGAATTAAATGCAGGGAAGGACACGCAATTGGGCTGGCCATTAAATGCACATGGGGCTAAAATTCAAAGCATAAAATTAATTCCTTGAAAAATCAACAACACGAGGAAACGAGTTGAAAATGTTTAAAAAAATAAAAAATAATTTTGACAACCATCGGGTATTGTAGCTAATCCATACACGCTTATATAAATATGGTAATATATATATATATACGTATATATATAAGCTTTATTTTTATCTTCTTCATTTAATGAATAAATAAATAGAAATAAAAAGAAGATGATCTATTGAATAATTTAGGTTCTTCAGATTACAGTTGCATCGAGAGATCAAAATATATCAATGCACTGAGTTGATTTGCTTCTTAGGCAATGATCAAATCCTTGTGGTATTTACTATTTCCTTACCAGGCCACGTACACACACAGTTGGTATTTGGCATGTCCTTAGCACAGCGAAATATAAAATTTTAAAATACTGAAACAGGCAGACGAGAAAAACTATTACGCAAAAGAATTTTCCTCGTACAACTCTTTCTTTTGTGGCCTTCTTCATTTTTGAGCTGTTTTAGTTCCTTGATTTCAACATCCACATGCTCTAATTCCCAATAAATATATATATGGTGCTAGCCTATATATTTATTCTAGATCCAATCTAGGCTTAATATATGAAGGTTGGAATATTATGTGAAAGATTAAGCTCAACACATGAGCAAAATCTTGTCTAAATAAAAAGGCTAGGGGTGGCTACTTAGAGAAAAATAGAAGACAATATTTTTCTCTCTTTCTTTTGTGTTGGGCGAGAAATTGCACTTCTTAAAAGTGTGTGTATGTTTTTCTTAACACACATATTTATAGAGAGACTCCTAGGTTTAATTTACTTGGAAGTCAAGATGAAATCAAATCTCCAAGATTTGACTTTCATCTAATCCTAAGTAAATTCAATTAAGGAGTTTCCTTCAAACAAGGAACTTGGTCACCAAGGTAACTTATTCTTTTTCTCTCTCCTAAATATTTCATTGATTCCAACTTGATCAAGACTTGGAGAGGAATTAATTCTCTCCTAAATTTTGCCTAACATACATGCTTACATGTAGTCTTGGAGTCCAAAAATTTTATCTTACTTGATTCAATTTTTAACTCTTATTTAATTAAATAGTCCAACCATTTAATTAAATACTAAATAATATATAAAGTACAAGCTTAATTATTATTAGCCCAATTATTTGGTAATTTCATTTAATCGACCAAGTCGACTAATTAAATAAAACCCTTGGACTCTACTAGGTCCATTAATTAATTAATCTTCCTTGATTAATTAAACAATCCAATTAATTGATCTCCTATCAATTAATTAATATTCCCAATTAGGTACTAGACTTTCCCGATTTATCTCAACTTCCAAAGTTGATTGATCACATCTTATAAGCAGGAACCTTAGGAGTTAGTGTGTGACCCTTTAGGCTCGTTCAAGTGCTAGTAGTAAGTACACTTTCCAAAAGTGTCATTGTACCTTTCTTTATATAGAAAGTACTAGATTAAATCTTCTTTGATTTAATCAGACCATGTATTATTCACCATAATATCATGGTACCTACAAATCGAGGTTATTGTCTAGCAACGGGCCCCGAAGACCTAGACACGAACGATATTAAGATACTTAACCTATCATAACCACGATCCTCTCTTAAGTAAGATCCCTCCATCAAATTTCCCAGATTGGAATCTCGAGTAATGGCTTAGTCAAAATTTTTGCGACCCAATCTCTATGTTTCCTTCATTGCATGACATCGATTCTTGTAATCCAAACGAGGAAACACCCTGCCTCTTTGGATTGCCATACTTTGTGCAAAGATTCCTTGAATCGATTCATTAAGCAAAACAGAGGAAATGTCTGATTAGCTAAATCAGTGATGGATCCCATCTTGGTCTCTCATGTACCTTGACATATAATCATACTATACCCAAGATATCCCATATGACGACTCGCAAAGGGATCATGAGATAAGTCAAATTATAATCGACTATGCTCAAAGTAACCAATGGACCCTCAGGTCCATAAGGATTACTCTTACACCTACATGATTATTGGAAATTCCATATTCGATCAGGAAAACCATTTTAGGAATTTCCAGCGGGGTTCTTCAGTTCACTCATTATCCCAAATGAGAACCCTCGTGTACATCTATGCCTATGGAACGAGGCACGTTCTCCAAGAACTATGTACACAAGCAAGTCTTTTGGGTCTCTGTCAATATCCCTCATCTTGACAGACCCATTAACGACTTAGAACCTTTTAAGAATCACGACCTTGGAGACATATTCCATCATCGTCATTCCCGATGTCCGATGATGTCCCATAGTCATGTGTGATTCAAGGGACTTTGTTCTAATCTTAGTTAAGAACAAAGAATGCCATAAAGGCTTTGACTTATTATAGTAAGATTGTCATAGAGTATTTCGAGAATGTCGCCCAAATAATTGGCACGGCGGGCATCTTCTCTAACAGCTGTATGCTAGGAACCACTTGAAGTTTTCTAAGAAACTTTCTAAGCCAAAATAGCCGCTTTGGCCGCCTCTGAAGCAGCCACGTATTCAGCTTCAATGGATGTGCTTTGCTTGGAACTTTTCCAAGACACCGCACCACCGTTGAGGGTGAAAATGAACCTGAGGTAGACTTTCTGTCATCGACTCAAATTGAAAATCTGAGTCATTGTATCCATCCACTCTTATTTCACCACCTCCGTAGATGAGAATCATATCCTTTGTTCTTTTAAGATACTTAAGGATATTTTTCATAACTATCAAGTGTTCATTTCCTGGGTTTTCCTAAAATCGACTAACAATGCTAATTGTATAAGCTATGTCTGGTCTTGTACACAACATGGAGTACATCAGACTACCCACTGCTGATGCAAAGGGTACAACGCTCATCTCTTTTCTATCTTCCTCACTTTGAGGACACATAGTTTTTGAGAGATGTATCCCATGCCTCCTTAACAGGAACCCTTTCTTAGATTCCTCCATCCTAAACCTCTTTAAGACCTTATCTAAGTAAAGGGCTTGGGAAAGTCCTATCATTCTGTTTGTCCGATCTCTATAGATCCAAAGTCTCAGAATGTATGTGGCCTCTCCCAAGTCTTTCATGGAGAATGTACTCGATAGCCATTTCTTTACAGTAGTGAGCATTCCTACATCATTTCCTATGAGAAATATGTCATCCACATATAGTACAAGGAATGATAGCTTGCTCCCACTAACCTTCTTATATACACATGGTTCATTTTTATTTTTGACAAAGTCAAATCATTTGGCTGCTTCATCAAAACACAGATCTCAGCTACGAGATGCTTGCTTGAGTCCATAAATGGATCTTTCAAGCTTGCACACCTTATGAATAATATTTTTGGATACAAAACCTTTTGGCTGCTCCATATAGATATCCTTTTCTAGGAATCATTTAGGAAAGCCATTTTAACATCCATTTGCCATATTTCATAATCTAGGTGGGCCGCTATTGCTAATAGAATTCTTATTGATTTGATCATGGTTACTGGTGAAAAGGTTTCCTGATAGTCAATTCCTTCCTTTTGACTATACCCTTTCTCCACTAGCCTGGCTTTATAGGTATCAACCTTACCATCGGCACCAATCTTTTTCTTGTAGATCCATTTGCACCCAATTGGTATAATACCATCAGGTTCATCCACGAGTGTCCAGACTTGGTTCGAATGCCTCGAATTTATCTCTGCTTGCATAGCTTCGCTCCATCTTGCAGCGTCTATATCCACCATCGCTTGATCATAAGTAAAGGGATCATCTCCATGGCCTCCCTCTACGATAGTATGGAGACCCAGTTCCTTTTGTAGGATAGCCATACCTCTCAGGGTCTTGAGGTACTCTACCAGATCTTCGCGATTGTGGCTATGTTACAATTGGGTCGGTCTTATTTCTTGTGTAGATGTATCCAAAGGTGTCTCGCTGTGTTCTTCTAAAACTATCTTTCTACCTACTCCATTTTCTCTAATTAACTCGTCTTCGAGAAAGTAGGCTTGTAAGGCTACAATGATCCTTTGATCATCATACAAGTAGAAGAAATACCCCCATTGAATCCTCAGGGTACCCAACAAAACGTCCTTTCAGAGATCTAGCCACCAGTTTCTCCACTTTTGTCTTTTTAACATAAGGTGAAAATCCCCAAATCTTTATATGATTGAGTCTTGGTTTTCTATTTCTCCATATCTCATATGGAGTAATGGTGTGAGTTGCAGTACAATGCCATTTTATCTGATGTATACGTCAAACTCGGCACTCATATATTCTCCTCCTCGGTCTGACCGGATAGTTTTTATCTGTTGCCCAGTTTTCTTTTTCCACTAAAGCCTTGAATTCTTTGAATTTTTCAATTGATTCAGACTTATACTTCATCTGATAAACAAGATCATACCTTGAATGGTCATCAGTGAATGTGATGAAGTAGTAGAAACCTCCACGAGCCATTTCACTGAATGGCCCACAAATGTTGGTATGTACCTATCCCAAAACCTGTGTGGCTCTTTTAAAAGTCCCGGTGAAGGGAGATCTAGCCATATTGCCCATGAGACAAGATTCACAAGTAGGATAGGGATTTGATCCTAGTGGGCTTATAAGCCCATCTTTCTCCATTTTGTGAATCTTATGTTCACCGGCATGGCCTAGTCTAAGATGTCATATCAGTCTTTGGTTGGTATCTTGCCTACCATGTTTCCTAGTTATAGCATACTCATTCTGGACATTAAAGTAATACAATCCATTTACTAAAGTGGCAGAGCCTACTATTTTATTACCATAATAAATATCAAATTGCTTATTAATAAAACCAAAAGTATAACCATTGTTAACTAAAATAGGAATTGAAATAATGTTCTTAAGCCCCTTGGGCAAAACCAAAACATTATTCAAAACTATTAAACGTCTAGAATTTAAAAATAACGAGGTAGATCCAATTCCAGTAGCTGCAACACTCTGCCCACTGCCTACTTTGATTTGCACCTCATCAGGGTCCAACTTCTTTCCTTGCTTCATGTCCTGATCCACACAACAAATGTGAGCACTAGCACCCGAATCAAGAATCCACGAAGTGGAAAAAATGGCCATGAACAGTTAGTTTAAAAAACGTAAAGTTCCATACCTTGTGCGCCTAGGCCTCTATATGGACATGGCTCACAGTGTAGGCATCTGTCCTTATGCTTCGACCTTTTGCTCTTGCTTTGCTTCCAATTCTTTTGAGATCTATTAGATGCTCCCAGATTTCGTTTGCCTTCCCTACTTTTCTGAATATCCAATGTTGTGGAAACGGGGATAGCATGTCGATCATTCCATCTATCTGTTTTCATTTGTTTTTGAGCAATTTCGATTTTATTCATTAGTCTAACTAATGAACACTTAATATCATTCAAATCCAAATTAATGACAAAGTAATAGAAAGAATCGGGGAGTGACTGCAAGATGAGGTCAACTTGAAGATGAAAGTCCATATAGAAATCTAAAGATTTTAGTTTCTCTATCATGGTCATTATCTTCAGCACATGTTCTCCAACATCCTCATTTTCAGTCATCTTAGTTCTGACGAGTTCTCTTGATATAAAATATCTTGTGGTCCTACTGCCCTCTCCGAACCGTCTTTCATGGTCGGGCCGATATTTGGACCAGTGCACCGATCGCACGGCACAGCCAGGCCCATCGGGTGCCTAGGCGTCCTGATGCCTAGCATTGGGTTACATTAGCCGCCTATTAAGCCTCGCGCGGCCATGCCCACCCGACGACCTGGCCACACGACATGTGGCGCCTTGGCGCCCAATGCCCAGCATTGAATCGCCTGGGTGCCCGTCGCTGCTAGGCCATGCACCTGGTCGTGTGCGCTTCATGCACGCAGGCTGTGCGACGGGCGAGGGCCGAACTGCGCACAGTAGCGCGCACGCTGTGCGTAAGTGCATGCCGGGGTTTTTCAACCCCATTTTTCTTCCTTCCGTTCTCAATTTTTCCATGCAATTCTAGATTCATAAAACACCATGTAATATTAAATCCAAAAACATAAAATTTATGCTTCAATCATAACATACAATTTTCCATATTTTAACATGCTATAAAATACGAAAAACATAAAACACATAAAGATCAAATCCATAGTTGAATATGGATATCAGAGATTGACTCTGATACCATTGTTGGGAAATGACATAAAAACACAGTGGAAGAATTTAAAACTCCCAATGGTAGTCATCTCTGATTTTTCATATTCAAACTTAGAGGAAGAATTACTTATGTGTTCTTCCTTGTATGCGTCTTTTCAAAAATCTGACCCGGGCAGCAAAATTGTCTCTGCCTCTAAAGCTCCACGCCGGAATCTAAAGCAGAAATCCTCTTCCTTTCTTCACTGAAGATGATGGCTAAGAGAGAGGACGAGGGGAAAGAGTTTTTGACAGAGTTCTTTTTCTTATGTTGTGAAAAAGAGGCTAGGGTTTTTAACTCATTTTAAGTAGTATATAAATACACTACTCAAGAGTTATAAAACTCTTGGAAACCAAGGCATAGGGCGTCCATATTGGACGCCCATATTAGTCGTGTACTAGACTTCGGGCTAGTGCACCACTTGGTTCAAATTTTAATCCAGTTCTATTTCTTTAATATATTTATCCAATAATTAATTAAATGAATGAATTAATTAAAACATAATTAATTCCATCAAAAAATTAATTATTTTGTTAATTAATTAATTACATCATCAAATGGTAAATTAAATATTTAATAATAATCGATATCAAATACCGAAAAACTCTTGTCAAAAATCATTTTTTCCTTTGCAATTCCTTTAAGCGCGACTCTTTAGGTTCGTGTCAAAAGGCAATTGGGAGGAAACCAAAAAGGATGTGAGTAACTTTTAGCCAGTCTAGTGGCTCACATCGTAACTCAATTGAGAACGAATGATGAGGATCATTCCAAACCTTTCTTATTGCGAATATTGTACGAGTATAAACATTTTATTCTTATATCTCAGTCAAGTGAGAGTCACGATTCAGTCAAACTCACAGTACTTGATTATATGTTCAAGTACATAATGAGTCGAGGTCAATAAGATTACTCTTGTGTCTAACACTAGTAATCTCTATCGCTTTGGCCAAAGATTTTTGACCTCACTCATTCATGACAGCATAGGATAATTGTTCATTCATTTATGAGAGAATAAATTTCAATCTTGCAAATCAGTTAAGACAGCTACTTGTCTATCAAGTTGCACTTCGAGGTTGACCCCACCAATGGGTGAAATGAGTCTAACTACTCTAATGACTAACTTGATATCACATGTATATCTTCAATGTGATTTCTCAGGTCTAAGGTTTACGCATACCTATTACAGTTAATCAGTTCTATCATTGACTATAACCCTTGTGACAGAACCGATGCGAGTCGTGTTCGAACACATCAGTCTCACTGATATGTCTATGATATAAGCTCCCACTACCACCTAGTGTTTGACTGGCACTTCCTTGTCAAAGCTTATGTCATACAAGTCTTATCTATTCTTGATGTCCAGTCAAGACTTTCTTTGACTTGCGAATTAATTTAGACAATGAGTATCGAATCCTTCAAGTGCTATTCTCCCTAACCCATAGGGAGTAGAAGGTCCGTCTCAATGTCATGGACTTGGAGTTGTTTATTTATCTTGCAAATGCCAATAAAAAAAAAAAGAGACAAATGCCTTTATATAAATAATGTTTAATTACATTGAATATGTCCTATAAATTCTATCCTCTATGGCATCTGAGGGCATAACACCAACAACTTTTATAATAGAATAGACTAAATCTAATTCCAATTGTTTTTCGATATGAGTTATGAAAAATTTACTATGCTTTTATTCTTATATATGTATTTATTAATTGATATATGTGCATAACACGAGGTACATACTAGTGTATTATATAAATTGTAACTGTGTAAAACAGGAAAATTGGAGTATTAGTCTCATAGAATTGGTCATCTTATAATTTTAGTCACGTTTTCTATAAGTTTGTAAAATATAGTACTCTAGTTAGTTAGTACTTACTCTTTGCATTTTTAGTCACAATCATTAAAAGATGGGAAAAAGAACCATTAGTTGGGCCGCCTACCTTGCACGAAATCATTACTTAATTTGTGTAATCAATTAATAACACGTGCATTTCGTACATGAAATGCCATCCATTTTTTAATGTATTGCCAAAAACACTTATGGGACCATTTTTGCAATTTTGAAAACAAGAAATTAGAATTGCAATAAACCATACTCTTTGAAAAACAATATCTTACTTGTGACTGCTCCAATGTTACAATATAGTCATTTGTTTTATACCCTTTTAATTATAATTGGGCCCCAACATACTTTAAAGATTAATAATTATTTTACGTGTATCATCTCTGAGTTAAAATTCATATAATATGTGTATGTACATATAGTTTAAGGGAATTAATAAAGACACTCCACTTTTTGTTAGAGGCACTCCATTTTTATTCAAATTTTACTACATAGACAAAAATGTCCTTTAGTCTATAGTTCTTATCATTTTATTTGACAAACTAGTTTTATACCATTTTTCTAACTAAATGTAGAACAAGGATTCAAAATTTGCTGTAAATTCTATATCAGACCGAGTCCAATGGTCCGAGTGTGTAATTTGTGTCTATCTCTTTCACACAAATGTGTGTGGACTACCACACACAATATATTTTACTATGTAAGAGAGATAGACACTAGGATTATTGGACTCGGTCTAGCATATAATTTTTTCAAAATTTAATAGCTCATAATTTTAAAATGACGGATAACTACTATAAATAATAAGTAAAAAAAAAGTTCGTAACTATGACTAAAATTTTTTACTTATTTATTTAGAACCAAATTAGGATAAATTCGATGTGGACATGTTGAGTTCACCAATACTAACTCAATGTAATATGATCTAACGATTATTTTTTACTTTTTTGGTAAGTTTTAGGCCTTTGATGTTATATTAACTTCCAATATACAGAAAAGAAATTCTGACATTTATTATGGAGCAAATGAGCAATATTTATCATTTAACGAGTTGGATAAAATCATATCGGGATTGAATATCCATGACAAGGTGATTAGTCTTATTGCACTGATGAGAAGTAGGGTTTTTTTTTTTCCAAAAGGATGCTTGAGAAAAAATGCAATTTTATTCGCTATTATTTTCATAAAAAAAGTTAAAATATATTCTTCAAATTTTATTTAAAAGTATTATTCAAGTCACATTTTAATATTAATAAAAATATATGATGCATTGAAAGGCATTATAGTCAACTTAGTTAATTTAAAAAGGGTATGAAGTGTCTTTAACAAAATGTGGAATGCCTTTATTGACTCCCTAATTTAAATATACTTTCGTTTCTCGTATGCATTTTGAACATAAAAAATAATACTAGTACTTTTGAGTTAAACTATATCGTACATGTGTTGTACATGTCTCGTATTATACTTGATGAATAATACTTCAATTTTGGTAAAAAAAAAAAATTTGAAATTTGAAAATGACAATTAATTTTTATAATTCAGTATCATAAAATTAAAAACCTACGAGCATTGATGATGTATGAAAATATTAATTATTGTCAACTAGCGAGTCATATAAAATATAATTTTTATAAAATAAAAGTAAGTACAAATAATAAATCTTTCAAATTAATTTATATCAAAATTTGTCGTATATATTTATATTTACTACCAAATAATTTATTTGTCTTCGTACTATACTTGTATGTTTTCAAATCCGTTTATTTTTCGTTCCCATATTTTTTCGGCAATTTTTTAACCATAGCTTTCAAGAGAATTTCGTAATATACACCTAACAAATGAAGTTTTTCCCATAACGTATATAACTAACGTGGGCCGCATCAAAATCCAAATGAAAAGAAAAGGAGAGAGAAAAAAGGGATTAAGGAGAATCATGAAAGACTTGGAGCCATGACCTACTACGGGCTTTTCTTCTCCTCCATGACCCATGATTACATGAACGTGGAGTTGTGCGGCTTTGCCTTAATAATAATAATAATAAATAAAAAATCTCAAATCCAAACAAAACAAAACAAAAGCGAAGAAAAGAGTACAAAAGGCGGGAACACGATTCCAAATTGTGCTGTGGGCCACACCATCACCATTCTTTTTTATTTTTTTCTTTCTTGTAAAATCCATAATAATTTAACAAAAAATAAATAGCAGTTTGAAACTTTCTATTTCAATCATCATCATCATTTCTATCTTCACAATTTTCACATTTTCTTTTCTTCACTTCTAAATAAAGCCAACCCCCATTCTTCCTTTTTCTTTTTTTTTTTTTTTCATTCCCAAAACGAAAAACAGTTAAGGAAAAATAGGAAATGAAAGAATCTCCATGAATGGGTTTTGATCTGTTCTGTGGCTAAATTAATTACAGCTTCAGATTTATTTATTTATTTGATCCACACCTGTTTTCTCTGCATTTCGCTACCCTCAGGTTCGTGCTTTTCCCCAAATTCTGCTGATTTTTCTAGGGTTTTATATTGTTTTTAATTTGGATTTGTTTGGTAAGTTTCCTATTAATCGTTCGAGATTGACCTTTTTGTGGATACATACGGTGATGTTTTCAGATTTTGGCACAATGTAGGTTTTGTACATTTGGTTTGCGTGTTTGTACAATTTGCTCCCAATTAATTGCAGTTTGTATTGTACAGGTGGTTTAGGGTTCTCTTACTTTTTCATTCGCCGTTGTTCAGTATCTTCATTCAATGTTGCTGCTGGCATTCTAGATCTGCATGTATTTCTAAATCGTAACGAGTTTATTACCAATTAATGGATGCTACGAGTGCATGCTTTTATGGTGTGATGTATGGAATTGGAACACCAATGCAATGCTGATAGAAAGTTATAAAACACGACAATTGATTTGGTATTTTTGATTTTTTATTTAGACATGTGGGAGCTGGGACAGAGTGTGATGCATTTTATGTTGCTAGACAAACGGGTACACCGTACACGAGCTATATCAAACTTCTATAGAGTAGTCTTTTGGTAATTGATAGTAATGTAGCTTTAGATTTTATCCGGTTACAGGATGTACTGAATCTTGTCACTGCTCTGACATTATTGTGGAATGATAGTTTCTTCAATTCCGTACATATTAGCTTAATATTATTCTTCTTATCATTTACTGACTCTTCTAGAGATTATATGCAGACTTTGCCTTGTGCCTCAGTGTGTTAGTTCCTCCTTGGTCATGATTTTGAAAGAAGTTGTGTACAGCTACGATAGTTTTTTTGCCTGAATTGCTTACATGATTGAAATCATTATATTTTTAATAAAAGTTATGTGTTTTTTTACGTGTCATAGTTGTTACCTTTACTTGTCTATGTAAAATAAATTGATATTTCTGTGCATACTGTCAAAAGTTTTTGCTAACATGGTAGTTCAGACCCCTCAACAATTTGATCCTAGATCTGTACCTAATGCATATTCTTTACTTCATTTTGTTTGTGTAAAATATGTTACCCCGCATAAGGTTGTTCCCTAATAAAACCAATGCCACACTGAATTGTATTTGGTGTTATTCTTGTGGTAATCATGTATATGATGAACTGATTTGAAGTGTCGATACATCTTTCTCTTCTTTTTTGGTATAGTTCCTTTCTTTTGCTTTTTTCTTTGAGATCTGTGCATGTTCTGGAAGGGTATGTAGTGAGTCTGTGTGCTTCCCCATTTACTATATTTTGGTTTGTCACCCAAAATTTTGACTTTGCGAGGTGTTGTACTTTATCCTTGTTTTGTTTGGTAATATCTTATTTAAAGATGTTTTGAGTTCGTCTTTCTTTTTTTTTTTAAGAAATTCCTTTTTTAACAAAAACCACCTATGGGGGGATTTTGCCCACCATTTTTCGGGCTTCTCCTCCTTTCTACATATCATCAAGGAGAATGTACACATATACAAAGAAAGCATAAATAAGGAGTACTATTCCCTTACAACCCAAAGAAGTACCACTAGTTTCAAGTAAAGCATAAGTGAAACAAGGAGTAGTACTCTTGAAACAAAATCAAACTCTTAAAACTTGGCAAAACCCACATATCCATTTTTTCTTATCCTTTCGGTTTGTTTAATGCATCATGTAGATGTGTAATAATATTTATGAGAGAAACTTTATTTGATGGGATTAGACTGAGCTGCTCACGTTTTGGTGCTAGAAATATGGGGAAAATGAGCAGAAACAACTTTTGTTTGTTTGAGTTGATAATCTAATTTTCAGAATTAAAGAAAGCTTCAAAAGTACTGTATGTCTTTGATTCAGCTCGAAACTACACTTTGTTAGCTATTTATGGTAGTCTATATCTATTTTCATTCATGCTTAAGTGAGGCCTTTATGTACCTATGTAATATTGTAGGACATAGAATTTCTTCTCTTTTGCAGTCCAATGTCAGTTTGAGTACCACAGTAAATCAGAGATCTTAAATGTTTTATTTGAACCTAATAACAAATTATATGTTTCATTTATCGTATACTAGAAACAAATTATATGTTTCATTAATTCCATTCTTTCTGTGCAATCTGAGATCTTGTTCGACTGACACATTTTATTTAAACCTTTTGACTTTCCAGTGTCCATCGTTGGTCTTTACAAGCATCTATCAGACTTATCATGGATCTGAGGTCAGAAGTACATGTGAATGAAAATGGGGAGCTGGGTGGCTTGAATGAAGTTTGTAATGGCGATGTTTCTGGAAAAATAGAAGCTTTCAATGGTCTGGCTGAAGGTAGAAGCTGTCCTTTACATTTTCTTGAAGTAACTGTTAGACTTCAAGTCTGCTAAAGTTAACATAAACTTCAACCTTTTGTCCTGTTCGGATCAAATTATCCAAAATTAATTAGTACACTAGAAATTCAATATCTATACACGCTAGAGTTGCTGTACGGTGAGAAATATGATCTTGAACTCTTTTATCTTCCTTTTTGCAATGAATAATATCCCACTTCTTTCAATAGACTCACTAAATAGATATTCGTCGAGGACGTTGAAATATGAGGATGTATTTTTTAATATCAAGTGTTCAAGAAACTGGTCCACACACTGTTCTCACTTGACTCCTGTGAAACTAGGTATTTTCATTCCAATATTGATTCTCCCTCTGACCATTTTCTGACTGATTTGCATCATTCATTGTGCAGAGAAGAATTTTTCTGATGACCTCCAATCAAGGCGTGGAAATTATGGGGATCTTCCAGCTTCGAAGATTTCAGAACTCATGAAACTGGGTAATTTAGAGGTAACTATGCCCCTGTCCCGCATAAGCAAAGTAAAGAAAAAGATTAACTTTTAGTGATCATACTCTTATATCTTGACATGTTCTTATGCTCTAAGCTGATCAATATATGCAGAGCGCCTCTACGCACTCACTTTTCAGTGTTGTGAATAGGATTCTGGATGAAAGTATTGAGAAAAAGAATGAGGACATTCCTCAGGTATGGAACAATGAAAGCACATTATAGATTATACAAATATGTGTTGCTGGAAAAACTTAGTAGTTTTTGCTATCCCAGCTGAATGACTTTGAACAGTATTTTGATTGTTACCTGTTGCATTTTGGTTTCCCATTAGCGTGTTGCATCCATGCTGAAATTAGTTGTCCAAGAAATTGAGCAACGTGTTTCAAAACAGGCAGATAATATGAAGAAGGTAACACATTATCAGTAGTTTGAATGCCATTTTCTTATCCTTGGATGCAGCTATATGACTTTGTTTTACGCTATAACTGCAGCAAAGCAATCTGTACAAGTCTCGTGACGGCAGGTACCATTCCAAAATTAGAGCATTAGAAACCCTGGTTACGGGAACTACTGAAGAAAATGAGGTATGATAATTGTGATTGTGAGTGTGGACTATGAATGCTGGTGATTTTTGTTACTTGTTTTTCTTTATCTCGTGAAATTTCAAATTCTGCAGGTTGTCATGAAGAAGCTTCAACAGATGAAGGTGAATATCTTTGGAGAAGGAGATGAGTTATTTGAATCAATTATGAAATGTGGTGTTTTGAGAGTTATTGATGGAGCAAGTCTAGAAGTTGAATCTGAGGATATTTATATCTGCGAGTGGACATGACCTCCCTTTAACATTTCAGTGATCTTTGACAAATTGTGCCTGACAAGTGACTACTGTCAAAATCCGCCATCCTTGTTTTTTGTGCTCTATTTGCTTTGTGCCTTCTTTGCAGTTGGTGGTGTTTTACAGGAAAAAAAATGCATATTTCACATTTATTTAAATGCTAGATATTTAACCAATCTACGTTATTCCAAAAGACTTAGTTCATAACTTTTGCTTGTGCAGATTGAGAAGGCTAAAATCGAGGAGAAGAAGAAACTTGAAGAGCAGGATTTAGTTGAATTAAGGAAACAAAAGGACAGCTGTGAGAGTCTAATTTTGTCTCTAAAGGAAGAGTTTATATTGGCCAAAAAGTCCTATGAGGAGAATCTCTTTCAATTGGAAGCCAATGCCGAGGAAACTAAAGATAAGCTACAGAAGAAAATACTGGAACTTGAGTGCCTTCTGACTGATTCATGGAAGAAAATAAAAGAGCTTGAAGACTTTTCAGAATCAAAATTTATGCGATGGAAAAGAAAAGAACAGTGTTACAGAAATTTCATAGATTCTCAATCTGGATCCCTTCAGGTAAGTGGACAAACACAATATTTTACATCTAACATAGGCCCCCAGAATATTGTTTTATGTTATGAATTTGATCAGGAACTGAGGTTGGCATCTGAGTCCATAAAGAAAGAGGTGGCGAAGATCAAGAATACCTATGCTGAAGAATTTTATCATTTTGGTAGGAAAATTGTCATTTAAACCTCTTAAAAATTGCAATTAACTTCCATATGTTAATTTCTAATTTTTATTTTATTGGCTTCTGTCAGGTATAAATCTCAAAGGCTTGGTAGATGCTGCTCAAGATTATCATAGTGTGCTCGAAGAAAATCGGAAATTATATAATGAGGTCCAAGATTTGAAAGGTTAGTAATGTTACATGTGACCAATGTTTAGCTGCAAATAAATTTGCTGATTTGTCTTGGCCCAATGTTGCTAGGAAACATAAGAGTGTATTGTCGTATAAGGCCATTCCTACCTGGACAAAGTCGAAAACATACGACTATGCAGTATATTGGTGACAATGGGGAGTTGGTGGTTATGAACCCCTCAAAACCAGGAAAAGAGAGTCACCGGCTTTTCAAATTCAATAAGGTTTTTGCTCCTGCAGCCACTCAAGGTTCTAATTTGACTGAAATTAAATAAAAAATATGTATTTTCATATCTTGTCACTCGTCCGTACTAACATTCTCTCTTTTCTCTTTACCTGCTTGTCTGTGATTTGTGTTTGTTTATCCTTGAATTCTTATTTTCTTCAGAGGAGGTGTTTCGTGACACCCAACCATTAATCAGATCTGTCCTTGATGGGTATAATGTATGCATATTCGCTTATGGTCAAACTGGTTCAGGAAAAACTTACACAATGGTAAGATAGTTATTAAAATTAGTGAAGAAGATTTGTTGCCTTTTATTTTCATCTAGCTCATACTATTCAAAAATGTTGCTAGACTGGACCAAATGCGACATCTGTTGTGGATTGGGGGGTCAACTATAGAGCTCTCAATGATCTCTTCACTATCTCTCAGAATAGACGTAGCTCCGTCGCATATGAAATTGGTGTCCAAATGGTTGAAATTTACAATGAACAGGTGCGTGACTTACTCTGCAATGACACGTTTCAGAAGAGATATCCTTTTAAAGTTTCTTTTCTGGCCTCATGGTTATGCATTTTCCCCTTGTAATTTTTTTGTTATTTAGCAATAAAGTTCTCTTTTACGGAGTTGTTTCTAGTCCTCTATTTCTGTTTTTTTGGGGATATATCTATGGCTTCCTTTGACTTTCACACACTTGGAATTTGGAATACCTCCCAACCAAATGGGCTAGCTGTGCCTGATGCTAGCATGCACTCCGTGAAATCAACCACTGATGTCTTAGAGCTGATGAAGATTGGATTAATGAACCGGGCAGTTGGTGCTACTGCTTTGAATGAAAGAAGCAGCCGGTCCCACAGGTTGGCAATATCTATTATTACAGTTTCCTGCCCCTGACATTTTTGGGGTGAGCCTAATTTTGATTTTGTCTCATATGATATAGCATACTCACTGTTCATGTCCGTGGGACGGATTTAGAGAGTAATGCCATTTTGCGTGGTTGTCTGCATTTGGTTGATCTTGCTGGTAGTGAAAGAGTCGACCGCTCTGAAGCAACAGGTGACAGATTGCGAGAAGCACAACATATTAATAAGTCTCTATCGGCTTTGGGAGATGTGATCTTTGCATTGGCACAAAAAAGTCACCATGTCCCATACAGAAATAGCAAATTAACTCAAGTTCTTCAAAGCTCTCTAGGTAATTATACCATGCTCGAAGGGTATGGAAGTTATTATACTCTTCTTAAAGTTTTTGCAGAGAAGAGCCTTCTGGTTTTAGTGTTCTCTTCTATTGAAACTTTGAACTCTTTCCTCTTATTGCTTTGTCACTCTCACGTGTCAATACTCAGGCCACTTCTCTTGCTTTTTGTTGCAGGCGGCCAAGCAAAGACCCTCATGTTTGTACAACTCAATCCTGATGTGGAGTCCTACTCGGAGACTATAAGCACGCTGAAGTTTGCTGAGAGGGTTTCTGGTGTTGAGTTGGGTGCAGCACGGAGTAATAAGGAGGGTAGGGGTGTCAGAGAACTTATGGAACAGGTTATGTTCGTTTGTTTTGATATTTTAGATTTTTAATTTCGTATCATATTCCTGACTTCTGTGGTTGCATTCCTTCACCAAAGTTTGTTAACTAATGTTTCCTAACTTTCCTCAATTAAACTTGTTTGATTTTACAGGTAGCTTCTTTAAAGGATGCTGTTGCAAAGAAGGATGAGGAAATAGGGCGATTAAGATTGGTCAAAACTAGTGGAAACGGTGAAAGACGCATGAGCTCACCAAGGCATTTATCCTCCTCTCCAAGAAGGCACTCTATAGGGGCAGCTCGGCCAACCCAAAGACTTTCAGGAGGGAAAAGCTCTTCTGAGAAAGCTGCTTCGGATTTGGATAACAGCTCTGAGTACAGTGACAAGCATTCCGAGGCTGGTTCTCACCAATCAATGGATGATTTTAAGCACCACAAAGAATTCTTTAAACAATCAAGACTTGCTGTTGTAGGTGACATTGGATTAAAGCTTGATTTAGCAGATGGAGGTAAAAACCATAACGACGACGTAGAGCTCTTGGGATTTGGAGATGCCGACTCTGAAGAGAGACTTAGTGATATATCTGATGGAGTTCTTTCCATGGGAACAGAAACAGATGGCTCAATTAATAGTATTGTAGAGTACACCCTTTTCCCCGAAGCAACAAAGCCATCTGCAGAGATCACTGAAAAGTAAGTATTTCTTGCACATATTTTAATCGCTTCTAGAAAATTTTCATTATGTCCATGGTGTCTTAATTATTACTCACTTCAATTAAGATAAAATGCGGTTTCTAGTCAAGATAATTCCTCGCTTTGTTAATTTTTAATTTTTTCTTTTTCGAAGACACTTGGAGAACTGTTTGAAGCACTAATATTCTTCAATTTGCCATTTATCATCATATATTGAACTTGTGTTAATCTTCTCGATTTACTGAAGGCTGAGTGTGCCAGTTAAACTTCCAAGACCGCCAAAAAAACAGGGTGAAGCAGGATCTTCTCGTTCGTCTTTGAGCAAGAGCTCCTCTAAAATTCCAAGTATGGACCCTCTTTTCATGTCATTTCAGAATTTTAATCTCTGTTATGAAAATTCTTTTTTCTGCTAACATTCATGTAATCTGTTCTTGATTTTCTGTGTTTCCTAGGTTCTAAGAGAGCGACAATTGGCAGTTCTTCTGCACTTAAATCCTCAAAAAGATGGCAGTAATACACAAGTCACGAAGATCGTCTGTCGAAAACAAACAAAAAAGACTTGAAAAATGTCCTTTTGTGTTTGTAAATTAGAGTGTCAGTGGTACTCTGGTGGCCATTTAGTGATTAGCATCGTTGTGACAAAAAAAGGGTAATTAGAGAAATCATCTTGTTTTGTAAAATATGTAATGTAGCTTAGATTATTGTAGTAAAATGTTGAAGACGGCATCCTCCTCTTGTCGATGCATATTGCACAAGACATGTATAAGATGTTCTCTCGAAATGGTGGTGATGGTGGTGGTGGTGATCTTATTTGAAGCCCCTGGAATGAATTAAACCACCAATATTTTATTTTTTTTCGAACAGCAAAAACAAACCATTGCATTAACTACAAAGTTAACAGAGAAGTTAAACAAAGTGAGGGCTTTTAGTACAACGAGAAACAAGCAAAAAAGGGTAACTAGCAAATTCTAGTAGAGCTGCAATTAAACGGGCAATATTTTTATAACTTCTATTCAATCGAATTCTGAGGCTGCCAAAGTTTGATATTTTTAGAGTGCTCTTAATTGTAGGGTTGATGACAAAAGTGGTCTATTTACATTACTTTGCCATTTTTATTTTTATTTTGGAACAGCAACTAACGATTTACGATTTCGTTCATCACAAAAGAGTACAAAACGGGAAATGCATAACTTTGCTTCATTTGAGTGGACGTAATTCTCACAGAAGCCTAACAATACAGTAATATTTCATATGAAATTTATGTATATATTCTGTAGAATTTATGCAATTAAATAACTTCAACTACCAGATATCAGAACCTGGAGTCAATGCGTCTGGGTGGTGTAGTTGGTTATCACGCTAGTCTCACACACTAGAGGTCCCCGGTTCGAACCCGGGCTCAGACATTTTCCATTTTATAAGCAAAGGAATCTATCTTTCTATTTAATGTGAAAAGAATAGTAGGCATTATGCACCAACCCATTATTTATTAGTTTTATAGTGCACTAAAATTACTGGTCCCCAAACAACATAAACTATTCTTTTCATACCCTATGAATAATGAGTATGTAATAAAATTACTTAAATTTGCTAATTACAAGAACTATATGTCCACAAATATAAATAGTAGTCCAAGCCCAACAAAACAAAAACAAATAAGGACATCACAAATGAATACATCCATGCACGGACACGAACACGGTAACACGAAATTTATAAAATTTTAGTACACGACATGGCACCGACACGGATATATATATATATATATATAATTCAAGTACAGTAGTCGTCCATCAGGAAAGAGATGGTCCATTTGATAAGCCCACCACCCACGTCTTTATCATTTTCAAGCAAAAATTAGGTTAGTAAGAAAAGAAGCAGCAGATGCATCTTCATTTCAGATTTCTTCTTCCATCTCACTTGCGTCGTTGCGCCTCTCCAAACCCTCAAACGTTCATTTTTTACAACACAATTTTTCATCAGCCTAAGAAAAGATAGGACTTTTCATAATTGCTCTGTTGATTGAGAGATGAGTTTCATGAAGCAACCCTGCCACGGACGCCGCCATCTTCACACCTCTTCCTTTGGACAACCACAACTATGGTAGAGCACCATCGGCGCGGTTGAGCACCTTAATTCTTAAGCTTCAAAACAAACTCCGGCGTGTCAAACGGCGGCACGACATGGCCCACACCATGTCGGGTTTGTTATTTATTTGTTTGTATTTTGGACACAATTGCCGTATCCGAGATGTGTAGGAGGCATGTTGGGTTTGAGTTTGGGTCCGTGTCTGATGCGTGTCGAACACTGCACGGACCAAATTTCTAGCATGTCCGTGCATCATAGAATACATAAATAGAAAATATTTCCCACTCCTAACTTATTATGCCTACACAAAGGATTACTCTCTAGGCAATTAGCACAAACTCAAATTTAAGATAAAACTTGCACCTCTTTATGTTTTTACCACTATGGCAATAGCCATTTGGTTAAGTGGCACCAACCTCTCATGGTTAAATATGAGATCAAGTGTCCGAACTCCCCACCCCTACGATCCCACCATTGTAATTCAAAAGAAAAAAGTTTTTACCACTATCAAGTATTTTACCTGCCTGCAACTTTTTCAAAGCAACAATTCTCAAGACTTCATCCAAAATTAGTCCGTCATTTTCTTCAAACAATCTAGGATATCTAATATTACAGGCCACATTCAAGATATCTTTCTTTTTAAAAGTACCCTTGGAATCGTAATAGTCTTGTTCATGAAAATTTGATACTTGTGTCTAAAGTCATATTTGACTTGAACTTTACTAAATCTCAGGTGCAGCCTAGTTTGTCTCTGGTGTTCTGCAACTACGATCGATGAATGTCATATCTTACATAAAAAAATTGATATGTTATACACCCACAAGCACAAACACAACACTTTCTTCACATCTATAATTACAAGCGACATGCCGAAACCGAAACCAAGACCCAGAGTTGGTGGTCAGGGTCAGAATTCTGGGGTTTTGCCCAAATCCCACCTCTTTAGATGATTGACATGCAATGTGCTAAAAACTCCTCGCTTACAGCTCCATGAAAATTCAAAATCCACTCTAGCTTTCTCTCCACTCTGACTCTATGCATGTTAATTTTTCGATTATTTTCTCCAATGCCAATCATGCACTCACTGATACAGGCGAAGGTAACATGACCGAACCATCTTCCGTATTTGGTTCACGACGGGTTGTCTGGGCACTCAGTTGTCGAACATCCAATGATAACAATCTCTTGAAAGATTCATAAGATGCAAAGAAGAGTGCTCCCTGAATCATATACATCACTAGCCTTGGAGTCAAACCCCTGATATTAAAAGATCAAAATGTTGACCTTGTCAAAACCTAATATAGGAAGAGAAAACCCGGGTACGCTCAAACCATTCAGGTTTGAAGGTAGAACGAAGAAATATGAAGAAAAGACTGAATTCGCGATAAATTCTTAAGTACTTAGATAAGAAACTCTTTTTAAGTTAAAATTTATCCAGATGGTTTTTAGTTGCTCACCTGTAAAGACCTTTCAGACCTTCATGCTTCCCTATTTCTGTAAGGGTGTTGAATACACCATTATACCGTGTCATAGATCCAGGAATCTGTAGTTTTGATAGATCTTTAAAGAGTAAATTTCTAATATACGTTCTATAAATACAACTCAAAAAGTAAGAATAAAAACTAACCTGAGTTTGCAATCTTGTCTTGACAACGTCAAATGGAGTTGTAAATAGTGAGGCCATAGATCCAGACAATCCACCACAAACTAACTGCAGACATGGTTAAAAACAATGAGAAAACTTTACGAAGAATGGGGAGTCAGAAGCTATGTAGAAGCATAGAAGACAAACCGTCACTAATGTATTAGCTGGAGCATTTGATTGGACTGATGGTGACATTATTTGCTTCAGGCTTTCATACGTGTAAAACTGCATTTTAAATAATCAACTATGAAACATGTAAAGATAACTGAAGGTATTAGACAAATAATAGGTGAGGTATTAAAATAAATAATCAGAACTATTCCAACAAATTGAGGAACCATAATTCTATTAAGGGAACACAGAATAAGTCTCCTTCGAAGTAAATGATCAGACAAATATAGCTTCCCATAGGACAATGCATTATTTCTAAATTTACCTTGATGATAGAGTGTGGGACATTTCTGCAGAGTACAGCTCCCCATCCAGTATACAACGAAGGCAAGCCCCCTTTGTGAACAACCTCTGTCAGTGCATTCCTGCATGGGTGCAATTTAAAAGCCATAACATTAATTCCAACAAGCTCCTGAACCATCTGTAAAATTTATGGTGAAGTTAAAAATTAAAACAAAGAACTCAAATTTGAAAGATAGATAAATGAAAATAAGTAAAGAACACTTCAATCAGTTCAGCAGGCTATATTTATTCCCACCCAGACCAATCATTTAATTATCTACTCGTCAAACCTTTTCCAATGCAATCTGCATAGAGAGTAGTGATAAATAACTTCAATTACATGGTAAAGAAATGAGATGTTGATTATATCCAAAAACATATCAACATTGTAACAGTATACCAGCAGTTTCGGTAGTGCGAACCAACTTGCATCTGCTGTTTTATGCGCTCGCTTGGAGTGAAAATAAATGATGTAGCGATACTTGCACAACCTCCTGCCATGCAGTGGGCCAAAGAGTGATATTCCTGCACAAGGGAAACTTTCAATCACATAGAAACTAGACAACAAATAATACTGATACCTACAATCCTGCTTCAGCTAAATTGTTTTTCTTCTGTAATTAAGGATTAGGGTTAATTACACTAACTACCCCTCTTATTTAGTGTAATTACAGTCCAGTCCACTTATTTGTGGACCATAACAAACACCCCCTCTTATAATAAAACATTACAATCGCCCCTTTCCATCCAAAAACTAATGGAATTTGTTAACATCATCAAAAAAATATTTTCCGAATTTCCTATTTTGCCCGTGAGGGGTAATTTTTCATATTAAACAGAATGTAATTGTAAATTTCGATTTGGTCTTAAATAAATGATTTCGTAAAGACTTATTAACACCTTGATAATGAAGTGCAAATCAAATTTGATTTATGCCAATTCGATTATCTTTTAAAAGATGAAAACATATACCGAGTTTCCATTTGTTTTAGGAGCAATATCACAATTCAATGCAAATGAATCTAGATTAGTAAATTGCCAAAAATGTAACTTTTGACTAACAGTCGTTAGTTAGAGGGGGGTAATAAAATGTTTTATTATAAGAGGGGGGTGTTTGTTATGGGTCACAAATAAGTGGATTGGACTGTAATTACATAAATAAGAGGGGTAGCTAGTATAATTAACCCTAAGGATTATGTTACCTTGGGAAAATGTGGAAGCAAACTTTTTTTGACTGATTCATATGTGAACGTGTAGACCGCAGATATTGGAGCTGAGGAGAGAATATTGCTGGAAATGCCACGATAAAGCCCTGATATACCTGAGAATAAATTTCCAAAATAGTTTTTCGGTTTTGTACAGATAACTTGCAAGAAAATAAATCAATCCTGTTGCTACTTTGAGAGTGAAACATAAATTGCATCAAAGTTGCCACAATTTTTGCTAACAATTCACCTCTCTCGGAAATTATCCTGCCTATGTCGTGAAGGGGTTTCTCATCAGCACGGCATGATTGAATTAGTGTCTTAATCGTGTCCATTGGATGAAGACAGAGGCTGACAAATATCCCAGCCATTGCTCCAGCAAAGGCATGCTCTTGTTTTGCAAGTGCATAGCTATGTTTTTCCTTCACCGGCAAGCTAATTTCTACCTGAGAGGAATCGGCTTTGAAAAAAGTTAGCCCTTTATCTTTTTGATACTCATGCAAGTCATCCTCAGTTTCTTTATTGCTATTTCCACAATCATGACCCAGTTGCACTAAATTGGTGTCTCGGCTGTTTGCTTCTATATGTCTGAGACTAACATCATCGTTTTCCATGCATGCAGCAGTAGATGCCTTCAAGTCAACATTCGCAACTTCACCAACTAATAAATCTACATTTTGTGCAGCTTCAGGATTACAAGCAGAAATTCCTATGGTTAAGTCATCACATGAACTAGTTGTATCAGCAGGTACACAGCCACTAGCTAGATTTGCTGAAAAATCACCAGTATAACGACTACTTTCCCTTTTGCTCCCGATCTTAACAGAGTTTACCTGATTCATTGGCTTAGGTATAGATATTTTACGCATCCATCCATATATACTTCCAAAATTAGGTGGTATTTCTCTGCTGGAAAGACAATTCTCTACAGAGGACTCAACAAGCATTCTATACTGTGCATCAAGTATCCTCCAGAAAGAAAGAAAATCATAACTTGGTTGAGGGCGGAGCATCTTCTTGTTCAGTTTCAAGTGGTCTAGATTTTCTGGTACTATTTTTACAGAATTTGAATTTCTATTGAAACAGTTCGAGCAAAGTTGATCATCAGCTGAAGTAGATGTACGAAAAGCTTCCTCATCAGTAGAATAGTGAAGTGTGTTACTTCCCTGAAAGACCTCAGTTCTGCACGTGGAGTTATTTTTAGACAGAAGAACAGAAAGCGGCTGTTTTGCATGATCCCATGCATTGCTTACTGCAGATATAAGGTCGGTTGTGCGTAGTATCTCAGAAGATTGGGAATCAGAAGTTCTGAGGGCAGAACTATTGTTTTCTGAGGGCGTGATGGCTGTAGAATCAAAATCAGCAAGCTCAAAGAATGCCCCCTCAAATGGATAACGCCTTTGTTTGACTGAAATTTTGTCATTTCTTGGGGATAAACTACCCCCACTCATTTTATTTTATTTTCTTGAAGAAAGCAGGTGAATCGAGTGGCAGCTGCATGACAGCCAATCGGTCGAATTAGTATATCAACAAACAAGGTTAATAAGATATAATATCATTTTGGCGAAGGCAACATCAGAAAAACTGATAAAACTTGTTTTGTCGTTAACCAATGACTACATTCACAAGATAATACGGCGCAACTTAAGCGCATTATGAGAAAATGAAAATCCCTCCCTCGAAGAAATATTAACGTGGCTAATTTTATCGATCCAAAATGGGGGGAAATACTGATCCTTTTGTTTCATTCCAACTCCTAACACAAATTCTATGTAAATGTCAAAGTTGAGATGCAATTGTAAACAAAATAAACAGGAAAATGGTACATACATATGAAATAATAAAACTAGATCCATCAAAATTGAAATAATTCCTTCATGGGGAACTCTATAAGAAAGTAATAATAACATATAACTATCAGCAAGAAATATGCAAAACAAACATCCCCTTACCAGTCAATGGCTACTCCCTTTTATTCAATCGAGATCCAACTCTACTATCTCAACCAACTGATAAACTACTCATAATCCCTGATAAAAAATACATTTAAACAATTCAAGAAAAATGTGAAACAACACAAAGCAACAGAGGGAAGTAGAAAAAACATCAAAAGGGGTCAGCACAATGTTGATTATTTAGTGAAAGGAAGGGTTTTATAGATGACCCATCTTGAATTTTCCATCTTCATGATCAGAGAGAAAGGGTAAAAAAATAAATTAAAAGATGGTTTTTGTTTCGTTGGATTATTGAGCAGGGCTACATTTAATAACCGACAAAACTAGATACATAGATGAATATATATATATATATATATATATATAGAGAGAGAGAGAGAGAGAGAGATTAGAATTGAAACCTTGAGAAGATTGAATTGTTCTTTTCAGAGTGTTTCTGGTAAAATTTGGAGTTTGAAAATGGTGGTGTTTACGGGGGAGAAGAGGTTTAGGAGGGTGAGGTTTATGGAGAATTTCAGGGGAAGGAAAATAAATTGGAGATAGTTCACAAATAATAATGATAATCATACTATTATTTCTTTTTTCTATTTTTTTTATAATTATGATCATACTATTAGTACGGCTAGGTGGTTTTTTTTTCTAAATATCACGTCTAAGTAATTAAAAGTTAAAACAAAGAATGTGATGTATAAAATAACAAAAGTCGATCAATGTATATATATAATTAAAATTGTACCCGAAAAAACATGTGAGAAGAACAAAAATTGGAGTCCATGTATAAGAATATTACACACGTGTATTTTGAATTAACTAGTAATTTTTATTTTTAATTTTTGCAATGAAATTTGAATTGACTACTAAATAGGATTGTCAATTGAGTCAGGTCTACTCAAAGCTCAATTGTTTGGCCCATTTATATTTGAGTCGAACCTAATTGAATGTAAGTCGGGTCGAGCTTGAGCTTACATATTAAGCCCAATTTAATTTGTGAGTCGAGCTTGAGCTTTGTAAGCTTAGCCCGATGCTTTGTTTCATATTAAGTTATTTTTAAACTAGCTTATATAAGACCCATAGTAAATTCTTAAGTTTGAAAATTACGATGTTTATGTAATGCATGTGTTAATGAAAAAATTTCGACTAAAAAAACTTATGTTAAATTTCTTGTTATTTTAAATCACTTCATGTATATTAAGAAAGATTTTAAATTTTGATAATTATAGTTGTAGATTTTATGTCGTGTTTTAAAAATCGGATCAGACCGGTCGATTCGACCGTCCGACTGCTGACCAGAACATATAATGGTCCGATTCGAACTTTAGAACCGATATAGTCTAAAAATCGGCGAAAACCGTTCGACTCGCGGTTGGACCGCTGACCCGATCGAACCAGGACTGATTCACAAAAATCGGACAGTTTTTCATATGCGCAATTACTTGGTCAAAATTCTTATTTTCTACCAAACACGTCTGTTGTGGGTGTTGTAGGCATTGGCCTTTATGTGAATTCCTTCTTTTTTTCCCTCTATGCGAGCAAACGAGCAGAAATAAGTAATTTTTTCCCTGTATACTTGAGCCCCTTTGTCCTCTTTCTTTCTCTCTATCTCTAACTCTGTCTTTTACTCTCACACAAATTGATTAGTTATATTTGATATTTTGATTATTTGTTAAAAAAAATTCAAGAATTATAACTACAAAGCAAAGAGGGAATTTCTCCATTTCTGCAATTATAAGTAACAATCAAAAAGGGAACTATAACTTTGAAAATGTGGTGCTCTTGCAATTTTTGCAATTCTTGTAGAAAATATTTTTAATTTTGCATCTTTGTTTGTTGAATACATATGAGGATGAAATGCCTATAAGGATTGACAAGCGATTTAGAGCTCTTAAATCAACAAATTTCTAAACATGCATCGTAAATATTTATGTATTTAATCATTTGTGGATGCTTAATTTTTAAGGATTGATTTTTTTCTTTTTATTTTTTGTGCATATTTATGTATTTTATCTAATTTTAATATATTAATAATTATTTTTAGAGAAAATAGCAGATACCCCCCCCCCCCAAAAACTACTAGGTGATGTGCACTTTGCCCCCCAAACTATTAAAAGTTGCAGTCAACATCCTAAACTATCATATATGTGCACTTTGCCCCCTCGGTCAGTTTCGGGCAGCACACAGGGAGCAAAGTGCTACAAACCGCATAGGTGAGGGGGCAAAGCGCGCATCACCAGATTTTTTTATTTTTTAAAATTTTTACTAACTTTTTTATTTTTGATATTTTTTATTTTTATACTTTTTTTCTTTTTTTTTAATTTATTTTCATATTTTCAGATTTTTGAATTGTCTTTTTTGTTTTTAGAAAATTATGAATATTTGAATTTATACTTCTTTTCATTATTTTCTTATTTATTTTCATGTTTTATTTTTATTTTTCTTATTTTCATATTTGAAAATTATTTATTTCAAACCTAGAAATAATATTTCAAGAAAAATCCAAATAAATCCCAATATGCATGATTTAAATTGAACGATGAATGGGTAAAAAAAATTTCCGAAGCTGACCGAGGGGGGGTTAAGTTAATATTAAGAATATTTGAATTTAAAAAAAAAAAAGAGAAAATAGAAGATACCCCCCCAAACTATGAGGTGATGTGCGCTTTGCCCCCTCACCTATGCGGTTTGTAGCACTTTGCCCCCTGTGTGCTGCCCGAAGCTGACCGAGGGGGCAAAGTGCACATATATGATAGTTTAGGGTGTTGAGTGCAACTTTTAATAGTTTGGGGGGTATCTGCTATTTTCTCTTATTTTTATCATATTTGTGAGATCACCGGTCCGATCACGATTGAAGCACGGTCCGACCAGTGAACCTTGAACCAGTAGATGTTTCGGTTCGATAGCCGGTCCGGTTCTTAAAACATTACTTTATGACTCTATTAGAAAATTTTGGAATCATACATACTTATTAGCATAAACTCGCAAACTTTTGTTTAGTCTATTATTCGAAATTAGTGTCTTAATATGATTCTATTGTGTACTCTCTTTTTTTTTTTTTTTTTTTACTTTGAGACAAATTGATGAGACGGCCCGAAATAATCTCGAAATTCGTAAAAATTGTGAGTCTGAGTTTGAACTGAGCCAAAGAAAAAAATTAAATATAAGCTCAATTTAAGCTTCTAACATTCAAGTCCGATAATTTTGAAATTGGGCCACACTAAACTTAGCTCATAAGGCCCGATTGATATGCCAAGTAAAGACAATGACATTGCCATGAACATAAATGAATATATGATTATTTTTATGTTTAATATAGAAATATGATTTTGATACATTTGTAGATTATAAATGGATATAAATAAACTTATTACAGAACTTGATCCCGACAAAATAATTGAAATATTTAGTTAAATTTCAATAAAGGCCTTGTGAAAATAAAAATAAAGGCTCTATCAAAATTTTCAGCTTACTTTACTAATAGAGGGAAAATTGTGTTTTTGGCCTATTAAATAATTGGTCTAGCACTTTCGAGCCCAAATTTTATAATGCTTTGAAAATTTAGCCTACAACATTTTCTTTTCCCCCAACGAACCAATTGCATTAAACAAAAGATCAAAGTAAATGGAAGGTGCACAAGGAACAACCTTAACAAAAAACCGCAAGACAAAAAGAATCAACCTCAAGACCTGACCCCAATAAAGAAACTATTGAGTTAATATTGGAAAAAAGATCAGCCAAAAGGAATCCTGTAACCCGTGCAATGTATTAAACAGTTGGGCGACTAGATTACCCATTAACAAGAGATTAGTATTTAGGCTAAGTTTATCCAAAACATCTTATAAGTTCCTACATGTTATAAAATGTTTTAGGAGCTTATAAGATGTTTAAAAAAAGAAGTGGTTGGGTTACTTGTTTAAAAACAGCTTATAAGGTTCAAACATCTTATTTTTTGGTTTTATAAGCTGTTTTTTAATAAAAATTACCAAACAAGTTTATAGAGTTTATAAGCTCTAAAACATCTTATCAGATGTTTAGAGGAGCTTATAAGCTTAACCAAACACCCTCTTAGTCTACAATTTAAATTTTATTGCACTTTTAGTCAAACTAGCTTTCGAAAAAATTGGTCGTGTGAGTGTCGCGCAACTGTTTATTCTTCAAATTTAATAGAAAAAACTCATGGAAAATGCACATAATTATATGTGTGTAATTTCACATGAGTTTTTCATTTTACATATCTAAACTATACGTAGAAATTTATATCATTCGTTATTACATAACAATTACATAAACTGAGAAATTTTGATTCAATTCTTTCCTTATTTATTTGACATACCAAACATAGAAATGTTATCTTATTATCTTTCATTATCTTTTGCCATAATATTCCTAAATTAATTCATTCTCGTCCCAAAAATGTCCATTCCTTCTTATCAATCGTCTTCCAAAGCTTTCTTGGCAAGCTTCATGCATGTGTCTGCATTTTCATTAAATTCTCATGCATATATATTTTCGCATGTGTAAACAAGTAGTTGAGAGCTTCCAATTTGAAATAATGTTTATGTATCAACTTATAACTTTGTAATATAAGTGGATTAGGTTGTTTAGTATTTTCATGCTAAACTAAAAGATTAATTCCATTGGCCAAGCAAATATAAAATTACTATACATCACTTGGCTATCAATATCATTACAAATAATTGACAACATTTCCGTAAAATAAAAGTTAAAAAAACCATGTGAATATGTCAACTCACATATCCTAATTATATAGAAAAAACTATTTTTGAAGGATTCAAGTGGAGTAAGCATAAAGATCATTAATTAATCATGCATATTCTTCACCTACATCCAAAATTCTAAATATTTCCAAGTCAAACAACAAGTCGTTGTAGTATAGTGGTAAGTATTCCCGCCTGTCACGCGGGTGACCCGGGTTCGATCCCCGGCAACGGCGTTTGCTTCTTTTTACATTACATTTTCTGAGGATTATTTAACGAACTGTAAAATCCGTCAGCTAGTTTCTGCTTCAACTACTCACAAAATATTCTCACAACTCACCATCTTTAATTTTTGCTCAAATCAACTCAACCCAAAGTGGCCTTACAGCTAAAATCTAAGTTCTTACATCTACTGTTGCTGTGTGTCAAATGTACAATAAAACAGCAAACACCGTCGTAAATGCACCATTTTCCTCTCTCTGTGACTTAGATTCTGCATGATCTTGACAAGGTAAGTCTAGACTGTTATTTCTGCATTTCAATCTCTGTTAAACTCACAAGATTGTTCATCAAATATCAAATTAAAATATTCAAGAAAATATGAGATAATAAATTGATTCTTATTACTTATTGTATAGGTACAAACTGAAAATGTGCAAATGCCTCCCCATAGAACTTAACCCCACTCTAATTTTCAGAAATAAACTTCCCTTCACCACTTTAGCCCATCTTAAATTACAGAAAAAAAGAATAAGATGACTCGAAGAAACCACTACTTCTCAACCACTACTTATGCACTATTCCCTCACTAATCTCTATCCAGCTAAAAATATAAACAGTATGACATTTTTTAGAATGTAAAAATACATGAAAAAGGTTATGTCTCCTCGGCTCCTCATATGCAAACAACCCGAACGTTTGTAAATCCATCTGATCTCAAATTTTCATCTCAACAGTGTTTTCTTCATCAATGGCGTGGCTAGATGCTTTTGGTCTGATTGATTATCCACCAAGTTATTAACAACTCGAGCTTAACCATTATGGGTTTTTAGCTTCCTTTGCTTAGCTAGTTTCACAAGGCTACACTCGAGAAATTGGAGAGAACGGTGGATTGAGTACGAAAGATGGCATGACTTCTACTATCTTTTTGCCAACTTTGAATTTTTCATCTTCTGATATTACATCTATCAAGTTTTTAATTTCCTCCTCTGCAAATACCCTCAACGAGTCGCTTTGCAACATTTGTTTGCTTCTCTCGTGCCCAACAGCAGTGGAAGCTTCTGCGGCATGCAAAATAGCAACACAGATGGAGAATGCTTGCAAAGAAGATAACTGGGCGTGGAAATCAACTGCGTATTTTCCATCCTCCATTACCCTCATGCTAAATCCTGCTATATTATTTTTTTTTCCCTGCACACAATTAGGCAATGCAGAAATATCAGAGTCCACGCAAATAATTAAGACAAAGTATATAGACAGTGAATCATAAAAGCACTCATGAACACCTTTTCCACGTATTGCACTATGTTTCTTAGTGCAATAGTAAAAATTCAATAAATTTTTTAAAGAAGCTAATAATGTTGAGATTTTGAAAACATAGTTACACAAAAATTCTCAAAAGAACCAATATGAAAAATTAGTATAAACTGTAAAAGATTGACTATGTATTTGTACCATAGCAAACAGAGTCGTCTTTTCTTTTGGGACGGAGTCACATATGGAGTATTATAATTGCTTTGAAGTGTTCTGTAGATGAGGAACTACCTGAATAAAGAGTTGTGCTGGATGCTGCTCGTCCATCAACGCTTGGTTCTCAGCAATACGAATATTTGAATTTCCAAAAACATTAAGAGGGCAAGCCATATCCCATCCACCACAGTCACATCCTCCACCTAACCTCCATCTATCTAGTATTGGTGAAGGCCCACGGCTTTCCCTACTCGCCAAACTATGGTTTCCTGCTGGGATCACGACATGCATTTTTCCTGAATTTGAAATGTCAGAAATACCCTTATTTGGATTCTCAAGCTGACAAAGATCAAGCAAGTTAGGAAGAGGCTTATCCGTCTTTCTATCTCCACTCTTAAATTTCAAACTCTCTCTCTTCTCAAACGGGACTTGCATCACAATAGCTGCAACTTCAAGCTCGGGATGCAAATTTGCTGCTGTATGAGGCTTAGAAGGCGATGATTCAAAATGACCTTCAGTCTTTGTCTTGGCTAAGATTTCGTGTTGCTCACAATTACCCGAAGACGAAATTTCATGAGAAACAGGGGAACAAGTAGAATTATCTTGAGACGACACACTTCTTCTTGAATGAGCGATGTCATACAACACGAACTCTGTCACCATAGAATCATCGAAAGCTCCACCACCTTTTAGTTCTGTACATAAATAGCACGAAACGTGCATCTGTCCAATTATAGTGGCTTCCTTATTGCTATCTTTATATCCACGTCCACTAGCAATACTCTTTCTTCTATGATGAAGAGCGTGGAAAGTGTAGACCCAAGTTAAAGCATTTTCCACCTTCCATGCCTTTGCAACATAAACGTCCTCAGGCGACTTGACAGAAAACTGGAAATGTGGGACCCCATTTTTATTTTCCATCTTGAGAACGCCGTGTAGGTGTGTGGGAGAACACTGCAGAGCTGAATTACGATTTTCTTTTTTTTCACACTGAGAATTGTACTCCACATGATCTGGTTTGTCTGATAAATCATTAAGCAACGATTTGCAGATTGTTTTGTTACAATTCTTGCCAACGGGCCCACCTAAAGTTTCCGGGGCCGTTTCATTGACACAACTCAGAGGACTTCTATGAGATTTGGATTTAACAAATGGCTCAAATATCTTTTTCACAGGACTAAACCGAGCCTTTGGGCTACCGGGTTTCGACCCATCACTCTCCGAGCGAGCAGGCGAATGGGGCAAAGATAATTTCGCTGACAATGACTTGTGCAAATTGACAGCCAAATCTCTTTCTAGTAGACTTTTACCGTCGTTTTTACAAACCGAGCTTGTACTTTGTTCTGACAGAGACATAACGGAGGATCTATTTCGTTCCGTTATTGAGCCATCTTCATCTGAACTACATAATGAATCAATAATTCCAAATGAGGATGTAGATTTTGCACTTACTCGTGAGAATTCGATTTTTTTCCTTCCACCAATTGAATCAGTTCTCTTCAGCAATGTCGCTTCTTTGGAACTTTGATAGACCAAACCCCTCTTCAGCACTTCGTTACATTCGTGATTGGATCTTCTCGATCGAACATCTCTGCAGGATGCACTACGATAGCGGTTAAAGTTGATCTCAGCAAAGTCTTTATTGAGTTTCAGTACATCATTTCCATTTTTGGTTGATTTTCTACTTGAAACTTTTGAACTACGTCGAGTAGCTGGTAGGACAGTTGTAGGACTTCTATCTACAACACAATATTTGTCGAAGTCTAATTCCATGCTTACTCACTTTAGTCTCATTGATGGATCCTCCTCCTGGAAAGAATGAAAAAGAAGACATATATATTATTGAAATTTCATGTAATAAACATATTACATGGGATTCAATGATTCATGGTGAGGCAAATGTATGAATATCCTAAATCTAGGATATCGGGTTTTGTCCATAAATTATTCTGAATACTATTACACAACCTAAAATGCACTTACCAATTACACACTAAAATGCATTATTACCAAGAACTACAAAGTGTAACCCTATTTTCTAATTTGAAACAACCCTACCAGTAGGTTCAACTGCTCCAAAATGTAATTAATTTCTAGTTAATTAAATAAAAGTTCATAAAAAGCATATTCAGATCTCAGAAAACAACACTAGAAACAGAACAATAAAGCAATACTAATACTCAAATCAAATACAGGAAAGTATTATTTAAATAGAATTTCATACCCATTTCTTCAAGCTAAGCAAGAAGATGATAGATATCAAGCTAATACACTTGGAAGCAAAGAATCTAATTTTTTTCTTTACACTCTAAAAGCTAGATTTCAAGATCTTATACAACCACAATGCCAACAACTGCATGGACCCTACTGATAATTTGAAGAAACAAAAGCAAACACAAACTTCTAAAGATCCAATTTTTACATACCATTTGAACTGAGACTTTCCAACAAATAAGCAATCTAATACTCCTAAAAATCTCCTAATAAGGGCCACATGAACATGATAATTTAAGAACAACAAAATGATTAATGACAACAACATATTTATATACACTTGCATTCAAAGACTAGAAAAGAAAGAAATTGACATGGAAAATGGCCATACCCCACTTGAGATCTCAAGAAGTGCAGACAAAGAAAAACCCAACAAATTTGCAAGTAAAAGCAATCATTTTTGCTCCCCTTCTCTTGAGCTCAAAGGCTTGTCACATATTATTAACTAAGAAAATAAAATGTGAAAAAGCAACACTTGTCAAAGAACAGTCATAAAAACAGGACTTGTAGATTAGTTTACAAGAATTTTTCCTTATCAAAGAATTCAGAAAAGTAGTGTATAGATAGATGTATAGAAAGAGAAAAAGGAACAATGAAGACCAGCCCACCAACATTAAAGTTGTATATAATATATATTTATATATATATATATATGCACAAAAAAGTGAACTTGCATGCCTAAACCCTCTCTCTCTCTCTCGAAAGAGTAGAGTCTTACTCACATGAACAGTGAATGATGGAGAGACAGAGAGCTGCCAAGCCTGTATTAAGTGTCCACTAAAAGAGGCCAAGTTCTTTGACTCAATTATATATATTGATGTTTTCCATGTTCACTTCACTGTGTGTTTGTGTGTGTGTTTTTAGAAATGTGTGAGTTGTGACCATCTTTGACGTTGCTTTTGAGGACACTGTTTAGGTACCTTCAAGATTGGTACCCTCAATTAAAAGACGAAAATACCCCTGCAACACCACTTTCTTGCCTTTCAATCAGGGGTATTTGTGACTTTTTGCAATTACCAGCTAAGGGGGGGTTTGGGGAGGGGTGGGGTTTGGGGGAACCCAATTATTATTAATTAAGAGAATCACTGCAGAGATTAATTATTATTATATGCTATTGGGAAATGCAGATTTAGATTGATTATATTTCTCTTGGCATTTGCCACAAATCAGTCATTAATACTGTCATTATAATAATAATTAGCAAGGAATCCCACATTTATGTGATTGGTTCGATGTATGAGGCTGCAGATCCCTCCATTTCTGCAATTTACCATAATAACCATGATATTTTGAATTTTTGCAATTTTCAATATGCTTTCTTTTTTAAAGTTTTTGGAGAGATCGAGTAATTGTGTAACTCATTCTATATTTCTATTATTATGGTTTTGTTAGTTGATGGGGACGTTACGTTCAAACTTCGTCACTCTATAATTTTGATGTTTCTGAGAAATTTCCCGCCCCATTTAATATGATCTACTTGTTTTATTATCAAAGTAAAAAATAAAAAGTTGAGGCATAGCTTTAAGTAGCTAGTAATGCCACTAAAATGAGAGTAATAATTCTTTGAACTAACTTTTTTGAATAAAAATAAAAGATAAATGATATATGTATTACACAATTCTTTTTTCAAAGGATTGAAACTAAAAGATTATATTACCATTTCTCTTTTTTTAAAAAAGAAAGTAAAAGATTATACATATCACACTGTGTATAATTATAGTAACAATGTTTTTATAATGGTAATATTTATCAAATTACATTCACAGTACATATATGATAGTGATTATAACAGGCATCCAAATTTCAAAATTTCCCAAGAATCATTAGTGTGAATCAAGCTGCCGATTTTAGTTTCAAAATAAATATATGACATAAACAGCAATGATGTGTATATTTAATGATCTTTTAAAAAAATGGGTGAAAATTTTTCAAAATTTGAAAATCTAGTTGGGAAACACTTTCAAATTGAAGGGTTATTTAAACCTTATAGTCTTAGTTAGTTCAAGGTCCATTAATTCATGAGGATGATATTTCAAGTTAATATTTATGGTTATAGAGGTAGAGTAGTGTATATGCATCCGGGAATTTTAAATAAATAATATAAAAATAAATTAAAATTAAGAAAATAATACAATAAAAATTCGGGTTTAGAAAATAACACATTCCGCGCTGCTCGGGTGCGGAATTGGACAGATTCCACGCTCGGGCAGCGCGGAATGTAACTTTTTTTTTTAATATAGCTGCCCATTTCGCACTGCCCGAGCGCGGAATGGGCATAAATATTATTTTTTTATTGCATCCCGCTGACCTTGACAGCGGAATGCAATATATATATATTAATTACATCATGTTTTTTTCCTTATTTCCCGCTCATTTTTCTCCTTTTTTCGTGTATTTTTGAGTTTCGATTTGAACATATTAATTGTAGACTTTCATATAGATTTTGTAACCACACAAAAATGGACTCATTCCGATACCCGGGTGAAGAAATATGACAAGTAAAAAAGGACACATTAGAGCAATTTTTTAAAGAAAACAATAACTTTCTCTATGTTTCCGGCTCATTTTTCTCCCTTTTTTGTTCATTTTTTAGTTTTGACTTGAACACATAAATTGTAAATTTTTATATAAACTTTGTAACTACACAAGAATGAACTCATTCTGATACTTGAGTGAAGGAATATGACAAGTAAAAAAAGGGGCACATACGGATTTGTCAAAAGAAAAAAAAAATCGTCATCTTCTGGATGATTTTTCGACTTTTTTTGTATATTTTCAGGCTTCGACTTCAACAGAAAAAAATGTAGATTGATTCACAAAGTTTGTAACGGTATGAGAATTGATTCATTTCGATATTCGAGTGAAAAAATACAATATGTTAAAAAGAATCGTATATGTGTGTCTTTTTTAACATGTATTTTTTCACTCGAATATCGAAATGAATCAATTCTCATACCGTTACAACTTTGTGAATTAATCTACATTTTTTGTGTTGAAGTCGAAGCCTGAAAATGTATAAAAAATGTTGAAAAATCATCCCGAAGATGACGAAATTTTTTTTTTCAAAAAATTCGTATATGTGTGTCCTTTTTTTACTTGTCATATTCCTTCACTTAGGTATCAGAATGAGTTTATTCTTATGTGGTTACAAAGTTTATATAAAAATCTACAATTTAAGTGTTCAAGTCAAAACTCAAAAATGAACGAAAAAGGGAGAAAAATGAGCCGGAAACATAGACAAAGTTATTGTTTTCTTTAAAAAATTGCTCTAATGTGTCCTTTTTTACTTGTCATATTTCTTCACTCGGGTATCGGAATGAGTCCATTTTTGTGTGGTTACAAAGTCTATATGAAAGTCTACAATTAATATGTTCAAGTCGAAACTAAAAAATGCACAAAAAAAGGAGAAAAATGAGCGGGAAATAAGGAAAAAAACATGATGTAATTAATATATATATATATATATATATATTGCATTCCGCTGTCAAGGACAGCGGAAAACAAAAAAAAAATATTTATGCCCATTCCGTGCTCGGGTAGCGCGGAATTGGCAGCTATATTAAAAAAAAAAAGTTACATTTCGCGCTGTCCAAGCGCGGAATCTGCCCATTCTACGCCCGGGCAGAGCGGAATGTGCTATTTTCTGAACCTGAATTTTTGTTGTATTATTTTCTTAATTTTTATTTATTTTTATATTATTTATTTAAAATTCCCATTTGCATCCTTTTATTGTAGAGATGGATATTTATGTCTTAGTAGAATTCTGGCCCTTCCTATGAAGCTACAACTGTGGATATACCATTAAGTCACTGCTTAATGTCTTTAATTTGGGAATTTTAAAAAATAAAAGGCACAAATATACAAAATTGCATGTGAAGGGTATTTTGGTCACAAAGGAAAGGGAGGAGGGTGGGTCTCTTAAAAGAGTGTTGAGTAAATAATGTAAACTAAAGTGCGGAGTGGTAGTATTTATATGGCGGTCGGTCAATCACAAATCACAATATCCAACTTCTGTCCTTTTCCATTTCATATTCTTTTTCCTTTTTTTTCAATTTGTATCCCACAAAACTAATATTAGCCTAATTAGTTAAATACAAGATAGGAAAAATTCATTATTAAATACGTACGAATATATTATAAAATTTTCTTCAAAATTACTATGAAAAAATTGGCTAAAAAATACGGGAATGGGAAATAAACTGGTTCGTAAAAGTACGAGTATAATACGAATACAAATAAATTATTCAGGAGTAAAAATACGACTTGTTTTAATATAAATTTGGAAGATATATTGCTTGTATTCATTTTTATTTTTAAAAACAATATTATATACGAGTCTCTGGTTGGCAATAATTAATATTTTGACAAAATATCAACATTTGTAGGTTTTAATTGTACAATACTCAATTAGTACTTATAAAAATTAATTATAATTTTCAAAATTTTAAATTAAAAATAAATTTTTTTTGCTAAAATTAAAGTATTAATTATCAAATATAATACAGGATACGAAAAATACATGTTCTAAACGGATTAACTCAAAAGTACAAGTATTATTCGTTACGTTCAGAATGCATGTGGTACGAAACTATGTTATATACGTGAAGTATGCGAGTATAGACGAGTTTCAACTGTGAGAGGTATTTAGTTCTTAGAAAACAAAAATTAAATTTGGACCTCCAAAATCACATTCCAATAAGAATGAGCGTACTTTTGAATACTTAGATTTAATTCTCAAATTTTTTTTATCATATTTATTCTTTGAGGTGTTATCAAATCACTCACACAAGAAAGCATGATTTTTTAGTTTGTAGAAAAATTGCCCAAAGAGTTATCAAATCACTTACACAATAAAGCATGATTTTTCAGTTGTAGAAAAATTACCCACATCAACAAATATATTAGACAATCTTATTAATATTCTAGTCACTAATTACGAGATATGTTTAATTTCTTTATAATTTGTGTGATTGTATCTAGACTCTAGAGCTACAATATATACTTCGAAATTATCAATATAACTAATTAGAAATTTTGGATCGAGTCCCCGACCTTCAAGCAGACAACGATCCCCCTCACCACCTCAACTCAAAGCGTAGTTAGATCCACAATTTTTTTTTATTTTTTTTTCAAATATAATATTTTTTATTAGACTCTACAATCTCATCATGAAAAAATAGATGGGGACGCAATTCCACGTGGAACCATGGGATATATTTTTTTGAAAAACATAATTCGAAGATGAAATTTATCTTTCATATACCATGAAATCAAATCCATTATTCTGCCAATCCACCTCAGGAGAGTCAAGTCCAGATATGGACCATATTCCAAAGACTGCTATTTCACGTGCAATGCCCTCATTTACAACATTCCTAATTGCACAACATCATCAACACAACTTCACCCAAGTTAAAAGCAGATCTACCCAACCAAATTACAGGCAGTAAAGTACCAATAATAAACACATTTAAAGCTTTCAACTGGCTCATCAAACTACGATTCTATGTTCGTTCAACAGCTCATTCTACGCATTATTATAATCGCAGCAGTATCAGATTTCGCCCTCAAGAGCATTCAAAAGGAAGACAAGAATATCATACGCCACTATACAAGGAAACACCAAACCTACCCTTGTCATAACTAGGCTACAAAGATTAGTTAGCAATATATTGGTATAGGTAATACCAACATATCGTATATAATTAGCCTATTTACAAAAGAAGACACAAGCAGACTACTTGGCCTTAGTGGTGGCAGCACTTTCCTCCGCGTGAGTTTTGTTGAATGACCTCTGATTGTCTAACACCGGCACATATGATTCAGTTGTCTTCTTTAGAACCTCAACTGATCCCCTCTCAGCTCCACGAGGACTCACCAAATTTTTCTCAACATCTTCAAACTTGGCAGTAGCCAGTGGTGCAATACCAACTGTCTTGTTAGAACTTGCCCCTTCTATGGTTAATGTGGAAGCATCATCTATAGAAGCAGACCAGGTGTGACCGCAAGGAACACATTCCAGCTGACAACACAACACAAGAAAAAGACGATTATATCATATGAAATATATCTCAAGTAGTCTTAAGAGGCAGAATGCCTATTGAAACAGAGGGGGGGGCACAACATAACCAATTATACAACAAAATTTATCTGCTCATAAACCACCAGCAACAATAAGTAAACAAGATAGACATTAACAGATGAAAGAAACCCTTTCGTCACAATCTCCTTTTCTGCTTAAATCCGTTTCACAGTTCCACTACTGCATGGAACATTCTTTTCTGTTAAAAGAAACATAAAGTTCACTCTACTTTTGCTTCACTTGCCGTAGACCACCAACTCCAACTACATGCCGAACTATGACTCGGCGGGGACTACCAAAATTCTACTCTTGTTGGTTACCAGGGTGAAAAGTGCTTGAAAGATGATGCATCTCAATAGTCAGTCAATGTACCAACTACCAAGTTAATGCTTTAAGTTTCGACCGATATTAATGTATTTTCACTACTTTCACACAACATAAATATAGTTGTCCAGAATTTAAAATTGACGAAGCTAATTTAACAACCTGGTAGCGGTCTCCATGTCCAGTGTGAATAATATTTGTCAAAGCCACTTGTTTCTCCGTACATCTTTTACATCGAGCATCAGTCATCTGGTCCCAACAACAAAAACATAAAACAAAACACCAAACTTAAAAACAATATAACAATTGTAAAATTGAAAATGTAGAGCAGCTAGAATATTTATGTCAAAATTACAAGCAAAAATCATCTTTCTTCTACAGAATCATGAAATAAGATCACTATGAATAACCTGCATGCGGCCTGACTCCTCTGGCTCCCTGTTTGCTATTTCCTCTGCTGTTAAACCCTCCTGTTGGGGGGGGGGGGGGGGAGTTAAAAATCAAGCAGATTTCCACTAGCATCAAATTTAGACTTGAGTCAAATACAACAGAAAACAGGATGAGCTTAATCTGAGTTCAGAATATGCATTCCACACACACACACACACACACAGGAACTAATAGAAAAGCTTAAAAATCAGTGTTTTCCAAAAAAGACATGTCCCTATAGAACCAAAAGGTTTGTCAAAAAGATAGCCCTAGCAACAAGTGCCCCATTAACAGACTGAAAAGCATGTGAAGAAGAACAACAGAAACAGACACAAGTGATTGAGTTTAACTTCTGATTTTCATATTGATATGGATACCACAAACTTATAATACAATACAACCAAAAAAAGAAAGAAAGAGATTGCCCCTAATGGATAAAGGGAGAAAAATTACTACAAGAGTTATTCAAAGGATTAACCCAAAGCAAAGACATCACACCTTCAATTCATTAGGAGACATATTCAATATCTGTGCAGGTTGCAACTCCATATTCAGAAGACGACGTGCTAATACAGCATTGCTCTGCCATGAATTAGCAAATTCAAAGAAAATCCAAAAGTTTAAAAATAAAACACACAAGAAGACGCAGAGGAAAACGAAACAAGCTGCAAACCTAACCAAGGAGCTATGTAAAGCATGTCAAAAGAAAGAGACATGGGTAGAAATCCGTACTCACTGAGACCAAACTATCACAAGCACGTCTGACAAGATATCCAATAACCAAATTAAGCCCACAAGCATTCACAAAGTCATAGTAGCTACCTTAAGATTGAATTCTAGTTGCCGCATCTTTTGGTTATACTTCTGAAAATCTGCAGAAAGAGTAACATGGGCAACTTTCTCAAGAGCAGCTACTGCAGGCACAGCTGCCTCTGGCCAGTCAAATGCCACATCACCCTATAAATGTACGTAGAAGAAAAATATCAAGGAAGTTTCATATTAAAATATTATTATATCAAATGCATCGTGAGATGTATTATAGAGAAATATTGCAGCCACTGTTTCAGATTTCAGACAAAAGATACAAACACTTACACTTGGGATCTTATCTTGAGATTCCTTTATGGGATTTGATCCATCTTTCTCATTTCTAGGACTTCTAACTACCAAAACACCCTGTTCTTTCTCATTGTTCTGCTTATTGCGCACATGAGCACAAACGAACTGAACTGATTGAAGAAGCTTTTCCAACCACTTGTCACGCTGTGTTTCCCCAGTCAACAGATCAAAATTCGAAAGAATAGCATAATATTCTGATGCACTTCCAACTGTGCTTCTAGGAGTTTCTCCTTTAAGTGATTGAGATCTAGTCAGTCCCTCATTAACCCTGGAAACATCCAGAGCCGGCATGTTCTTCTTCCTTGAAAGACGCTTATTCTTCATTTGATCTCCATGATCCACAGTAGCATCCCCAGGTTCAAGGTCGGGAAGCTCTCCAATCAGTGCAAGAGTCTTTTGAACAAGAAGATCAATCTCATGCTGTTTGTTTTCTTCATAGTCTTTATCCGTTAACTTAAAGAGCCTCCTTTGTTCGGTGTCGTATACCTTTTGCACAATGAAACCAGGGTGTTGTTTGCGATTTGGAATCTCCTTGTTCTGAGGTATGAAATGCGCCACACACTTGTGCATGACAGATTCTGCGGGTACTTCATCTCTATGGAAACTATAGAATAGGTCCCTTGCATCATGTGATTGCCAGTTTCCACCTCCTTTTTTTTCTGCCTCCTCCGGACGATAGAACCACTGCCCTGTAACCATCAAAGCACCTTCCCCAGTTTGAGCTATGTCCTATATGCAAAATATGAACTTAATAATTTATACTAATTACATAAAAGACAATACCTATAACATAGACTTCATCCACAAATTTTGAAACAGAATAAAGTATTCCTATGTTGAAAATTGAAATACAACAAAGGACACCATAAGATACACCATGAACCAAAAATGCTAGGAACAGCATAGCATTGATAAATTCAATCACTTACTATTCTGTATAGTCTAGGAAGAAAGTTCTGTAAGGACCTTAAGGTCATTCAAGGAGAAAAGTTCCGGAAGGACCTTAAGGTCATTCAAAATTCTCCAAACTTCCGATGACAACAGCACATATTTTTAGTGAGAGGGAACATCGATGAAAACCCTAACAGATTATTACAACATGAATCATGATCACAAGAAAGACCATGAAACAATTGCAGGACTTACTGAAGTGCGTTCCATATGAACCCCAAATTAAAATTCTATCCTACTCAGACACCAACAAAGAGCAAGAAGGTTTTCCACTTTATTTCACAACTCAATCAAACATTACATAACCAACTTTTCATTTTGAATAGCAATTCAATTGTAACTGCAAGTTTCCATAAGACCTTTCACCTTCAGCAGATGAAACTAGCATATCATCACAGCAACTTCTTTTCTGGAGGAACCCAAGCATCGAAAAAGAGAAATTACCTTTATTATGGCCACATAAGGTTTCTGATTTTGTTGCTCAGGAACTAAAAGCACTGGATCCTCCTAAAAGTAAATCAGAATGGTGTGAGGTTTGAGCCAACTTGGCAGAAAAATAACTGAACATATGAGGTTTACACCATTTCAATGATAAGAAGGAACATCAGTGTGACCTTTGAGAAACCAGAAAGATGGCAAATCACCAAATATTAATGTTCTAGATGGTCCGAGGGTTTACACAAATATGGAAAAATGCATGTTAGATGTAACTATACCGGTGTTTATTGTAGAAAACAGAGTTACAGAAAAATTGATCAACAATCTAGATGTTCAAGTGCAACCCTCTATTTCTCTTTTATTATCTAGGGCATTTGTTATTCCGCATTTTGCAGCGCCGCCTCAAACAATGAATATAACATCAATGTACAAAGTGGTATACAGACTGTAGAACGTCAAATGTTCAAGGAAAAGGGTGAGATGAAAATAAAATAGAGAAGGAAATTTAAAGTTCACATATTGATTGCCATTCTTTCTTCCCCCAACCTACATATTCAAAAACTAAATCCATAATCTTCTTTGTTATATGCTTAAAGAGGAGCCAAAGACGGTTAAACCCGGGGGGTGGGGGGGATGTCTTCTTCTCCATCTTCCTGTTAGGCAGTAAAATTCGAACAGAGGTCAAAATAAGCCTTCCAATTTTCCAAAAACACAAAATACTACTGAAAGATAAAACTCCTCCAATAGGACCACAATTAAATCCCAAGTGTCAAGCATTTCACTTGTCTTAAAATGGAAAAACCAAAGCAAATAATAACCCCCATCACACACCATTCGCAAACATCATAATAACAAAAGAAGAAAAAATCGGAAAAAACTAAATAAAAGAGAGAGGGGAAACTCACAAGGTCATATTGAACACCATCGTACTCGAAAGACGCATAATGATTAGTCCTGCCTCTCCCTTTACCCGAAACCCTAACCACCTCACCCAGCGGCTGCGCTTCTAAGTCCTCCTCCTCCTCCTCCTCCTCCTCCTCCTCCTGCTGCTTCTTCTTCTTTTTCTTCTTACTCCGCTCGCTTAATTTCTCTTCCTCAACTTCCTCCTCGTCGGAAAGGTGTAACTTCTTACGCCTCCTCTGGTTATGATTGTTTTCGTTGCGAGAGGGGCGCGGCGGAGCGCCGTCCTCGTCGTCGTCGCTGGTAGCAACCTGCGCGAATCGACGCTTACCCATAGTAGCCAGTTCAGTGGTGGTGTGTGTATGTGCGTGCGTGAGAGAGAGAGTGTTGGTACGGGAATTGAGGGTTTAGGGAAATATTCAAGTAACGCGCCAAAGGCATGTACCCCAGAGGTTTATGAAATATGAATTATCGGAGCACTACTTCTGGAATCTGGGGAATGAATGGGATTGTTATTAAAATGTTCCATGGGCTTTTTGCTAATTCCCAATTTGCCATTGTCACACTCCACAACTTCATTCTTGTATTCTACCATACTATTGGAAAATCCAAATTCAAAATTAACCCAAATTTCGTTTCGATTCTCAACCGAACCGAATCAATAAACACCCATAACGTCTACTATTACCATTTTTTTTTACAGTTTAAAAAAAAAATAAAACTCTACTATTACTATTAGCAATAATAACAGTAATTCATTATAAAAATTTATTAGTGGCTGGACGCTTTTATTTTCTTCATACTCTATTGTAAAATAGATTGTTCGGGATGGATTTCAATCAAAAAGACACTAATATGTTGCTTGAGTCAGCTTATAAACTCCTAAAAGTATCTTATGAAATTTTTAGGAGCTAATAAGTTCCATCATGCTCTTCAATATTTAGGTGAAACAAGGAAATAAAAAATGCTCTCTGGCGAACGCGAACCCTAACCCTGGAAAGAACGTATGACAGACGACGACTCAGGCGGTGGCCATAGATGACATAACACTAAAGAAATTTGAGCACGGTCTTAAGGGTGAGGAACGTGAACATCTCGGGTCTTCACAACAGTCACCGGAGGATGTCACCGTGGATCAACGAGAGGGTGAGTAAACGAGGATGAACTATAACCAATGGCAATCCGGTCGCCTGAAAGAGACATGGCTAACCACTAAACCCCCACCACCGTACTACAATGGCAAAGGAGCGATAGCCACATATGTTCTCAATCCACAATTGGAGATCTTATGCCGGTGGACAAAACAAAAGCGAAACTGCTGCCATGGTCCAACATGAACGTCACCGCGGATGAATGGCAAATATACGTTGCCCCGTACATGCGAGCTCTCGTGGTAACGGCTTTAGGTCGAACGGTAGAGTACACAACTCTTCGCCAACATATGAAGACATTGTGGCAAGTCAGCTATGAATTAGATCCCGTAGACCTAGGCAACGACTACTATATGATTCATTTTTTCTCCAAAGTAAATTATTAATGAGTGTTAAAACAAAGAGCCATGGTTTTTTATGGGACATGATCTAACGGTGAGGAAATGGTATTCTGACTTTCAGCCCACAACGACGCACATCACAACGACGGTTGCATGGATACGATTCCCTAATCTGCCCATTGAACTATTGCATCCGGATGTTTTGGAGAGGTTGGGTTCACTGATAAGAAAGGTTATCAAGGTGGATAAGAATACTGAGCAATCCATTCGGGGGAGTTCGCACGTATTGGAATTAAGATCACCTTGTCTAAACCGTTGTTGCCATTTGTGTGGATTAATGGTCTTTCACAGGCAATTGAATATGAGGGACTCCATCTGGTATATTTTGAATGCGGAGCTTATAGGCATATAAAGGAGACGTGCAGTAAGGGTAACGACATTAACAAGGATTCAGTTGCCTCACCTAATACGATTCTAGTGCAATCGAATACTATCAACTAACCACTCACTGACTTATCCTATAGACCATGGATGTTGGCACCATCTTGCCAATGACGACAAATACGTAACACGACTAGCGGGGAGAATAAGTCAAGCTCGGTGGGTAGAGGTAATATACAAGAGAATCCAAACTCACCAATGATCTTCACCTTGGTCGGAAAACATGGCAACCCATCAGTGAGTTCAGGGAAACATGACTAAGGATAATGTTGTTAAGAGTACAAATTAATACAGAACTCGGGTGGTTCCGGATTCACCGTATTGGTAGACAAATAGGAGGGGGAAAAAGACACTCTCCATACAGGAACAACGAAAACACATGTCAGTTCAACTAGTGGAATGAAAGCTAAATCGAATGCTAAGGTTAAGAATATCACACATGCAGCCCTTCCCCTGGCCGAAAATAAGAAAAATAAAAACCCCAACCTTGCAGTCAGTTGACACACATTACTCCCATTACGAAATGTACTACTTATCATGTCAATAATAACATTATTAATACTAATGTCGTGACACACACTTCAGCTACACATCACACATGCACACATGTCCAACTCACTATGCGTTCGGATCAACCCCCTACCCCATGTTTTGATGTCACATGTTGAACACTTAAGGATTCGACCCGATGATCCTCGTCCATCGAGTTAGGATGTCATGGAATACAGACAGGAGCCAGTGATTGACGACCACGTTCTGGTGCGAGAAAATAGCTTTAGAGAAATCTCGGGGATCAATGTAGCAAAATAGGGCACCCGAGTGGATAACTCGGTGTCTCGCAAGTCTGATGATCCAGCCGGTGCAATAGTGGGGGATCGTGTATCCACCCGAGGTTAGATTATTTATCTTTCCTCCATTTTGACTTAGTTCTGATGAAGACTATTTTTGAAATTGTAGAGGAGCCGGCAGTCCTAACTTCGTTAATGCTCTAATGGAGGTTCTTTGGACTCAAAACCCTTTAATTCTTGTGCTCATGGAAACTAGAAACCATAGTGATAAGGCATAAGCTATAATAAGATGAAGTCAATTTGACAAATTTGAAAAAGTTGATGCGAGAGGTTTTTCTAGAACTCGGGGAAGGTACCTCTCGAGTTTTTGGAGGCTAATGATCAATGTATCATAGCAATTGTACTACATGAGAGAAATATAGGTTGGAATTTTTTAGTATTGTCCATGATAGGGTGCGAATTTATATGTTTTAGAGCCTCATATTTATGTGATTTATATTGGTTTATGCATGATTTATACCACATATGTGTTTAATTTGTGTGCTTATTGAGTAAAGGTGGAAAATCACTGCAATTGAGGAATAATGCACGAAAACACCAAATTTCTGTATTTTTATAGGCCTAATTTGAGAAAGTTTCCTAGTACAAAGTTGTATATCTCTGTGTTAGCTTCACGTGGCAACTTGAATCATCCAAATCGGAGGTCTATGGAAAATGTTATGAAGGAAACAAGATTGCTGCGCTGAAATACAAGAAAACGGCTGATTCTGTCTGTCACGCCCGTATGTGGCTTGACTCACGCCTGTGCGTGGTTAACCGCCTCTATCATGCCCCTGCGCCACTTCATCCACGCCTGGGCACCGGAACCCCTGTTTTTGAGCTCTATAAATACATACTCAAGGGGAATTGTTAGTGTGCATTTTATGCATATTTTACATATATGTCCTTTATTCTTTTATTAGTATTTGAGTTTAAATTATAGATATTTATTATGATTTTCTAATTTTGATAGGTGAAAGTTCATAAAAGAAGAAAAGGAAGAAAAAGATGGAGAAAAAGAAGAAGACACATCAAATTGTAGGAGTCTTCCTATTTTTTTAGAAGCTTTCCTATTTCTTTTTGGAGTTTTATTAGTATTTTCCTTATTCCTTTAGAATTAGAGTTTTATTTTAGTTAGAAGTCTTTTGGCTAGGTATATATAATTAGATTTGCTGGAATTTTATTCTCTCTTCCACTCTTCTACACTTTTTGATACTACACGGTTATTGTCATGGAGAAGAAGAAGAATTTCTGCGTTTTTATTTCTTTCAAGATGTATTGCTAAAAACTCAAGTTCTAGCCAAGGATTATTGAAGTTTTGATTCTACAAAAGTTGTGAGATCTAATTTATATTTATTCCTTCTTTGTTCTTGAGTATTTGCATATTTTTCTGTGTTCGTTGAAATTATTATTTTGATTAATTAAATAATAAGGGCCCGTTATTTGATTGTCGGAATAGTAAATAGCCATTTAGAATCCCAAATCCGTAATTGTTTGGTTAATTCTAATATTTGTGGCAGTTAATAACGTTGATTATGGACAAGTTTTCGATTGTTGTTATGAAAATATGTGATCTAATCTAAATGAACCGAGCTTGCGAGTTTGTTGGCTAGAATTGGTGTTTCTCTATTTCTTAATGCTATTGTTAAATTAAATCCTAAGAGCTTATTTAGGGTTGTTTAATCAATAAAAGAAGTAATCAAAGAGCTTGTTTTGGTTATCGATAAATTAAGGAGAAACTAGGTTGTTAGAGCTTGTTAATAACTATAGCCAATTTATTCAAGAACATTGAAGTATCCTTGCATCAAGGATCAACTATTTGAATCAAAACGGAGATAACTCCTTAGGCTAGAATCTCACCATAAATTGATTCTTCTACTTGTTTAATTTTGCATCTCTTGATTTTAATAATTTTTGTTATTTATTTTAATTTTAGTTTAATTGATTGTTAAAAATCCCCCCTTTTATTTTATTCGTTCATTGAGAATTAAGTCTGAACCAATCCCTGTGGATTCGACCCTGCTCACCACTATCTACAAATTTAGGAGTAGGAATTATTTTTGTGTGGATTCGACACCCATTAAATTTTGGCGCCGTTGCCGGGATTGGTGCTTTTAGATTTATTTCTCATTATATAGTTAATTTTTGTTGCCTGTTCTGTTTTATGCCTCGATCTCTTCGTGCAGGTGAACTTCAATACGATCCTGAAATTGAAAAAACAGCTCGCCGACTACGAAAAGAAGCCAAGCAACGTGCTCAAGGAGTCCCATCTACTTCATCTCCCGGATTGAACTTAACTTTGGAATTGAGTGACACATCCAGTGATTCAGAAGAGGAACTTGAAGTCATGGCCAACACCAACGAGAGAACTTTAAGGGAGTTAGCCATGCCAAACATAAACCAACAACCTCTTTGCATTCAATATCCCACCCTTGAGGTAGATTTTGAATTAAAATCTGGTCTTATTCATTTACTTCCTACTTTCCGTGGTCTTGCAGGAGAAGATCCCCACAAACACTTGAAAGAATTCCACGTGGTCTGTTCAACGATGAAACCAAGGAATGTCACTGAAGATCAAATCAAACTGAGGGCTTTTCCGTTTTCACTAGCTGACAGAGCTAAGGATTGGCTCTATTATCTACCCTCTGGTTCAATCCAGACATGGACCGAAATGAAGAAACAATTCTTAGAGAAATTCTTTCCCGCCTCACGAGTTGCCAACATAAGAAAGGAGATATGCGGGATTAGGCAAATCAGTGGAGAATCGTTGTATGAATACTGGGAGCGGTTTAAGCAACTAGTAGCCAGCTGCCCACAACACCAAATTCCTGAACAACTCCTAATCCAGTATTTCTATGAAGGGTTGTCAACAATGTGGAGAAATATGATAGATGCTGCGAGTGGAGGCGCAATGGTACACAAAACTCCCACAGAAGCAAGAAATTTGATCTCCAACATGGCTGCCAACACTCAACAATTTGGCACTCGACAAGATACTGCACTGAAGGGGGTGAATGAGGTGAATTTCGCATCAGTGAATCAACGTCTGGATGATTTGACTTCCCTAGTGCAAAAATTGATAGTAGGCAATACACAGCAAGTGAAGGCATGTGGTATCTACTTTAATCCTAGTCATACTACCGAGGTGTGTCCTACACTTCAAGAGGATCCTCACGAACAAGCCAATGTTGTTGGATTTCCAGGGGCTCCACAGAGAAAGTATGATCCCTTCTCCAATACCTACAATATCGGGTGAAGGGATCATCCTAATTTGAATTATGGTCCACGGTCTATTGTATTCCAACAATCATATCAATCCAGACAACAAGCACAACCACCTCAGCCATCCTCCAACCCACAAGGTATGCCTCTTGAAGAAATTGTTAAACAATTAGCCACTAACACACAACAATTTCAATAAGAGACGAGGACTAGTATACAACATCTGGAGAGTCAAATGAGTCAGTTAGCCACAACTGTGAATGAATTGCTTTCCCAAAGCTCGAGTAAGCTACCCTCCCAGCCCATAGTGAATCCAAAGCAGAATGTTAGTGCAGTCACTTTGAGAAGTGAAAAGGGGTTACAAGAGCTCAAGAAATTTGTAATACCTCCACCATTTCCTAGTCGGTTTGCTAACTCTAAGTGTAAGGCAGAAGAAGAGTTGGAGAAGAAATCCGTGGAACCTCAACTCGTCAAACCGACTGAGACACGTACCGAGCAGGTCAAGCTAATTGAGGTATCTCCCCCGTTTCCTGGTGAGTTTATGAAATCTGTGAAGGAAGACCAAGAAAAGGAAATTCTAGAGACCCCCCGAAAAAATGAGGTAAATGTATCTGCAGTCATTCAAAAGAAATTACCTCCAAAATGCGAGGACCCAGGTATGTTTACTATTCCTTGTAAGATAGGTGATGTGCAAATTGAAAAGGCTATGTTAGATCTAGGAGCTTCTATTAATATCATGTCTCGTTCTCTCTATGAATCTTTGAATGTGGGAAAATTGAAAGGAACGGATGTGATTATCCAATTAATTGATAGGTCTAATACATATCCTGATGGTGTTCTTGAAAACATATTAGTTCAAGTTAATGATTTGGTTCTTCCTACTGATTTTTATGTTATTGATATGGGCGAAGATAACTCTTGTGATTTTGCTCCCATTTTACTTGGAAGACCATTTCTTAAAACATCTAGAACTAACATTGATATTCATAATGGGATAATTACTATGGAAGCAAATGGTGAAATCATAGAATTTAGTATTTATGATTCCATGAAGTATCCTAATGATGATCATTCTATGTTTGCCAAAGATGTTACTAACTTGTTGATGCAGCGAATTATTGAACTTAATGATGATGATCTACTAAAGGTAGCTTGGCACAATGATGGCTTTGAACCTCCTACTTATGCAATTTGAGCCATAACCTCGTCTAGCCAAAGACGTTAAAGAAAGGCGCTACTTGGGAGGCAACCCAAGATTCTACCTTTTCTCGTTCCTTTATTTTCTGCTTTTATTTATATTTTTCATTTTTTACTTTGAGGTGAAACACATCCCAAGGTCACACGGGGGCACGTTTTAAACTTAGAAAATTTTCGGAAAAAAAAAATTGGTTTTAATTGACAGATTACAACTCAAAATTAGGCGTGCCCACGCTTTATTCAAAGTGGCAATCTGTTTAGCTGTGCACATTGTTAATAATTCATGACTCAAAATTAGGCGTGCCCACGCCCAACTATAAGTCACACTCTGAATTTAATACACTTCAACCTTTGGAAAAATTTGAAAAAAAAAATTAATTAAAAAATTCGAATTTTCCTTTTCTCTCAGCAATTACTTTACCTTTTCAGCTTTCTTCCCTATCTTTTTCTTTCTTTTGACTTAATTGTCTCCTCCCCCAATTTTTCTTCTACAGAAGCAAAATAAAGCTTCAACTCCATAACCATTCCATCCACCATTGAAGCTTCAAGCTCCATCTCCACCAAACCACCGCCGGTCACCACCATGAGGAAGCAACCACCGCCGGATCTCGACCGCCGCTGCTACACGGCCGAAAAATCTCGCCGCCGAATCGCAGCCACAAGCGAGCGCCGACGCCAGTCATCGTCTCAACCGCCACCTCCTCCCACAAACGTGATGCCGTCGCGTCACCACCAACAAACACACGCGCCGGCTGCTGACAAAGCCGACCACCCTCATCCTTCCTTAAATCCAGGATACGAAAATCTGTGTATGTAAATCAAGCAGCTGCTATGCAACTGAAAGTTGTGAATAGCCGTTCTTTTGAACACACAAATTGTGAATAGCCTCCGGTTCAAACTCATCAAGCCACAGTACACATCATTCAACACCGGATCCATATTCCATATTCCACCGGATTGATATCGGGTTCACACATCTAAATTCAGGGGAGTCCCGTTCCTTTACCTCCATTTTTTTTATTCCTCTTATGCTTTATATTTTTATACATTGAGATACATTGAGGACAATGCATGAAATAAGTGTGGGGGAGGGGGTTAAATCCTTTGTCGTGATGTGTGTATAATTCTCTTAGTGTGCAACGAGTTAAGTTAGTGTAAATTTTTTTGAAATATCAATTCTTTTGATTTGAGAAATTTGATGAAATTCATGAGAGAAGTCAAGCATGCTTATACTGTTACAATTGTTGAAGTACATGTTTCTTTGAGATATTTGTGAAAGTTTGTAATCTAGCATGATTGTGTATGTGATATTTGACTCGCAGAAATTCGTTGATATTTTCTTAGGTTTCAATTTTGGTGAAATTAAAGTGAAGATGAATTGAAAATATGGGAATTAAGACCCTATGAAGTAGTTTGTGCTTAAAATGTGTATGATATAACCTCTTGTAGCGCCTGGGGCTAACTACACTGAAGGGATTAAGCCTGAGGAGTTTTCAAGCTTAGTAACCTAAGGCCAACTGGTCTGGGATCTATCGGCCCAAACCTGCTACTGTGTTAGTATCCTAATAGGGTTATAAGAGGGTATCAAATGATAAATGATAAACTTGTTGAGTAACCGGGTGCATTCATGACCAATATTTGTATTCGCGTCAAAAGACAAGTAATTGCATAAAGTAAATCAAAGTATGATATTGGTGCTAAATTGGTTATGAAATGCTTGAGGAGATAGAAATGGATAATGCGAGTTGAATGTTGTATACGTGATATTACAGTCATGGATTTTTGTGAATTTTTGAAGAGTATGTATGGATACGAAAGTTATGGTTGAGGCATGAATGATATCTTTAAAGACTTTTGTTAAAAATTTTGATGATAAGGGTTGATGTTTGGAAAAATAAGTTTCTTTGACTTGCTTGTTGTACACTGAGAGATCGATTTTGTGGGTATATCATCTGCAAACCCTCACGAGACACAACTCGTCCACTAGGGTAACCTAAGGGTTTAAAGGCTTGTTGCATACGCTAAATGCAATCGTGATACCTACGAAAGTGGTTAGTTTTAGTTATTTTTTTTCTTTTTCTTTTTGAGTCTTTTGTCTTTGCACGAGGACGTGCAAGAGTTAAAGCGTGGGGGAATTTGTTAGTGTGCATTTTATGCATATTTTACATATATGTCCTTTATTCTTTTATTAGTATTTGAGTTTAAATTATAGATATTTATTATGATTTTCTAATTTTGATAGGTGAAAGTTCATAAAAGAAGAAAAGGAAGAAAAAGATGGAGAAAAAGAAGAAGACACATCAAATTGTAGGAGTCTTCCTATTTTTTTAGAAGCTTTCCTATTTCTTTTTGGAGTTTTATTAGTATTTTCCTTATTCCTTTAGAATTAGAGTTTTATTTTAGTTAGAAGTCTTTTGGCTAGGTATATATAATTAGATTTGCTGGAATTTTATTCTCTCTTCCACTCTTCTACACTTTTTGATACTACACGATTATTGTCATGGAGAAGAAGAAGAATTTCTGCGTTTTTATTTCTTTCAAGATGTATTGCTAAAAACTCAAGTTCTAGCCAAGGATTATTGAAGTTTTGATTCTACAAAAGTTGTGAGATCTAATTTATATTTATTCCTTCTTTGTTCTTGAGTATTTGCATATTTTTCTGTGTTCGTTGAAATTATTATTTTGATTAATTAAATAATAAGGGCCCGTTATTTGATTGTCGGAATAGTAAATAGCCATTTAGAATCCCAAATCCGTAATTGTTTGGTTAATTCTAATATTTGTGGCAGTTAATAACGTTGATTATGGACAAGTTTTCGATTGTTGTTATGAAAATATGTGATCTAATCTAAATGAATCGAGCTTGCGAGTTTGTTGGCTAGAATTGGTGTTTCTCTATTTTTTAATGCTATTGTTAAATTAAATCCTAAGAGCTTATTTAGGGTTGTTTAATCAATAAGAGAAGTAATCAAAGAGCTTGTTTTGGTTATCGATAAATTAAGGAGAAACTAGGTTGTTAGAGCTTGTTAATAACTATAGCCAATTTATTCAAGAACATTGAAGTATCTTTGCATCAAGGATCAACTATTTGAATCAAAACGGAGATAACTCCTTAGGCTAGAATCTCACCATAAATTGATTTCTTCTACTTGTTTAATTTTGCATCTCTTGATTTTAATAATTTTTGTTATTTATTTTAATTTTAGTTTAATTGATTGTTAAAAATCCCCCCTTTTATTTTATTCGTTCATTGAGAATTAAGTCTGAACCAATCCCTGTGGATTCGACCTTGCTCACCACTATCTACAAATTTAGGAGTAGGAATTATTTTTGTGTGGATTCGACACCCATCAGGAATGAAGAAAAAAACTTTGGGGCTCGGTTTTTAGGAACTTTTGGAACTAAAACTACCCATATACATCATATTTTAGAGGACAAAGAAGGAGGATTAGCAAAGGATTGAAGTCTTCAACTTGATTTCATCATCAACCAAGTGTATTAGGGAGTTTTTCATTGCTTTCATTATATATTTGTCTATGAATATATACATGCTTGCTTTAGATTTTCTTGTACCATTGATGATGAACTAGATCTATAAGACTAAGGCCATGTGAAGGCTTATTTGTGAAGTATCTATATAATATTTGTTTGACTGAATCAATTCATGTGTTGCTATGTGTTGTGAATTTGTATTTGTTCTACTTACATGTGTTTGATCACCATATGTTCGATAAATTGCCTAGGTGAATGTTTCGAGAGAAAATTGATCTAGGGTGCATGAGATTCACAACATAATCCGCAAACAATGAGGAATTGCCTGTTAAGTGACAAACGGTAGAGATTCCCGGATGCAGTTAGCCGGATTAATCGGGGGAAATTCTAGAGCTTGAATGCATCATTGTTGGTTAGATTCTAGGATAGAGATATTTTGAGGACCGTCAATTAATCATAGGATTATTATCGCCGAGACATCGGGTAGTAATTATTTAAGGAACTTTCCACCATCGCAACATAGGTCTAATGATTCGACAACTCACGTTAGAAAGATATTGTATCAAATTGAGCCCTAACATGCGCCTTAGTCGTCTTTAACGCTTGAAATTTCAATCTATTGCTCCTCTTTACTTTTGTTCTTTGTTTACTTAGTTGTTTTATTCTTACTTTACTTTCATTGTCTTTTCTCTTATTGCAAATCATAAACTAAAATATAAGTCCTTGTGGTTCGACATCCGGACTTAATTGTCCACTTTATTACTACACACGACCAGTCCACTTGCTGTGCAAACACGTGAGGTTCTAGCGTGTCAGTCCACAGGTGGAAACTCGAGACAATCTATGGGCGCATGTGAAACAATTGACTATAGGTATTTAGGGTCTATGGATGATGGCTGGCGATATGAATGTCCCATCAAACAGTATAAGTGCAGGAAATTCGTGGATTTTGTGGACAACATAGGTCTTATTGCCCTAAAATTTGTGGGGTCTCCCTACGCTTGGGCGAAAGGAGGGAATCCGTCTCTCCAAGAAAGGTTAGATGAGAAAGGTTAGACAGGGCTATCTGTAATAGTGAGTGGAGAGTTGCGTTCCCCGCAGCGACAACAACACACTTACCACGTATTGCTTCCGACCACTCCCCACTTCTCGTGGATCTCTTAACAGGGGGAGATCAGCCACTTCAAAATTGGATCTTCATAATGGAATCAACGTGGTTTCTTGATAATCATTTTAAGCTTATGATTCTGAATATGTGGCCTAGGGGAGAAGAACAGGACATATAGGAACAACTTAGGAAAATCAGAACCATTGCAGACGAATGGAATAATGAAGTATTTAGGAATATTTTACGTAAGAAGAGGGAGCTGGTGGCATGGATTGGTGGGATACAAAGGGCTTAGGAGTTCAGTATAATCGTTATTTACAGAAATTAGAAGGCAAATTGTTAAATCAATATCAAGACACATTTCCTCAAGAAGATATTTTTTGGAAACAAAAGTTCCGTATTCGGTGGATCCAGTCAAGGAACTTAAATACTAGATTTTACTACACCGCTGCCACCGCTAAACAAAATCGGGCACAAATTCATGGGTTGTTTCGGGATGATGGAAAATGGGAAGCTCACGAGCCAAATCTCAGGTAGATGGCGATCGATTTCTACCATATCTATGTGGCTCAAGGACGCCGGTGAGAGACTATATCATCACATCAAGCTTTTTGAAGCTAGATACCATCAAATTGATAGGTTTGAGCTACCAATTATAAAAAAAGAAGTTAAACAGGCAGTGTGGGATATGCATCCTAAGAAATCCCCGGGGCTGGATGGTATACAGCCGATATTCTTTCAGAAATGCTAGGATTATGTCGGGGATGCAGTGACACGTACAGTAAGTCAGGTGCTTCGTACTGGTATGATTGATACTCATATTAATGAATCTCTCATTGTGTTAATCCCTAAAGAAAGTAACCAACACGTTTAACAAATTTTCGTGCAATCGGTCTTAATAACGTTATTCTTAAAATCATCACTAAGACGATGACTAACCGGTTGAGTACTATGATGGATAATTTGATCCCCCAAACTCAGAGTAGTTTCATCAAGGGGCGTCAAACTATTAATAATATAATCATAACTCAAGAGGTTATTTATAATCTGTGAGTGATGAAAGGGAAAAAGGGTTCTTTCATCGCTAAAATTGATTTTGAGAAAGCTTATGACATAATTGATTGGAAAGTTTTGAAAAATATGTTGTGTGAAATGAAATTCCTCTTGCCTTGGATTCGTCTTATTTTGGAATGCAATACCACAGCTAAAATATCCCTCCTTTGGAATGGCATAACGACAGATTGGTTTAGTCCAAAGCGAGGTCAGAGACAAGGGGACTACCCTATCTCCTTATCTCTTTGTTTTTTGTATGAAAAAATCTAGGATCTATGATCACAGAAGCAGTCTGTCGGTGTTGGAACACGGTTTTGACATCTCGAAATGGGCCCTAGGTTTCTCACCTAATGTTCGCAGATGATTTAATCCTCTTTGGAGAGGCCTCAGAATCTTAGACCGACAATATTAGCCAGACGCTCCAATCTTATTGTGCAATATTGGGTCAGTTGGTGAACTTACATAAATCCAAGATTTTCTTCTTTGCTAATGTCGAACAATCTCAGGCTCGAAGTATCAGTAGGCGAGCCAACTTGAGCTTTAATCTAAACTTAAGGAGATACCTTGGGGGGCCATCTCCATCAAACACTGGTTTTGAAATGGGACTATAATTTTTTAGTTGACAAGGTTAAGAAACGGCTGAAGAGGTGGAAGATGAATCAATTGTCCTTGGCAGGGAGGACGACCTTGATAAAGGGCAATCACATTCGCCATGCCGTCATATTACATGCAAACTTCACTTCTTCCAGCTGGTAAGAAAATAGACTAGGAAAATAGAAAATTCTTGTGGGGTGGTTCGAACGAGATTAGGGAAATTCATCATGTTGTTTGGAACAATGTGTGTCGATCTAAGATATATGGGGGACTTAGCCTTCGTCGCGCTAGGGCTATTAATCAAGCTTTATTGGGAAAGCTCGGGTGAAAAATTATTATGGATGAACATAAACTTTGCGTCCAAGTGCTGATATCTTTACCATAAACGAGCAAAAGCCCGTAATGCTACCTCCCACTCATGGAAGAGTATACAGGCGGGCTTACCTGTTTTGGAATCGGGCATAACCTGGCGATTGGGGTGGGGTTCTAAATTCATTTTTGGAGAGATCATTGGACATGACAAAAACTGCTCGTGCAGCGACTTGACGTGGAACCTCAGCTGCCGACGCTGATCGCGTGGTAGAAAACTACTAGACATCGAGTGTCAAGTGGAATTGGGCAGACAAGGACGGGCTCCCCGAGGATATCTGAAACGAGCTCGACGACTGGAATGTGGATGACATGGCACATATGGAAGATACAACAGTTTGGAAATTTTCCGCTAATGGCAAATACTCTTGTAAAAGTGCTTACAATCAACTCCTTATCGAGCCATCTCAAAGCACCACTACGGACACGAGAGCTTTGAAACGTCTTTGGAAAGTGAAAGTGGCTTATCGAATGAAGTTCTTTTTGTGGCTCACTTGACATAACAAACTCCTCACCAACCACACGTTGGTCAAGCGGAGAATTTCCACATTTGTAGTAAATTGGTAGCTCCTAGATACCATGTGACCTTTTTCTACGACATTTGCTAACAGGTATGAGTGGAGTTCGCATTGGGATATCACCTTTACTGAAACTCTTAATTTTATGTGGCAGGTTCGCAATGATACTTACTATACATGCAAATGATGGGAGCAATATCGAGGATGAGATTAATTTTGTTTAGCGACGCGTCGAGGAAGCCATCAGGCTTTAAAATAATGAAATTGACCTACATGAAATTGACCCACGTGATATCTCCATTTGAGTAGGGTGGTCACCACTTGAACCGGGTAAATGGAAAATAAATGTGGATGTCGTAGTCCTTAGGGGGACCGAACTCCAAGCCGACGAAGAGAGTGTTGAAGGAGTTATCCGTGATCATCATGGTCATTGGTTAAGGGGATTTAGCGGTTGCATGGGCATTGACACGCCCCTTGAAGCTGAATTAACAACGATTTTGTATGGTCGCACAATGGCCCGTGATCTTAAATTGAGAGATGTGATCCTTGGATCGGCAAATAGAGAGGCTATTGCAAATATCCAAGATGGCACTGCTTCACACCACAACTTCACTCTCATTGAACAAATCAGGCAGAAAAGGACATTGGATTGGCATGTTAACATTGTGCATGTTTTGAGAGAAGCCAATCGAGTGACGGATGGTCTCGCCAAAGAGGGTTTTGAGCACACCCTTCATGTCATACAATCCCCGAGTCCGAATTTGAGCAATAATTTGGAGCAAAATCGGATCTGTCGGGCTAGTTCATTAGGGTCCCCCTTCTCGTTGCAATAAAAAAAAGTCTCTTCAATATTTTTTTGAGAAGAGCTTATAAACTTTCAAAATAAAAATGTTAAGGTTACTTATAAAATGATTATAAATAAGTTAGAAACCCCATTTGTAATTTAAATCGAATCCAATATCTTATATGCTCAAAAAGCATCTTAGGTGTTTAAATAAGTTTATAAGCCAACACCCTCTAAGTTTAATAACTTTCTTAAATTGTTGAAAAATATTGTTATTAAAATACAAATCCAATATCTTATATGCTCAAAAAGCATCTTACAAGGTGTTTAAATAAGTTTATAAGCCAACACCCTCTAAGTTTAATAACTTTCTTAAATTGTTGAAAAATATTGTTATATTTTTATCAAATGAAATCTTCTATTACAAACCGTATTGCATCTCATATTGCAAGGGTATTAAGTGATTTACACGTATAATTGTCAATTTTTTATTGAACACGTATCCAACAGCTCATACATTGCAATAAGAGATGCCACACATTTTGCAATAGAATTCTCACGTATATTATGTAAGATCGAGTCAAAACTACACTTAATTTTGACGTTATCCACGTAATCAACAGTTATCTATGTTCTAGTGGAGATCACTACAAAAATTCTTTAAGAATTCCAAGAGTACAATTCCTAATATATTTGTTACAATCACCATTTATATGGGATTCAGAAGCCAAACTCAATTTTCGTCCCTTGTAACTTTTATCACTCTAATATCAATTTATAAATTAAATCTCATTCATAAATATCCTATTTAATAAAGAAAGGAATGGTTAAGTTTGACAACTTCTTTCCATGCTCACTACTTGCAATCTCCTTCAAACTTGTCCATGTTTTTCTCCTCCTCTTACTTGATTCATGTAAGCTTTTTTCTGCATCATCAGTCTCGGGTTCAGCTGCTTTCTTCGCAACTGACCTACTCCTTTTCCTCCGCTTCGAGTCCAACAAAGATAGACATGTTGCTGGCAATGGCGTTGCTGGGCCACTCGTTTCAAGATTCTGTCCAACTACTTCTGGCAAAGCAACCGTATCCACCTTGGCAAGACCACTTGTACCTTTGGCCAAGATAGTTGTACGCTCCTCGATAGCAGATGTGGTGGGCTCTGATTTTGAAGGTGGTTTAGCCTTTGGTGGACATATAGCTTTTACATAGCCCTTTGGCGTTCCTCTCATCAGATTTCGATGAGAACAGAAGTGGCATCTGTAAACAACACTATTCTGTGTGGTTAGATTAGATTTCTTGCGTCTATGTCGTGTCTTTGACTTGTTCTTTTCAATCCGGACTGTACAATTTTGACCAGGTTGGAGAACAGATTCACATCTGTTGGAACATAAAAATAATTACTGCATAAAAATTTATGATATGCTGATATTAATGCACAATAACACTTCCTTTCCTTTTTTTTCAAATGATTCATAAAATGATTCACAGAGGGCGGGAATTGTCATCCAATAGCATTAAAGCACGACTCCATGGATTTTTATTATTATGGAGAAGGCTTAAGCATAAAGGATGGTTTTACAGTAACTTTGTATATGCACAGATAAAATCTTGGAAAGCAATTGTCGGAAGGATTCCCAAGAAGAACTATGTGCGAGCATAATCTGCAGAAACTAAAAATTGAAAACAACAAGACATAGAGTATATTGGTGCGAATCAATACTGAACCTGGAACGAACAAATACACCAACAAAAAGTAAGTTTCATCTCTCACCACAAACTACAAATAAACGATAGCAAACTATTGCTTCCCAAACCAAAGCATTTGAGCACATTAACATGTAATGCTGATAAAAAAGATTTAACAAACTATAGTGACAACTCATGGATCCATACAAAGGGGACTACAAAGTCCTACCAAGTTCTAACGGCAAAATTAAGATCTACTGCAAGCCCTTGGGAATGATGCTTATGGTGGTTCACACACTCAAAATCTTACTCAAATCCAGACAGGGGTTGGCAAGAAGAAGCAGGTTCATGCGCGGATCAGTTTTCTTAATTAGTAAACTCATAGCTGATAGGTAATTTGGCTTATTACATTACTTTTGTTGAACATGTTGAAGGAAAGAGAGCTAACCTTACACATGCTGAGGGTGAAAGTAATTTCGACCAATAAACGGGGATAATGAGAAAGCAGTCACTGTCAAAACGCACCAATATAAGAATGCCTAAGATTTCCTGCACTAACCTAGGTCTATCTTAAATTGGGTTTCTCGTCTGTCCATAATATTTTGTCATGCAATCGACCATCTTCTGTGCTGCATTAATTTAGGAAACATCATCTCAGTTATTGGAGTTCCCGCAGTTAAAGGTTAGGGTCAAAATCGAAATAGTCAAGTTGGTTCTTTTTAGTACTAAATACATTCACTTTTCTTCTTTCTTTTTTTCTATTTCTTGTCAAACAGTTCAACAACCTACAAGACTGTTACTTGCAAAAACGACGATATTTCGCGAGACTGGCAATGGGGCAGCAAGAAAGGGATTCACATGGTTTGAGTAGAGAAGGTTACACCGAAGGACTTGAACATTTTCAGTCTGTTCTCTAAACATTCACAAGATACAGGTATTGATCTATGGACAAATCTTAGTTTCTTGACTTAAATGCATACTTATAACTTACTGAGTGAGTTTTGTTGGTTCATGAGTCGGTTGCGGATTGTTGCTGAACTTAGACATGTTCAAACACCAAATAAGTGCCTAACTCCCTACAATAGGGCAATATTCTAAGCATATTGAAAGCTGGGGCAACTTATGTGAGTTAGCTTAGCCACAGAAATAAGCATAAAGAAGAACGTGAAATGATCTCGAAAAGGAAACTAATTTAGCAATTCCAAATTATAAGGATATAAACCGAGTAAGAACGCACCTTTCACAAACAAACACAGAAGGGTCAGCACGAAGACCCAAGGCCTCAGTTGTGGCAGCCAAGCGTTGCCCAAAAAAGGCTCCAAGTGAAGGAACAGAGGCTTTGTTCGCGGTCCACACTGCAAGGTTTTTAATATGGTCTAGCTTGCACATAGTTTTGGCATTAACATTGCCTTGTTTCTTGCCAGTTAATTCTTCTCTGAGTGTCATGGAACTGCGCGACTGAGGCACATGTGCTGCATTGGGTCCCTTCTTTCTCCCTCCTTTTCCACCCATGTGGTTTAACTTCTGATGCTTGTTTAAGAATTTTATTCTCAGGAATTTCAACAAACGCTTCTCCAGGAATAGATAACCGGATGCGTTTTGAGATAAGAAATCCCACCGTCAAAGATTGCTGCTAATTGAGCATATTCTGACGTTCTTGTGGAAGGTGATTGCCGGCTGCTGAAAGGGAGCGGAAACGGAAACGTGGTGTTCTGCTGAATTTTGACAAGAAGAGGAACAAAGATAAAATATTAACGCCTTTCAATTATGCGTAAACACCATACTAGTTTGAGATTGTGAAAAAGCTAATAGAATGAGGTTTCAGCCTGGATTTCCATTCAATTTGCATCGAAAAACATAAGAATAACAAAAGTGAGGAATGAAGGTTAGCTCGGAAATGAAAGATTACTAACTTTTACAAAACAACAATAGCAAATACTTCTTTATGAAGAAAAGTGTCATGTTCCTGGTCAGAGAAGAACCCCTTGACGTTGGCAGCAAGTAAATATCTAGTAGAATCATTCATAGCTGATCAAGAGAAGGTCCTTAATTGCTATTTTCTTTTATTACCATCAAAAGCCCCCAAAAATCACCAAGTTATCCACAATTTTATGAAATAACTAAGGAACAAATTGCTCTATTTAAGAGATACGGAGGTTGAAGAAGATATCCACGAAGAATGCAGCAATTTCCTTTTATTGAATATTTAAAATTTTATTGATTTGGTATCAAAATGGGTGCATAAAGTGACATTCACTCGTAATTTACAAATATAATCATAGTAGAAAAAATTATTAATAAAAATAGAAATAGTGGAGAATATGAACACCCTTCCAACCACGGAGCCACATACACCAGGCTTTCTAGACATCATATTTCCTTTGGGGGACTAGTACTTCATAAAAAATGGTCTGGTGACTCATAGTCAACGTGATAAAGTCTAAACTTCATGGAAGCTGTTGGAAAAAAGTTTCCGCAATTTCCAGGAATAATTTGTCACTAAAGTCATGCAACCTTTAACAGTTCACTGAACATTCTAACTCTGGGCAAGCCCTGTCATCCCGGACCCTGCTAGCCCATTGGACGAGAGAATAGCCTCTGCACACACCGAGTACAACCTAAAATTGGGCCCCAAAAGAGGAAATCCAATAGTTGCATAAGGTCCTTTGCAATGCTTATAAGTTGCTCAATACATCCTTTCTTTTTCAATATGGGATGAGATACATTACCAACAAAATTCAAACCTGGACAAGGCTACAATTAATAGATTCTCTATTGACCAGAATACTGACATAGAGTAGAGATTTCTTATAGCCAACCTACAAATCTCATCTAGTTGCATTTCAATATCAAAATGTCAAAAGAATTGCAGCGCTTTAAATTCACTATGACAATCAAAATATAGAAATTTGAACCTTCAAAATTTTACACTATAAAGGATTGCAGACCACATCACTAATAGTTTCATTTGTCCGAAACATGTTACTTGAAGTTACTTCATGGGAAGAAATATCTATAATCAGCCCAGGAACTCATCGTCAACAGCTCCAGTTCTAAGCTAAAACTTCCAAGCAGCCCTTTCTCCAAATAACTCGGTTCTATGTTGCAGACACTTGCGGTAGCCATAAATTGAAAACTTTAAGAATGTGATTGTCAATTTCCAAAACGTGAAATTGGGCGAAAAGGTGTCCTGAGTTTGGACAGGAGTTTGCTGAAACATCATTTTACAACTGTTGTGAGCTAACATGAGATTTTCTAAAGATGTTTTCCATAAAATTTGACAACTGGAAATAATCTAAGTAATGGGTCAACAACAGAATAGAGGTGTCAAGATTTATTCCCATTCACATGAACTTTAGAAATTTACCTATCATGTGGCAATATCCCACCCTACAGTCCAATTACAGCTGATAATTGCTAAAATCTCTACTAGTTTCTGTACTTGAATAGACCAAGTGAACATGTACTACTGTTTTTAATATGAACTGCAATGTCGAATGTAAACTCTAAACTTTTGTTTTATCTAGCCTTCTACGAACAAAGAACTCTCAATAATACATGCATGAAGATTCTTATCTGTTAAATAATAACCGATATTTGAATAAACAACATTGAACTTGGGTAGTAGAATAGAACAAATATCAGAGGAAACATATGCATCATACATTCATACCTACAAGGCTTCTGACACGTTCTTCGGTTCTTGACCTAGAACCACTTGATTTTGATACAAAAGCAATGTCTGCTTTGAAAATCATTGCAGAGATCTGAACAAAAATCAACACAATATTAAGCGAAGGAGATGAGGAGCGGAAAAACTGAACTGAAGTTAAATTTGGTTTGCTGAAGAAACATGACACATAGTTAGCAAGATGTTGAACAATTAACTGGCGAAGAACCTGAAAAACTAGAATGTTCGGAGCGTCATCAGATGTGTCTGAAAGCTGTAACCTGCCGATTGTCCTAGCCTAAGCAGAAAGAAGGGAAATTGAGTTAAAGTAACATGAAGATGCAAGAATGATTGTACATCAGAATTATGAACGCGTTAGCTTCACTTGATAAAGCAACCGCAATAAAACTTTTTCAGAAAACAACAATTAGCTCCTCCGCACCTGAATTCTGAGATTGGCTTGAACAAGATCGGACAAGAAGAGGAACAAAGATAAAAGATGAACGCCTTTCAATTATGCGTAAACACCATACTAGTTTGAGATTGTGAAAAAGCTAATAGAATGGGGTTTCAGCCTCGATTTCCATTCAATCTGCATCGAACAAACATAAGAATAACAAAAGTATGGATTACCAGTGAGAAGGCGGCGGCGCTGACGCGCGGGCTGGTGGCGGTGGAGTGGTGAGGCTTCACGACGTTGTGAAGGCAACGTGGGCCGAGGTGGTGGTGGTTTTCCGGCGGCGATTTGGTCCGCAATGGGTGGTGCAATGGTGGCTAGGGTTCAGCCTTCAAACAATTTCTTTGGCCCTCTGCGTTGGACACGCTGGGCTGCTGGAGGGTGAAAGAGAAAAGAGTATATTAATTTCTAATTTACTAAATTCATTAATTATTATATCTATAAAAATATAATATATTGAAAACTTCACGAGTTCAGAACGAATGAAATTGGGCTCGAACTCGTCTATATAAGAAGCTTGGGCTTGTGAAACTCGAATCAGAGTCGAGAAAGCTTGAGCTCATGATACTTTTTCTCATTTGTAATTTCCCTTGTAGTTATTTAATTATTTTTATTTCTAATTATTATATTTATAAAAGTTTAATATAAATAACAACTGAAAAGCTCGCGAGTCCATAACAAATGGAATCAGGGATATACACTAGTTGAGCTCGAGCTCAGGCTCGAACTCAATTAAATAAAAAGAAAATATATTATTAATTTTGTGTCAATATAAAAATTAAAGACATAAATATTAAATATATAATTATTTATATATTTAATTTTTATTATATATAATATTATAAAAGTATCTTCATAAATATCAATTAATAAATAAAATAAAATATTGCTATTTGGCTCGCAAACCTTTGTATAATAATGGCTCGAATTTAGTTCGTTTATAAAAGTTTGTCTCGTTAGGCTCCATTCAAGCTCAACTCGAGTGGGCTCGTGAGGCTACCACAGCTAAATGGAACTGAGCTCGTGCTCCATTCGATGAGAAGCTCGAGCCTATTAAAATCGATTTGAGCTAGACAAAGCTTGAGCTCAAGTCGAACTCAACTCGAGCCAACTTGTTAGACTCGCAAGCTAGCTCTACTTGAGTTGCAGCCCTAGTCTAAGTTGATTACCCAAGTTCAAGAGTAAATTGAGGTTACGCTTCCAATGCATAAAATTAATATCCTTTTGCTAATAAGCATCTAGGGTTTTCAATCAAGTTGGGGGAGTTATGTTTACTTAGACTTACGCTCGACTTGATATTAAATAAGTTTTTGTATCGAAAGCTTGGCTTGACCAGCTTCAAGCCGAGTTTGAGCTTATCTTCACTCACGCTCCACTTGATTTTAAATTCAAGCTCGAATTTAAAAATTTCAAGTCAATTTTGCGAGTTTCAAGTAAATTTGAGCTTAGTAATGGTCCTATAAGTATCTCATTTAACGTAAATTATTTGTAATATGCTTTCTTGTTCATTTGTAATATGCTTCAAGTCCTTTACTCCTTTATGCTCTTTAACTTTTGAAAAGTCTGACGCTCTTATGCTCATGCTCCAACTTTATGTAAGCTTGGGTATGAAACCAATAGGCCATAACCAAACCATACTACCTCCGTAAAGGGTCTCAAACAAGCTCGGGGCAATTTTATGTCAGTCTCATCCCAATGGTTCTAGCCCTTTTAACACCACACATTTTCATTGGGGTGAGTGGTTTTTACATAGGTGGTTGGTGATAAAAATTACCCACCCCAGCACAAATATGTGGTGTTAAAGGGGTTAGGACCGATAGGGTGGGACTAACTTAGAATTTTCCCAACCTCGAACATATATATACCCAACTGGGTGGGTGGGGGTGGGGGTGGGGTACTTCAGTGTTAGGTTTAGGTGGGGGTGGGGGTGGGGGTGGGGGTGGGGGGGGTATCATGAGACAGGGAAATTCCATATTACCAAAGTATTTATGTGTCCAAGTGTATTTGTCAACCATTGAATATGCACATGATGATGTTATAAAGGGAAATAATCACTTATAATCACCTCATCATGTATGATCTCACGGTTTAAAACTCATTTGGGTATATACCCACTTGAATAGCATGAAATTTCCCCATGAGACAAGCCCCACTATTAGCTAAATTATGGATCAAACTAATCACTTTACAAACTATGGATCAAAATCATTTCCTCAATTTCTAGTTATTTTAATTTTGCTTAGTTATATTAAAAGTTAATCTAAGAAAACTAGAGAAAATTAAACTTGAATTACAACAGAAGTAAATAAATAGGTAAATCTGCTTTTGCTTGAAAATTTGATCTAATTGGACAAAAAAATTAGTTTGAAACCAGATGATTTAAGTCAAATATAACTCACAAGACGAATTTTGCTCAAGAGTTCAACAAAATTTATCAAATTTTGGCATGGTCTTTGAATAATAATAGTCCAATGGTTCACATTTATTATTGTAATAATTTGAGGGGTAATTTGCAGTTTTCACCCTGAAAACAGGGCTAATAGGCACTTTACATTCTGAAAAAGAAAAAAATAGCATTGTGCGTGCAAATCATGTTCGTTTTGGCAAAATGCACCCCGACTCTTTTCAAGCCAAAATTTGTTGCCCCTTGACCTGGTTGTGGACTTGGCATGAAAAGAGTTCAAGTGCATTTTCTCATAACTAAGTTAATTTGAGGGTGCACAATGCTAATTTTTCCTTTTTTTCAGGTGACAATAAAATGCCTATTTACCCTATTCCAATGATGCAAAATGTAAATTACCCAATAAAGGAAAATAACTTAGCCCATTAGATAGACGCATTAATAAAATATGGAACATATATTTGAGGGCAACTTCTTGTCGACTTGGGTTTGGACGAATTCAAGCAAAATCACAAAACGAGAGAATGAAGAATGGCCAATCACGATGCAATTATTATTTTGCTTATCAATAAATTAGTTTCGAACTCGACTTAGACATACTCAGTATATTTACAGGTAAACTTATTATATAATTAATATAAATTTCAAGAAGAGTGACTAATTACAAAATAAGTATATTAACACGTGTCCTATGATTGATGAGATGCTATCAAAGCTGTGTTAGAATTTTCCTAAAATTAGTTATCATGTTCTTTTTCTTATTTTAGAGTTTTTATAATTTGATCTAGGCATTTGATTGCATGATAAGTTTAGGCAAACAAACTCAACAATAAAATGTGGTCCTGTCGTGGAAGTGTGCTATTTCCCCTCTCCTATTGCACTTTGATATTTCGTACCCTTCTAGATGACCCGTAAAACGACACGTCCCCAAATTTTGACGTGGCAAGAAGTTGTCCCAACAAACTTTTTTTGTCTCTGTCAAAAGAGTTGCAAAGAAGAATCTAGCTTTTCCTTTTCCATTTTCATTTTTTTTTCCAAAGAAGAAGAATCTAGTTAGTTAGCTAAGAAAATTAGTTAAATGTTGTATAGAATTATCTGCACATTTCTATTTCGCACTTTGGGGCTCTTGTGCAATTGGAATTATTTGAGATAGTCGTAAATTTGTTGAGATAGTCGTAAAATTTGTTCTACACTTCTACGTATCCATCATATATCACGATAGTCATACATTAATTTGTTGAGATAGTCATACATTAATTGATTTAAATGGGGTTTTGATGTCAGGGAAATTAACTATCTCGTGCTAAATAAATTTTGATAAGTTCCTTTAAATTTTTGTACGGATAAGATTATATTAACATTATATGTATATATTAATATATAAATAACTTACATATTATCCATCATATATGAAGGACCTATTCATACATTAATTGATTTAAATGGGGTTTTGATTTCAGGGAAATTAACTATCTCGTGCTATATAAATTGTGATAATTTCCTTTAAATTTTTTGTAGGGATAAGGTTATATTAATATTATGTATATATTAATATATAAATAACTTTATATATATATATATATAACTCTTGCTAGCTCAAAATAGATATAATTGGACTCGAGCTCGACTCATTACAAAAAATCAGATCGTTAGACTCGGTTCAAACTCGACGAAGTCGAATTCTAATTGAACCGGCTCCCGAGTATGACTCGATACTCACCTCTAGTCTTTATGCTTTTTATTGTGACTTTTTCTTTATAAATAATAGGGATAAATACAAAATGACCCCTGAACTATTCATACTGTCACATATGTTGGGATATTAGCATAAAAACGCAACGGAAATAAAAATCCCTAGGTGTTCATTTTTGAATTCCATATTCAAACATAAAAGATGGAAAAACTTACAATTTCTTCGAAAAAGCGTCTGGTTTAATTTTCTGATCCGAGCAGCCAAAGATGTTGCTGCCTCTAAATTGTCACGCTGGAATCTAAAGCAAGAAACCCTCTTTTTCTTCTTCAAGTGGACAGCTAGGAGAGAGAGAGGTGGAGAAAGTTTTATCTTGGCTTCTTTTCTTTTCACATTAAAAGTGAGGCTATGGTTTTTCTCTCTCCCTTGTATATATTTATACTTAAGGAAAGACAAAAAACCCTTGACAGCTAAGTTAAGGGGAGAGGCGTCCATTTGGACGCCTACCCTATGCGTGCACTAGCCTCCGGGCTAGTGCACCCACTTGGTTCCTTATTTTATTTTAGTTATTTAATTTCTATATTTATTCAATAAATAATTAATTAAATAACTAAATAAAGAAATTAATTCAATAATTAATTCCTCCAAGAAATTAATTATTTTATTAATATTATTAATTAATTAATTCAATCATCTAATGGTAAATTAATTATTTCATACTTAACAATATCAAATACCGATGAAGCCCTTCAAGTCAAAACTCAATTTTCCTCTTTGCAATTCCTTTTAGCACGACTCTTTAGGTTCGTCTCAAAAGGCAGTTGGAAGGAAACCAAAGGATGTGAGTAACACCTAGTCAGTCAAGTGGCTCACATTGGAACTCAATTGAGAACGAATGATTAGGATCATTCCAAAATCTTTCCCGTCATGAATGCTATAAGAGTATAGACCTTGTATTCTTATATCACAGTCAAGTGAGAGTCACGATTTAGTCAAACTCACAGTACTTGACCATATGCATAGATCATAATGAGTCGAGGTCAATGACTGTACTTTGATGTCCAGCATGAGTAACTCTATTGCTTTGGCCAAAGACTTTTGACCTCACTCATTCATGTCAGCATAGGATATATGTTCATTCACTTATGAGAGAATAAATTCCTTCTTGTTAATCAGTTAAGACTGCTACTTATCCATCAAGTTGCATTTCGAGGTCGACCCTACCAACGGGTGAATTGAGTCTAACTACTCTAGTGACAAACTTGATATGACAAGCACATCTTTAACATGACTACTTAGGTCTAAGGTTCACGTGTACCTATGATAACTAATCTGTTCCGTCATTGACTGTCATATAGTGAAACCCATGTGACAGAATTGATACGAGTCGTGTTTGAACTCATCAATCCCACTGATGTGTCTATGACACAAGATCCCACTAACTCACAGTGTTCGACTGACACTTTCACGTCAAAGCTCATGTCATACAAGTCTTATCCATTATTGATGTCCAATCAATAATCTCTTTGACCAACAAACTTATTTAGTTATTAAGTACCGAACACTTCTAGTGTCATTCTCCCTAACCGATAAGGAATAGAAGGTTTGCTTTAATGTTAGGGACTTACAGTTTTTTATTAACTTACAAATGCCCACAAAAAACAACATAAGATGCCTTTTATAAATAAAGAATGTTTAATTACAAAATAATGCCTTAAATATCTATCCTCTTATGACATTTAAGGGCATAACACTAACATCATTTACCCCTTAAACTTTAAAAGATACCAAATGGGCCCTCATGAGAATTCATGATTTATGTCAACTTCTCTTATCTAAATACAACCTTACAATATTTAAGCACTATATTAACTTACCCAATAATTCCTTTTTTTTAATGAATTTACCAAAGTTAAGTTTTTAAAATGAACAAATCATTTAAATCTTGTAAGTAATTAATTAATAAGTAATTATGAAGAGTTATTATTATTATCATTAAAATCTTGTTTAATTAAATCTTATTAACTAACAAATAATTTAAATCTTGTTATTTATAAATTTGTAACATATAAATTAACAAAGTCTTTAATTTAAATTATTAAAATTAACAAATTATCAATTAAAAAATTGTAGATTTAAACTTATAAGATTTGTATTTTCCAATGGTGTCATACTCAACTAGTCTATTATAAATTATTTAATTCTTTAATTTAATATGTAAGGTTGTGATTGGGATGGAGCATTTGACATAGCTCATAAATTTTCATGAGAGATTATTTTGGTACCTTTTAAAGTTTAGGGGGTATATGCTACAGTAAAAATAGTTTAAGGGGGCATTTTGCATTTTGCCCTAAATATAAATTGCATTCGGTGTAGAAAGATATTTAACTTTCAGTAATCTTTCTTCTTGTTATTACGATAATTCTTCCTTACTTAGTAAAAAAGTAGATAAATATCAAAATTAATCTGTATAATTCTAACTTTACCATTTTCAAGATTTATCCTTAACGGGTTGATTTTATTTTTTTTGTTAGTTTGATGATCTAGCTTTTGTTGGAGCTTTATTTAGAAAAAGTTAATTTTGATCTTTTCTTCACTAGAGATGAAACTTTGGAGTAATTTTTGTATTTGATTGTTAAACACATATAAAATTATTTTATTTATTTATTAATATATACACATAGTAATATTAATATATTTAATAATTTATATAAAGATATATATAATTTTATCATGATATTTTAAGAATATATAAATATACACATCTATATATATTAACATACATATATATATATATATATATTAAATAAGGATATGTATAGAGAGTGAGAAAGAGTTGGGGTGCAAAATAAATGGAGTTGGAGGGTGGGAAGTGTGTATTTTTCTTTCTTGGGTAGGAAGTGCCTACTCGGGCCATTTTGAAAGTGCGAAATGCTTTATACTCGGATAAGATATTAGTAAAATAACTATATCTGATGTGACATTAGCATAACCATCATTGTATAGTGGGATCATTAATATTAAATCATAACTATCGTTGAAAAATAAATTTGTTAGTACAGACCCACAAAAATGAAAATCTTACGAAAAACCTTCGACCACATGAGAATTGGTTATCACATTGTTGTACTTATTTGTAGCCTGTCAAAAGTAAAAAACTTGGATAGGAGAGCATAAATGTCAAAAGTCAAAAACTTGGATAGGAGAGCATAAATATTACGTGGAAAATGATAATCATGGACGAGGCATTTGATTGAGAAACAAATCAACTATGATATTTGATATACCAAATTACAGTCCTCGGGCCCATAGTATGAAAACAAAGGTCCTAGGCCCAAAACGTGACTCTGGGCTGAAGATTCGCGCTAGAGTAACAATAATGGGTCAGCTCGTTCATTGACCCAACCCTACAACTTGTAAGATCCGACCGTCCTAGAGTGCCACCGGTTGACATCCTATACATGCCCACCAACCACTAGTATAGGGTGGAAACTATAAATAACACCTCAGAGCATTTATTGAGGGTTGGACTTTGGAAAATATTCTCTCTAGTTTTGGCCTCGTATCTCCATAGTAGTGAGTCTATAGACTGAGAAGTACGTACCTATATACTTATAAATTTGGAGACTAGAATCGTTCACGAGTACGACCCTGTATACCATATTTAATATAGAACTACATTGACTTGATCCTAATTAGGTACGTAGGTAGCTTAATCATTATTGAGTGTAGCCATAAATATTCATCATTATACTCATAGAGCAGTTCGGGTCATTCCAACTGAAAGATCCGAGTCCCCAGATTTGGGTTAGATCAGTTGACGCCGTCTGTGGGAACTTACTTTGAAGTTGTTGAGACTTGTTATTCAGGATGGAGGCTACTAGTGTGAAGACTCGTTTAGTTCGGAATGAGGAAGAGTTGGATCAAGGAGTTGGTGATGCACATGTGGAGGGAGGAACGAGTGCAGTTGTAACAATGACAAGAGAAGAATTAGACAGGAGGATGAAGGGGTATGTGAAGAAGGAGATGCAGAAATATCTTCTGCGTACTCCAACAACGCCTAATTTGGGAGAGCCATGTTCGGACCCCCTGGCAAGATGAAGTCTGTTTCGCAGAGATGACGATCGAGGAGGAGAGCAGCAAGGATAATCATTAGGAGATGACAATGTGGTGAGTATTCATCGTGAGCATGTAGAGGAGAGAAGAAAGACTCGGGCAGTTCATTATGAAGAAGATAGGCACACGAGGGTGGAAAGGGTTGCGACTCCTGTGCAGACGAGGCCAACTACCATTCTGATAGCTCATAATTCTCCTTTTGTGGTGCAGATTATGAAAGAAGTCCCGAATAGTCTCTTTCGGATGCCAGACTTTGTAAAATTTGATGGGACGGGTGACCCGAGACCCCATATTATATCTTATGAATTATTGATGTCTTTGCAGGGACAAACCGATGCAATCAATGCAAGAATTTTTACCACTACCCTCGTGGGTCGGGCGCAAGACTGGTTCATGAGTCTGGAACCCGAATTTATACATTGCTTCCAGTCAGAGTAACGAACTGATGTACTCTTGATGAGACTTAAAAAAGGGTAATTTTAATGATGAACTTATGAGGAAATAGTTAATATAAATTTGAAAGTCAAAAAATGTACAAACCTTGAACGACCCAAGGGTCGTAAAAAAAATGATACTGAACGTTACGAGGGAACGAGGTCACGAAGAGATCATGATCGATCCCGTAGACCAAAATTTGAACACTATACCCCACTCAATTCAACTCGTACCAGGGTTCTGGTAGCTGCATTACGGACGAATCAATTCCAAAGGCCTAAACCACTAAAAAGTGGTCCAAAAATGAATATGCACAAATACTGTGAGTTTCATAAGGATCATGGGCATGATACCGAAGAATGCTTTCAGCTGAAAGATGAAATCGAACGACTTATCAAGTCGGGAGTGTTGAATGATTTTATTGATCAAACCTTGGCAGATGTAAGAGCCCCGAAGGCCAACCGCACGACTCAAATTGAAAGGCCATGCAGTCGATCACGTGAACGATCCCATGAACGACCTAATGAGAGGGATCGTCAGACTTATAATTACGAGCAGCCCCGAAATGAATATCACAAAAATGATAATTATCGTTCTGATTATGAACTCCCAAGAGGCAATCCTATATATAACGAGCGCTACGACTATCGCCGTAATGACGGTCCTCGTAATTATGAGAGAAATGATGACTATCACCGTAATGATGGTCCTCATAATCATGAGAGGGATAATGATTATCGCCGTAATGACGGCCCTCGTAATAACGAGCAAAGAAGAGAGGCGCATAGCGAGCTTAAAGAGAGCACTTGCTGAGAGATACACATGATAGCAGGGGGGCCTACTGATGGGGACTCCTCGAACGCAAGGAAAAGGTATGCAAGAGAGAGTCACTCGAGCTATTACCGCGGCGAGCCTGGTTGGATTCTTTCGCTTACTAAAGGATCGAGTCTGAGGAACGAAGTGATTAGCTTTGATGACAGTGATTATGATGGAATGAACGGTCCTCATAATGACCCTATGGTGATTTCAATGGATGTGACCAATTTTGTGGTGCATAAGGTTTTGGTTGATACAGGGAGTTCCGCAGATATCATCTTCTGGGATGTTTTGAAGAAAATGGAACTGGATGGTACTCGGTTGCGAAGTGTAAGCACTCCTTTGGTGGGTTTCATAGGATCTTCGATTATGCCTAAGGGGTCGATCGAGCTAGATGTGCCATTGGGGGCTGGATCGAAGTCCAAGACGAACCGAATCACCTTTTTGGTCGTGGACATACCCTTTGCGTATAATATGATTGTGGGGCGACCCATGTTGAATACTTTCAGAGTCATTGTCTCAACTCCACACTTGAAGATGAAGTTTAAAACAAACAATGGTATTGGTGAGGTGCGTGGAAACCAACTGGAGGCTCGGCAGTGCTATACAACTTCGTTAAAAGTGAACTCATGAAAGAAGAGGAAGTGTGAAGTTAGTAGAATCGAGGTGTTGGATAAAGAAGCAAGAACTCTGATTGAGGGCTCGGATAAAAGACAAAAACGAATTGATGCATGAGTCGAACCTTTGGTCCACAAGTCAATTGAACTTATACCAAGAAACCTGGACAAAACGACACAAATTGGAGGAGAGATGGATCCGGAGGTAGAAACGAAGCTGGTTAGTTTTTTGAGGGAGAACTCTAATATGTTCACATGGAAACCTGTTGATTTCAAAGGTATCGACCCTACTGTCATCGTTCATCGACTCAATGTTGACCTGGAGGCACGACCCGTGAGGCAGAAAAGAAGGAGTTTTTTGAAGAAGAAGTAAAAAAACTCCTAGATGTAGGATATGTAAACGAGATCCAATTCACAGATCGGCTCGCTAATGTAGTCCTTGTACCCAAAACGGAAGGAAAATGGCGAATGTGTACTGATTTCACTTGTTTGAATAAAGTTTGTCCTTGTGACCCCTATCCCTTGCCTCGTATAGACTTACTTGTAAACTCTACTGCAGGTTGTGCTCTTCTGAGCATCATGGATGCCTATCAAGGTTTTAATCAAATAATGATAGCAGAAGAGGATTGAGAGAAGACTGCGTTCGTTACTGCGAGAGGAGTCTATTGTTACAATGTCATGCCTTTCGGCTTGAGAAACTCGGGGGCAACTTACCAAAGACTCGTTAATATGATGTTTGAAGATGAGATAGGGAAAATGATGGAAGTATATGTAGATGACATGCCTGTAAAAAGTGTAAACGAGGACGACCATTTGGCACATCTTAAGAAGTCGTTTGCAATTATGAGAGAGTATGGCATGAAATTAAACCCACACAAGTGTACCTTTGGTGTACGAGGTGGGAAGTTTCTAGGATACATGGTTACCCAACAAGGAATCGAAGCTAATCCCAAAAAAATTGAGGCAATTTTGAACACATAATCCCCAACGAGTGTGAAAGATGTGCAGAAATTAACAGGAAGAATGGAGAGTTCAAATCGTTTCATCTCTCGTTCGGCAGATAAGGGCTTGCACTTTTTCAAAACTTTAAGGAATGTAAAATGCTTCGAATGGATGAATGAGTGTGAGGATGCTTTTAATGAATTAAAGACTTACTTGTTGTTTCCACCTCTGTTGACAAAACTAGTGTTGGGAGAACCATTGATATTATACTTGGCAATTTCGCTAGTGGCTCTAAGTGATGTACTCTTATGGGAAGTGGAGGGCAACCATCGCCCTGTGTATTATGTCAGCAAGCTGATGCAATTATTTAGAAATTGAAAAATGGGCACTTATGCTAATTGTTAGGAATCAAGGCTCTCAATGGTGAAATAACAACAGAAAATATAAGAAAATATGGGAAAACAAAAGCAATAAAGAAGACAAAGAATTTTATGGTGGAAACCCAATCAAGGGAAAAAACCACCCCCAACTAGATCTTTATTTCAACTCTCTCAAAGTGATTCGATTATAATTACATGATGAGTTCTATGCTATTTAAATAGACAAAAGTGAAGTTAAAACCCTAATAGATTTAGGAAAAACAATCCTAAATCAACCCTAAGACTTAAGGAAACAATCCTCATCAAAATAAGACTCAAGAAACATGCCAAAAATACATAAGCCATGAAAAATAGTAAAAAATGTGTCTCCAACGCTGTTGTCCGTGCCCAGACGCCATCTTTCTGCCGGCAGCACTGCCATCAGCTTGTGGCGCCCTCTTGCTTCAATTTTTTGCCTCATTTTTGTTCCTTTTCTATCCCGGTCTAATCCTGACCCTTCTTGGCTCCTTTTCCAACCTATTTTGATCCGACTCCACACAATTGCCCAACAATCTCCCACTTGGAGACTGATCAAAAATAGCCCAAACTCAAACTCGAAACAAACAACCATTTTTCACTTTCTCCTAAGTGAAAAAATCCCGATCTAGTTGGAACATCTCCAAAATCAATGGAGATCAATCGAGGCATCTCCATGCCCCATCAATTCGTCTGGCTCAAGTGACCCCCACTTGATGAACTCTCTCTTCTTTTCCAACGTGTACAATGTTCCTTTTCTCGAACCACTTGCCACTACCCTATTCTCTTTGGTGATCACCCAAGATCCACCACTGAATACAGTGGTATATCCCTCTCGGTCTAACTGGCCCACGGATATAAGATTCCTCCTAAGACCCGAAACATGTCTCACCTCACTCAACTTGAGTCTTACTCCATTGGCATCCTCGATGTCAACATCACCCTTCCCTACTGTGTTCAAGGTTTCGTCTCCTCCTAGATTAACCTTTCCAACCTCACCGGAAACATAGTTGGCCAACATTCTTTCCCCCGATGTAGAGTGATAGGATGCACCTGAGTCCAAAATCCAAGTACCCCTTGGATCCTCGATACAACAAACCAAAGCATCACCCATGGTCTTAAATATCCATCGATATCTCGAAATATCGACCGAAATTTCAGATTTCCGGGGGTCTCGAAGCGAAATCTCACTTTCGATCCAATTTTACAGAATATCTATCGAAATTTCCCAATATTTTCAATATTTCCCGATATTTACCGATATTTCCAAAATATCCCGAAATCTTGAATTTTTAATAAAAAATACTTTGTCAAATATCCACCGAAATATCCCGAAGTTCCCGAAATATCGACCATACTCAAAAAATTTCAAAATTTTGTATTCTTTCCCCTACTGCATGTACTATACATTCATTTTGGAAAGTGTGATCTTTATATTACCATCATTATATGCAGTACTACCAACATTCAATGTCATGAGATGAATACTGTCAACATTTGACTAATAATTTGTACATGCAGTACGAAAATGGTGGGAGAAGAGAGACCAATGATAGTGATTTCGATCCCCCGAGAAACTCAATGTGGTTTTAAATGATGATTTGTACTAAAATTGTGGTATTTTGTTTTAATGAAGTTCCTAGGAGATTTGATTATTACTTTACTCTCAAATCATATTTATTTTATATTTTTCGCCATAGATTTTAATCATACTACTTAACAAAATTCACTATACATACATTATATATACAATATTATTTATGTAAAAGATGCATAATTATGATATTTAAAGTTACACAAAGTTTCGTTGCAAATTTCCAAATATTTCTATAAATATCCATGATTTCTTTAAAATCGATATCGAAATTTTGAATATCCTCGAAATTTCTGTAAATTCACTACCCCGATATCGATACCGATACCGAAATTTAATACCTTGGCATCACCATGATCCTCCGTCACGGTACTCGAGGATCCCTTATCTTGCTTCTTCCTATCTGTCTTCGGCTCCTTGCACTTGTTTTGGTAGTGCTCGTATTCCCCGCAATTAAAGCATTCCACTTCTTCCTTGCATTTTTTCCGCTGACTATTTCTTCCTCGGACACTCAAGGCTCCTGCCATAATTTCCCCAGATTCTTTCCTACGAATGTCCTCGCTCAGAATCATATCCCGGATTTCTTGAAGTTTCAAAGTTTTATCCCTGGAAGAACTACTTACCGCAATCACAATTACACTCCAACTCTCAGGCAAGGATGAAAGTAGGATCAAAGCTTGGATCTCATCATCGAACGTGATTTCTATCGAACTCAATTGAGTTAAAATCATGTTAAACTCGTTGGTGTGATCCGTCACAGATCAACCTTCACCCGTCCTCAAATTAAATAATCTATGCATCAAATATACCTTGTTTGAGGTGGATGGCTTCTCGTACGTATTTGATAGCGCTTCCATTAGACCCGAGGTAGTCTTCTCTTTGATGATGTTGAAAGCAACATTCCTCGCCAGCGTAAAACGAATCACACCCAGAGCTTGGCGATCTAGCAATGCCCAATCTTCATCCGTCATCTTCGTCGGCTTCTTTCCCTTCAATGGTTTGTGTAGCCTTTTCTGATACAAATAATCCTCTATCTGCATCTTCCAAAACCCAAAATCCCTACCATCGAACCTATCTATCTTAAATTTTCCCTCATGACCAGCCATAGCTCCCACTCGATAAAAAACTCATAGCTAATCTAAGCTTTCGTGTTTACCCTCAGATCTAGTTCTAAGACGTCTCCTAAAACTCAAAACCTTAGGCTCTGATGCCAGTTATTAGGAATCAAGACTCTCAATGGTGAAATAACAACGGAAAATATAAGAAAATATGGGAAAACAAAAGCAATAAAGAAGACAAAGAATTTTATGGTGGAAACCCAATCAAGGGAAAAAAATCACCTCCAATTAGATCTTTATTTCAACTCTCTCAAAGTGATTCGATTATAATTACAAGATAAGTTCTATGCTATTTAAATAGACAAAAGTGAAGTTAAAACCCTAATAGATTTAGGAAAAACAATCCTTAATCAACCCTAAGACTTAAGGAAACAATCCTCATCAAAATAGGACTCAAGAAATATGCCAAAAATACATAAGCCATGAAAAACAGTCAAAAAATGCTTCTCCAGCGCTGTTGTCCGCTCCCAGACACCATACGGTGGCGCCTGGGCGCCATCTTTCTGCCCGCGGCACTGCCATTGCGCCGCCATCAGCCTGTGGCGCCCCCATTTCTTCAATTTTTGCCTCTTTTTTGTTCTTTTGTGATTCCGGTCTAACCCCACACTTTTTCGGCTCTATCTTAGCTCATTTTCCAACCTATTTTGATCCGACTCCACACAATTGCCCAACACTAATGACTGCAGCTAGAAAATTCAAACCATACTTTCAGTCTCATCATATAATTGTATTAACAGATCAACCTTTGAAGCAAGTACTTGCCAAACCTGATGTGTCAAGAAGACTTATAAAATGGGCCATCGAGTTAGGAGAGTTCAGTATAGAATACAAGAGTCGTACTTTGACGAAGGCCCAATGGATGGCAGATTTCCTGGTGGAGATAACATTAAACCCGAATGTGGTTGCCTCGATTTCATTTACAGATACATTCCCGTGGTCCTTACATGTGGACGGGTCTTCAATGACGAGACGAGTATGGTTTCACTTTCCTGAAGGGAATGACTTGGAGTTTGCAATCAAACTAGACTAGGGATGGCAATGGGACCGGGTCTAACGAGTACCCGTCCCGAACCCGTCCCTAATGGGACGGGAATGAGTCCAAGAAAATGGGACCGAGTCCGGGTCCGGGAATCGAAATTCAAGACCCGGCCGGGTCCGGGACGGGAAATGAGTCTAGTCGATTTCCCGTCCCGGACCCGGACCCGTCCCGGTAGTATAATATATATTTTTTAATTTTATATATATAATAATAATTATATCAACCAAACCCTAATACTTTATTCTCTATTTTTCTATTTCTTTTTGGTAGATGGACATATATATATAAATGGACATGATGAAATTATGTGACTTTTATTTTAATTATCGGTTTACTGTAAAATTAATTAATTTATGTTGGATGTTTCAACTGTTTTTTGTTTTGTAGGTCATGTTTGTTGGTGTAGAAGAAGAAGAAGAAGAAGAAGAAGAATAAAAAGAAAAAGGAAGAAAAAGCAGTAGGGAAGAAGAAGAAGAAAAAGAAGAAAAAAAAAGTTTTTTTTTTTAAAAAAAAAATCAGCCGGGTCCAAATTTTTTTTAACGGGACGGGAAATGAGTCCTGCTCAACCCGTCCCGTTGCCATCCCTAAACTGGACTTAGACATAACAAATAACAAGGTAGAGTCTGAAGCATTAATTGCGGGGTTGAAGATAGCGAAGACCCTGGAAATAAGGAATGTGAAAATATTCACTGATTCACAATTAGTAGCACGACAAGTTTCGGGAACCTATGAGGCAAAAGAAAAAACCATGGTGAAATATTTGCAAAAAATGAAACAATTGATGATGGAGTTTGAGAAGATTGAGTTGTGTCAAATACCGAGAGATGAAAATCAAAGAGCAGATGCCCTATCAAAGTTTGCAAATCAGATTGTTGGATCAACGAGTCGTCCGGTGTCGTTACTTGTCTCTGAGCATTCAGAACTAGAACCCCAAGCTCTGGTCACGCCTCTAGATGAAGAGACGAGTTGGAAAAGGCCAATAGTAGAATACCTATTACAAGGAACTCTACCAGGGGATGAACTTGAGGCTCATAGATTATGTGGTAGAGTTGCTCGTTTCACTATCCTGAATGATGAGTTGTACAAGAGGTCAAGTGATGGACCTTTGCTTTGTTGCCTTACCCCGATCGAGGCAGAATATGTTTTAAGAGAAATACATGAAGAGAGTTGTGGAAATCACTCGGCCGGACGATCACTAGCTCAAAAAATCACATGACAAGGATACTTTTGGCCAACGCTCGTGAAGGACGCACAAGAATTCGTAAGGTGATGCAAACAATGTCAATTGCACTCTAATGAAATACATCAACTCGATGGTATGAGGTCCGTATGGGCAGACGAGTTTCCTGGAGTCCTTTGGGCATATCGCATGACTCCTAGATCATCTACCGGGGAAACCCCGTTTTGTCTCTCGTCTATGGATCCGAGGCTGTCATCATAGCGGAGATTGGTATGATGACTCATAGGGTATTGAACTACAACTCGGAAGATAATCAGAGTAATCGGGAATTTGAATTGGATGTTATTGATGAAGTAAGAGAACAAACATATGCAAGCTTATTGAGACAGAAAAGTACCATGGCAAGAACATACAGTAAAAAGGTGAGAACGAGGTCCTTTCAAGTGGGAGATTTGGTGCTAAAAAGGGTGGAGATCTCAAAACATGTAAAAAAAAAAATGGAAGCTAATTGGGATGGTCCGTATAAGATTACAAAGATAACGAAGGGGATGACATACAGATTTCAAGATCTTCAAGAAAAAGATTTACCCCGTCCATGGCATGTTGATAACTTGAGAAGATTTTATACTTGAAGAAATGTATCATGTGATCACACTTGTGAAACGAGTCTATTGTACTTTGGATTTGGAATCAATGGTTCCAAAAATAATTATACTCGTAAAACGAGTCTGTTGTTGCTTATTTTGGAATTAGGATTAATAACTCTGAAAATTCATATGAATTAATTTATACATTCGATATAGAGAATGCAATAACGAGAAAAAACACAATTGATATGAGAACAATGAATTGCACTTCAGATAAGCAGTAGAGATTAAAAACATATGAGTCGGGACTTACAAAAAACAGACATGAACAATAGCAAAGTTCAGAACTAAAAAAAAATAGACATAAACAAAGGCCACACTCGGCAACAAAAATGACTTCAGCCTTGAAGGTTTTCATTTCCTTGGTTTGAGGACTGAGCTGGATTGGTTGGAGGTTTGTACCAAGGAGCCAGTTGAGCAAACTCTAGGAACTCGATGGGTTCGATATCCGAATCCTCAGCGGAGAGCGAGTCCCGAAGTAGATTACATTTATAACACTCCTCAAGGTATCGTAAATCAAAATCAGGCTTGAACGCATCCAAGAGTTTTTCGTAGTCGAGACATTTGAAGAACCCATCCTTCTCATCTTTTAAGGCCTTGCTGAGAAGCATCTGATCGAAGATAGTGGAAGACATGAAGTCACGAGCACCACCATAGCGGCTATTGGCTACCTCGTTGGCATACTCTTGAGATGCAAGAAACTCGTTCTTGCTTGCAGACTTCCCAGACTCGTATGCCTCTTCCAACTCCTTTTTTAGTTGCTCAATACAAGCCTCATAATCAGCCACCTTATGAGAGATGTCTTCTTCTAAAGCGTTTATTGCTTGCTGATGGCTCGTTCTCTCGGCAGTAAGTAGCCTACTGGATTCCATTAACTCGTTCTTGACGGTTGCAAAGGAGCTTCGTTCGGCGGCTGTATTGGCCATATACTTCGTGAACCTGGACTTCTCGATTCGTAGATCGTCCTTTAAACCAGGACAGCTAAGAGCCAGGTCATGCAGACAAGTAGAAGCCTACATAGGGTTAAATTGTGATAAGTATAAAATAAAAGAAAATTAAAATATTTGAATTAAAAAAAAATAAGAACCTTCATTAAGTGGGAGACACCTAGCCTTTCCACTGCCATATAGGATTGCTCGATCAGAATGGCTTTATCGCGAGGAAGTATCATATTATGATACATTTCCAAGGCCACACTCGTTCCTTGAGGTCCTGCCCGTATAGAACTTTGAGGATAAATCCTCTAATCAGGAACAATCGGATCGAGCTGTGGATCCTCTTTGCATCGATCTGCTATGTTGTACTCTTTATAATCTTTTAGATCGAGGGCTTCCAACCTCTCAACTAGCTCTACGTAAGCTGTACAAGTACCTGGAAGAACACGATCTTCGTCTGAGGTCGTCTCTCTTCGGCGTTTGGCTCTGCTCGGCTCAACTAGGGGTGGCCGTTCAAAGAGGGCAACGGCAGGTTCGGGATCCAGGCCAGCAACGCCCTCGTCTGCACTGTCGTCAAGGGTAATTTTGACTCGTGCTTTTCCACGAGCAGCAGAAACTGGGCGAAAACCAGGAGTAATGATCCTCAGTGCAGTTCAATCTCATCCCAAACCACGTGAGCTTTGTGGGATCGTTTGTATGGGTGGAGTGATAGCCCTTTTGTTGACCTTGGGAAACCTCTGCTACGGAGGATTCCTCTTAATCTCGGAGTGTGGCCAAACGAGCCAGACGAGTTGCCATTTCTGCAAGAGAAGATGGATTTTACATTTAATAAACATTATAAATTAAAACAGTAAAAGAAACGAGGTTAGGAACTCCAGGAATGGGTGCTGAGCTCAGGCCGCAAAAAACGAGTATGGACTCAGTCATGAGTTTTTCAGGAATATAAGGAACAGAAACTAACTCTTCTAAGAACCCTCGTTCCCAAGTCGGATTCCCTACTTCTAACTCTCGTTCCCTAAGGCACCATTGCCTAGGAACGAAACAATTTTCATTCTTTGGGGGTGAGATATAAATGTATTTATCCTTCCACCGTCCAAACGAATCACGGGTATGAGCTTGAAAAATAGCATCTTAACGGGGTGAGAGAAAAAGAAACCAAGTTGTGTCGACTTCTTACAGCGATTAAGGAAAAACATTCTATGAAAATTGGCTATACTAGCTTGTTTCCCGTGAACAGTCATTAAAATTATAAAAAGTGCTATATGTTTATACGAATTAGGTAAAAGCTGGGTGGGACAAAGTCCATAATTTAACAAAATATCATTAATACGTGCATGGATGGGAAACCTAACGCTAGAGATCAAATGAGCAATATGAAATGTACGGAAACCTACGGGTGGCTTATGCATACGATCTAAAGGACCTGGGAAGCGAATTTCATAAACTGGAGGAATAAAATACTTAACCCTTAGCTGGTTCTCTCTAGTTGGTCTAACAGTTGAAACTTGGTTAAGCCAAGTAATATGTGTGTTCACATCAGCAGGACCCTCTAGATCTATGAGTTCTCTACCCTCGTTCCTACTTGACGACCCTAGAGCTTGATTCCTATGTGATGACTCGAGAACATCACTCGGTGGAACAAACCTCTCAACCAAACGATCGAGAGCATCTGACCCGGTCTCTTCACTAGAAGAACTTGAGATCTCGTTATTATTAACAGTGGCAAAAGATCTAGTACAAGCTATATTAATAAAAAATCAAGAGAAGAGTACGTACGAAAGTAGTGAAGAAGAACTTGAACTTAACTCGTTTATTGCTGTGAGATTTTACCTCCCTCTAGACAATTCGCTCTCTATGATATTTTCTCTCTAGAAAAGCACAAGTGAAAGTAAAAAGTAAAAAAGCTTGAGGGACTATTTATAGGGAGATAAAGGGAAGAGGTGTGAACGGTCCAGATTAATCACATCTAACGGTTAAAGGAAGGGACGCTTTAGATGAAAAGTAAATGATGTCATTAAACGTCACGACTTTTGAGGCCAAAGGACACGGCTGGGCATTAATTGAGCTACGCGTCTCTCGGAATAAAGAGACACGACTGAAGAAGCTTTAAATGCCCAAATGACACGCCCATTGTTGAAGACACAACCGCTAAGTAATAATGATCCCTATTAATATAGATTAATTAATAATAAAACAATCATTTATGATTAAAAAAAATAATAAATGAAAAAAGAGAAACGATTGAGTTGGAACACCCACTGATATCGTATATGGATATAGGTACGAACTCAACCCACATAAACAGGGTCGTTACCTTATTACTACTTCCTCAACATGAGTTCAAGTTGTTACACGACTAATTCTTCAAACTGATGAAGTGGGGACTTATGATATACCAAATTACAATCCTCAGACCCATAGTATGAAAACAAAGGTCCTAGGCCCAATTTAAGCCCAAAACGTGACTCTGGGCTGAAGATCCGCGCTAGAGTAACAGTAATGGGTCGGGTCGTTCATTGACCCGACCCCACAACTCGTAAGATCTGATGGTCCAAGAGTGGCACCTGTTGACATCTTATACATGCCCACCAACCACTGGTACAGGGTGGAAACTATAAATACCCCCTCAGAGCATTTATTGAGGGTTGGAATCTAGAAGATATTCTCTCTAGTTTTGGCCTCGTATCTCCGTAGTAGTGAGTCTATAGACTGAGAAATGCGTACCTATATACTTATAAATTTGGAGACTAGAATCATTCACCGAGTACGACCCTGTATACCATATTTAATCTAGAACTATGTTGGCTTGATCCTAATTAGGTACGTAGGTAGCTTAATCATTATTGAGTACAACCATAAATATTCATCATCATACTCGTAGAACGGTTCGGGTCATTCCAGACTGAGAGATCCAAGTCCCCAGATTTGGGTTAGATCAATATTAATTATCTTTTGCCCTAGCTTTCAATCAATATTCTAGATATTTGACAAAGTATGATAGGGGGCAGACCGTTGAAAGATAATTGAACTAATTTTTTGGTTTTTTTAATAAATCAATACTTACTTTTGTTATTGTACAAATTACAGAATTCAAAATTTTAAAATCGCACTTATTAAGAGAGATTAAAGTTGTCGCTTGCTCCTGTTAAGGTATAATTCTATCTTGAATGTACAAGCTTAGCCGCCGGCACTGCGCCTCTTTTGCCGCTGCCGTCCTTCTCTACACGGACTTTACTGCTTGTATCATTTTCAACATCCTCTCCACGCTTCCGCCCAAATCGTTGCTCTCCTCAACACAATCTCCTCTCTCTATATAACTTTCAACAACACGCATTTCCCGTTAATCTTGGGATTCGTAATCTTCTTCTTTCCATTCATCACCGTCACATATCCGCGATTTGTTACTTGCCATCTTCTTTATTTCCCCTTTTTTGTTTGTTATTTTTGTTACGTGTTTTTTTTATTTTCCCCTCATGGCTGACCTAGCCATCGAAAATCCTGCCCGAATCTTAACACAACCAACCCACCAAAATCGAACCCCCTCCACCCCGCTCTCACAGCAGGAATATTTGCTCTTCTTTTGGCTTTAAATTATCTGATCATGACTTAAACTACAAATTATGGCGTGGTATGTTTATGGATCTCTGTTGTGGTTATTCTGTTTTTAGCATAGCTCTGATACCATGTTAATGTATGTTCCCCTTAAGATATAATTAAAGGCATGAAAAAGTTTATATAGGGTTTACAAGAGAATGGAAATAAAGAGCAGAACAAAGAAACAAATAAACGAAGAACTTTAGACTAATATAAACTCTAACAGCTCCTGCATCCAAAGAAGATTAGTATCGTCTGAGGACAAGTAAGGACATGGCCAAAAACCAAAAATAAAGGCTATATTTGGTTATGTTTTGGGATGGTATTTTGGTAAGAATTTTATGGAGACACGTGCATTATTGATGAGATTGAGTTTTATTTTATTTTGTGAGTTGATTTTTTGGTGTTTTTCTTTTTTTGTTAAATAGTGTTTGATTTTGTTTTCAGATGGAACAAAAGTTATTGTAGCAGTCAAATCATGAAATTTTTGTTTGTTAATAATTAGTTAATGATTGAAAGTTAAGAGAGGGGAGAAGCAAAAGTAGGGGACAGTACTTGAGTTGTAGATTTTTAAACAAATAATCTTTGTATCTTTTTTTTACCAAAAAAAATAACATATTTTAGGCCCGAAATTGTGTTAACTAAACACAATTGGGCCAAAATTTGGACCAAATTGGGTTTGGAAACATATCCAAACAAGAGTAAACGAAGAGGGTGCTAAAAAGTAAAAATACACATTTCCGTAGAATCGAAGAAGGAAAATGATTTTTTTTTCACATTTTTTCCTTGTTATTAACTACAACAAAAATACAAGCATGCAGTGAAATAATTTAGAGTTGTATTTCCCGCATTTGTATTCATTTTGCAATTAAAATTAAATATACTTCTATACGAGTTCTTGTCCTCATCTAGTAGTATTAAATTTTTTTTTTTTTTTTGCCAATATTATTATTTTTAGTTAAAAGCTAACAATTGGCCTTGAACTCTCTACAACGCAAATAGTAACTTATTTATCATAGCAAAGCGAACATTAATGATATTGACAAGTAAATTGCCATAGACGAAAAGGAAATATGAGGGTATAATTCAATTAAATTAATGACAAGATAGACTAATAAAGTGATTACAGAATTGAAGCGTGCTTTCAATTGGCAAAAGGCGTGACATTTTCACCAAGTTCTTATCCATATATATATATATAGTTATAGTATTTAGTATAATAATACAAGTTTTGCTCCAACTCACTTGAGATTGACATATCATGATTACACTATATATGCTACCGTAATGTTTCTATCATTCCCACGAACTTCTTTGCTTATTAAATATTTATTTAAATTATCCAAAACAAACATATAAGTTTTTACCTAGATTTTGTCTAATATAGTTAAAATCATGACCCTTATTCAAATGATAGGATTTTCAATAAAAACGTTAGTGTATATCTTATTATAAATCACAACTGCACCTTAAATTGACATCATCTCGAAAGAAGAATATGTCAATAAATTCAAAATATGTCGCGAGAGAAAACATGCCAAAAAGCATAAATAGATTTCTCAATATTAGAAACATGGTAGAATGAAGACCACGAGAAGTAATCTAACCAGATTCGAGCATTAGTTTTAAATTTAGACCAAGATCAATTATATAAATAGGATCGCAAAAGTTCATTCAGCTTTAGGTAATAAACATGATTTTTTTATTTTTTTTGGATAAGCATATATATAGGAACAAAATAAAAGTGGTTGGTGCTTGAAACAGAGAGAATTTTTTTTGAAAAGACCAAGGGAATACACTAAATATCTAGCAAGATAAATTTGGGTTGATAATCATAATCTTGAACCATAAAAACTCTATCTAATTCCAGAAGGAGGGGAGAATACAGTCTGGATTTGAACTCAGGACCTCTCACATAAAATGAAGGTGGATACCACTAGACCAACAAATCTTGAGTTATTTTAATTTTCTTTAGCCACAAAACACACAAACTGAATGCTTAACTATTAAAATGTTTAATATTCATATAAATTATATTATCTTTATGCACAATAGAATACATAAGAACATTCAGCATGTATAAGTATATTATGAAATTTTATTAAAAATTATAGCGAGAAAAATCAGTTAAATAATATGGGAACATGAAATAAACGGATTATTACTCGTATGGATAAAATACGAATAAAAATGAATGATTCGAGGGTAAAAATACGATTTATTTTTATATTATTTTGTAAGGTTTATTGTTTGTACTTGCTTTTAAATTACGAAAAGACTATTTTTATGAGTCATTAGTTAATAATAATTGTATAACTTAATATAAGAAAAGCATAAATATAGATTTTCAAGTATAATAAAATAAGTATATTAAACAGTTTAACTCAAAAGTACAAGTATTATTTGTTAAATTCAGAATACAAATATGAGACAAAGTTACTTTGAAATTATAGATACGTACATGTACAAATATGTTAGGACTAAGATTAGTTTTTTTTTTTGGAACACAAGATTAGTTTTGATGAATGAAGCTTGAAAATTGTATCCCAAGATTATTTAATATACAAATCAATAATTAGTGCGGAATGGAACTTTATCCCACAATGATGTGATAAGGCCTAAGGGAATAATTAGTGACCCTGTGAGAACATATTAACCCGAATCAGATTTCAAGTAATCCACATCGGGTCAAACTAAAGTCGGCCAACCCACCTCCACAGAGCCTTCTCCAAAAAGCAATAGCAATTTAGCAAATAGGAATAAGGGGTCTCCTGTCCTCTCCTCCCTCTCCTCGTTCGTTGCTTATAAACCACAAAAAATGCGAAATACAACAAACAAATCAAAAGCCATCTCTTGCTTTATAATTCATCACTAGCAATAACAATAACAATAACAATAACAATAACAATAACAATCTCATCTCTCTCTCTCTCTCTATACAATTCACTTTCCTTCCGTCATCACAACTCTTGTTCTACCCCCCTCCCACCCAGGTTAGAGGTTCCCTTTCTTTTTCTCTGTAAATATACATACACAAATACATAATAATAGGCAACCGTAATAATTCTGTTCTGTTCCCTCCCTTTTGTAATTGTATTGGTCTTTGTAGCTTAAATTATTTGGGTTTTCTCTGTATATATATATATATATATATATATATATATGAAAACTCCCTCTTTGTTTTAATATTTCTGCTTCTGGGTTTCCATTTTTAGGGGTATTTTTGATTGTTTAATGTTACATGTAATTATTGGCTTTTGCTGGGTCGGTGGGTGTCTTGGAACTGGGTTGTGTACTTTGATGTGTTTTTAATCAACTTTAAATCTTTGTTTAGTGCTTACTTTTCTGTGTTTATGCGTCACACACTCTGCTTTTTCTCACAAAATAATGTTCTTTCACTTCTACATAGTGTACTTTAAGTTATAAATACAAAAAATAATACAATACAGGGCCAATATTTTGTTCTTCACCGTGAAATTTCTGTTGATTCTGCTTGCAATCATTTAATTGATTCAAAGGGCTTTCGACAAAGTAAAATTTGAGGAGATAGTTCTGATTAATCTCACAAGAATCGCCCGAAAACGAACCAAAGTGAGTTGTGAATCAGATATTGAGTTAGGCTGCCCTTGTAGCTCTTGTTGATTTATAAAGATGGTAGAGTCAATCGCTGCGACATCCCTTTTGGGGCACCGTCCAGTTTATGGAAGTTACTGTTGCAAGAATGTCCCTAATAAACGGAAGCCGTCCGATCCGATCCGCCTACCTTTTACCGAGTTTCTTGGTGGGAAAGTTTCTTTCTCGGCATCTCTGCCTAGACGGCGTGTTGAGCGGCCCGTGATGCCTATAATAAAAGCTCAAGCTATGGAATTAACCAAAGAGGTGTTTTCGTATATTGACGAAGAGCAAATACCTAGAGACTTTGGTTATGGGGTTGACACGGGTGTGGATCGCAAACCGGGGTTATGGCCACCGGAGAATAAGGCGGATAATCCTTTACTTAATAATCCGTTACTTAGGCAAGAAAGAATGGGTTGTGGGTGGTTAGGTGCTATATTTGAGTGGGAGGGTGTTTTGATCGAAGACAATCCAGATATCGAGAAGCATGCTTGGTTGGCTCTTTCTCAGGAAGAAGGAAAATCACCGCCACCAGCTTTCATGCTTCGTAGAATAGAAGGGATGAAGAACGAACAAGCAATATCAGAAGTTCTCTGTTGGTCAAGAGATCAAAATCAAGTTAAGAGAATGGCATGTAGAAAAGAGGAGATTTACCAAGCTTTACAAGGCGGGATTTATAGATTTCGTCCTGGTTCACAAGAATTCGTGAATGTTCTCATGCATTACAAGGTTCCGATAGCTTTGGTTTCGACCCGCCCAAGAAAATATCTCGAGAGAGCAATTGGTGAAATTGGGATCGAAGGAGTGTTTAATGTGATTGTGGCAGCAGAGGACGTTTATAGAGGGAAACCTGATCCAGAAATGTTTATGTATGCAGCACAGCTTTTGCAGTTCATACCGGAGAGATGTATAGTGTTTGGTAACTCAAATCTAACGGTTGAGGCTGCGCATGATGCACGGATGAAATGTGTTGCCGTTGCTAGTAAACATCCTGTGTATGAGCTTGGAGCGGCTGATCTTGTGGTGAGACACCTTGACGAGCTCTCAGTCGTTGATTTGAAGAATCTTGCGGATATCGAATCAGCTGAGTTTGGGTCCGGTGAGCCAGAGTTGGAGATGGAGTTAGAAGAAGAAGATGATCAACGGTCATCATCGGTAGGCGTGTTTGATGATGGTTTCTGGTGATGTTTACGAAATGTACAGAATGGTATTGTTAATCTAATCCTTGGTGATATTCACATACTGTTATCACGTGTATAAAGCATAGGAGACAAAAGCAAAGGGATAAATTTGCAAGGAAAAAAAACTGTATCTTGTATGTATTATTTGTATAATATAATAATGTGTTGGATGTTCAAATATTTGTTTAGAGTTTCTAGTTTTATTTATTAAATTTTGAAGTTTACATTATAATTCTGTGAACTTCTGTGGGATTGTGGCATTTGTGGAGGAATCGAAGAATCACCTAGCTAATCTTTTAGCAATGCTCGATGCTTTAGTTCTTTGTGTTTGTATGCTCTCTGATAGTTCTGTGTGATAGGAAAAATGATAAATTTGATTCTCGTGCTGTTGAATGTGTTTTTCTAGGATATGCCTGAGTATAAGAAAACATAAAAGCTTTTAAATCTAGGACAAGAAAACTTTGATATCTTGTGATGTTAAATGCGACTCTTGTTATTTCCCATAGTCTCTGTTAGTTTCTGCATTGAGGCTTGAATTGAACTGAAACTTCTGAACTGCAAGCAATATGAGTAACCAAGGTTTACAATGTTATATCCCACTTACTCCTGCAACTTTTAGCTTATTTTGTTGTGGTTTGATACTTGATGCATCATCTGGAATTCCAAGTTGCTATATTTACACTTTGTGCTGCAATTGGAATATTTGCGTGAGCTGGTTAAGTTTTGCATCAGTGACATTCGACTTTACCTGTTTGCATCTGCAACCACCTCATTCTTAGAAACTCCCAGGACTTCTGTCCAATTATAATCATTCTGTAGTGGGATTAACGTGGAGTTCCGAGATCGTAAGAATCACTATTTGCATTTATTGTCACATGATCTTGTTCTGCATCGGCTTTCTTTCTTGGAGTCGCTTTGTTAAGCATATAGCGTGCCATGGTTATTCGCATGCGCGAGTTTATTGGGAAAATCCGAAGCTAAGTTGTCAATTCTAATCAAACTTTAACTAGCTCTATGACAATTGACCAATTTGATTACAAATTTGGAATAGGATATTTGAAATCCTGAGCTAGGCTGCATCTGTTTCTGCTCTAACGATCAGGATCGTTGAATGGTTCTTTTCTCTGAGATGGGCATAAGATATCTGTTAAATAGTGTGGCTTATGCCTTTGATCCCCAATTAGAGTGTTGGCTTGAGCTTATAAGCTTAAAAGAAGCTGTTTGAGAGCTTATAAGCCTTTGCAGAGTATTTGGTAAATTTTTTAGTAAAACAACTTATGAGCTTTCAAAATAAATTGTCAGCTCCTAAAAAAATAGAATAAGGAGCTTCAACTTATTTTTTAAGAGCTTATCTTATAAGCTCTAAAAATATCTAATAGCTTATAATTTTTTTCAAATAAACTTAGTCAAACACCCTCTTAAAATACTACCCCTTCGACTGAATCTTGGCGTAATTAGTTTAGTTTAGATTGTTACTTGAGAGTTGAAACTATTAAATTTAGAGAAGAAAAAATCCCAATACAACCCTATTGGTGCAAGAAAGCTACTCATGACGAGTGCGTTCAGTTCATCGCTCGGCCAAATTCTTTGATCCATCCTCGACCATATAGGCAGGTTGATTGGTTGAGGTGCTTATAAGTAGTTACAAACACTTGTCTTTGACGGGCTTAATCAGTTAAAATGCATTGAGTGAAAAGACTGCTTAAAAAATAGATTAGTTGAAATGCATGCAAGTTGATTCAGGTATTATTATAAAAAACAAAAAAAAGTGAAGAAGAATAAGGAAAAATAGAAACAGATAAAGACCTTTTCCTTTTTCAAACCTCAAAAGAATGAATTGTACAAAGTAAGTTCGATTTTTTTTTTGAGTGAGATGGTTAGTCAATTACATCAATCGAATATCGAATTAACTATCATCAATCAGCAAAGACAAACTTAAATTTTGTGCAACGATTGTTGGGACAAAATATAACAGGTAATGGAAAAGGGAAATGTACAATTTATCTGGGCTGGGCCGAGAGTTACCAATCAAATTTCTAGTGTGGGCCGTATGATGCTGATGAACTTGGTCTCTTAATCTTGTAGTATTAAATGCACACCCCTTGTTTACTATGTAATTATCAAATCCCTTTTATTCTTAATAAATTATCATAATCTCCTTTTTATCAGTTTAAAAAGATTATGGCACTAATTGGATGGCCATTCATTTCCCATTTTTGATTTTTCAAAAAAAATATTCATCAACAATAAACTCATTTGGCATCTCTTAAAATTATCTCAAAGAAATGTTACAATCAATATTCCCTAAAAAATCTCAAATTTTCTTCAGAAAAAAAATTAATCGGCATTTCTTTCAGATTTTTCTCAAAAAAATTAACTATTTCACTATTCATAATTTAACAGTTCACCCAACAACTAAAAAATATTTACCGGCCAATGTCTTAACATAGATAGGCATCAAAATAATTACATATCTTAATTTGCAATGACACAAGGAGTGAAATAAGATTCACTTTACACATTTTTGGAAATCTTAATTGATTAGTTTAACTTCGATATGTCTAAATTTTCTTAGAAAATAAAAACTCATTCATACCTATATCTCACGAAAAAATTACTTTTCTTACAAAAAATAATATCACATCACACCTAATCATTATACTTTTTTTTATCAAAAAAACCTATCCATATACACTTTCACTATCATATCTCTATCCCTTAAAAATGAAATTTCTTACTTTTTTTAAGAAAAACGAGAAATGAGAAATAACATTCCATCCAATCGGGCTCTATAATTTCACCTCGTGTTAGATTACAATTTCACTTCCTGTCAGTATATATATATATATATATATATATATATATGTATATATATATATATGTATGTATGTACACACAAACATTAATTTAACCCTGACACAGGGTGTGTGTTGGTAATTTACCAAAAATGAGGAGGTTGATAATAACACAATAAGTGAAGGAGTATGAATATAATCATCGACCCCTTATGAAAAAATAAATGCTGTATTATGAAAATTGTTGATCGGAGTAGTTGAATAACATTTGATAAGTAGGTAACTAGCATTTTTACGCATTGATGTGTCCTAATTATAATTAAGGATGATTTGGTAAATGGTATAATAAAATTGAGAAACAATATGGAATTAATATGTCATAACCCATTATTATTGTTAACTTATTATGTAAGGCAGTTAAAAGGGCTTCAACTTGTGATCCATTATAAACACTATAAATACTCATTGATTAGTGTTAATAATTTTTGTTAAATCTAGACAAAGAGGATATCCTGACCCGACAAACTCGGACCGATAATTTTTAATCATGGACCACACTTGGGCTTTAAATGAGCTGAGCCTTACAAATTTTACAGGCTCGAGCTCGAGCTCATCTTAAAAAAATTGAGCTCGAGCTCATCTTAAAAAAATTGAGCTCGAGCTCGAGCTCAAGTTCATTGAGCCCATTTCTTTTGAGCTCGAGTTCGAGGCAAACAAGCCAAGCTCGAGCTCGGCTCGTTGGCCGTTCGAGGTCGAGCCAAGTTTGAGCTTGACTTGTTTGTTCGTTCGAGCTCAAGCCAAGCTCGATATTTTGACTCATTTGCAAGCTCGAACAGTTTTTTTTTCTATTGAATGAATATATATTTTAAATCCTGAAATTTGTACAAAAATCTCGCAAAGATGAACGGATAATGATAAGCACTCGAGCCATTAGTGGGGAAGAGAACTTGGAGAAGAAAATAAAATAAAATTTATTCTTTACAAAAATATATGCATACAATTATGAATTTCGAAATGAATATATGACAAAATGAACAAATATATTTAGTATAAAAGGCAATAGTTAGATTGGATTAGTTTCACTGAAAAATTATAACAATGAAAATTTTGGATTAAGTAGAACTTTTATAATATTTTTGAATATATTATTTCGTAGTTACTTAATTATTATTATTACAATATTATTCATATAAGTTGTTATTACTAATATAAGTAAGATTTGGATAATAAAAGCATTATTACTAATATATATGCATATACGAAAGTTGGCACTAACATGTTAAATACTTATTCAATATCATTTGATCAAACATAATGTGTAAGATCAAGATTTATTGAATATAATATTAAGTAAACACAATAATAATAATAATAATAATAATAATAATAATAATAAGCCGGCTCGCGAGCTTATGAACATTCAAATGCAAGCTTGAGCTCGGTTCATGAATAAGCTTGAGCTCGTGAAGCTCATCTCGAGCTCGATCCGAGCTTTAATCGAGTCAGCTTGCTAGGCTCGCGAACCGGCTCGACTCACCTTACACTCCTAGGCTACACAGACTCTATAAGACTCCATAGAAGCAAAGAAAAGCCACAAATTGTGACATCCTAGAATTGAACTCAGCATCTTCCACATGAAAGTGAAAGTTAATACTTTTTTTTTTTTTGGAGAAATCAAATGCATTAAAAAAGAAAGGAATTACAAACAAGTGCACAAGGAATAGCCTTGCCACGAAAAGAAGAGTACAAACGCTCAAGAAAGGGGGAGGGTGCATATAATTGGCTATGATAATTGTGCAATGTCGTTTTCTATTAGGCTTTCCCGTGACTCCTTGTAGCGAATTTTCAGTCAACGGCTCCCCAACCAGTTGGTTATAGGGCATTAGGTGGAACACCCCTAAGACTTAATAATTCGGATTCACGGGGCCACAGAGAACTTCATCATCATACTCACATTATAACACCTTTCACATTAATGTAGAAAACCTTCCACCAACAACTCAAAATCTAAGCAATTAATCTACCCATCATCATCAACAATATACACAGCACCCGGGGCTCATTAAGTATTAGGCTAGGTTTGGGCGATTAGTGTTAATACTTTAATTATTATCCTTCTTAAGTCAGGTAGGATCCTTACGTTCCGTACCGGTCTTTTGAGATTCTCAACTTTGTATTCGACACTATTTTAACCCCGTGCACAGTTACATGATAAAAAATGCAATTTGCCCGAGATAAAAGTGAGCATGATTGTTTATTTGGATGGGAATGAAGGCCTAGTGAGAACGTGGATCGGTGCATTAGTTGACTACTAGTTTTAATTTGACTCTTCAACCCTTTGATTGCACCCAAATTAAAGTATCAATGTATTTATTTAGGATGTACATATTTGATAAACTAAAATAGTTAAATTCAAGTCCTCAACCTTAATAAATAATACAAATACTAAAGTAACCCCAGTGAGACACGCGACATTGGTTTTATAAAAAAATGTGTTGGTAATTTTCAATAAATAAAGAGGAATTTTGATAACATTACACAATAAAGAGGTCCATGTCTAATTTTCCCTTATTAATTTGATCTACTTGGCTCCAAGCATGCGAGGCTGATTACTGCTTTCTATAGCTAAGTGATTTTCTTTTCATGATTAGTCTAATTACCAGTCATTTTCTGTCTGCAATTATTGGAGATAAACAAATGTAGAAAGAACATCAATTTTCCCATTAATCACCAAGAGACGTGCACAACTCTAGTTTATCCTTTAGGAATGGGGAGTTAGGCAAAAAGTTCGAAAAGATAAAAAGTCACATTGCTATATCAAACACATTCTGAAATGTGATTAATGGTTATAATTGCATTTGTATTTGGAAAAAAATCGAAACTTTTATTCTCAAAAGCTTTGTCAAACTTGACTTTCAAACATTTATGGTTATAATGTTTTATTGGATTTCAGTTAATTAAACTATTTTCATGTCTAAAGCAAGAGGTATTATAGGACCTCGATACTTTATTAATCTCTAAAAAGAAGTAAAAAAATACTTAAGAAAATAATAAATAAGGAGACTGCTTCTTTACACTCTATGTCCTAACGTTGCGGAAAGCCGAAAGTGCTGAAGGCTCCAATCACCCTCTCTCCTACCTTGAAGAATAACCACAATTTACACAATTCGTAGTTATTATTTATCAAATAATTAATGACAATTTATAAGTAATTATGTCACTGAGAGTCGTTATCGTGACAAAATATAAGCTCTTGTCTACGAAATATACATAATTAAATAATTTTAAAGTTTTCACCTGACATATTATCATTACTATTATTATTATCTTAGTATAATTGGTCCATACCATTGTTCTAAATTATTGGGTTTTTAGTCATTTTGTGCATTTTGAGCGAGTCCAACACCCACAATCGACTCATAATCCCATTGATGGAATAACATAAAGAAAATAGACCAACCCCAACATTTTTTTTTTAATGAATTCATTACATGTCATGAATACCAATTATCATTCTAGTAACAATTTAAAGTTTATTTGCAACTACTTAAAAAACAAAGAAAAACTGAATAGTTAATTAATAAAAGCCAATTTTAATTAAGGGGTTAAATTCACCTTGCCCCTTGTACTATGAGGTAGATGTCACTTACTCCCCTCTATTAATAAAAATTTTAAATACTTTATTGGATAATATTTATAGACCAAAATAGCTTTGAGATATATAAAGTCATAAATTATTGTGCACACTTCAATTAAAATATATATTAGTTTGGCCTTATGCAACCTAATTCCAATTAATATGACCCTAATTTTATTTAACACTAATAATTTAACCTTCAATTATATAAGTTGCAACATACCATTATAGTAGTAAACATAGCTACATAAGACCTATTAAACTCAAATTAGCTCAAATAAGTTTTATGACCACTAATAATATAAGTTTTTGTTACATAATAGATTTTTACTAATCCTTTAATTTCATTGTTAAATATAACTTTTAAATCACATTATTATTATTTTATTAGAGCAATATTATCCCAATAGAATTATTTATTTTTCAAGTATTGTCTTTTTTATTTGAAAAATGATGAAACTGTTTATATGATTTTGTATATAACACGTACATACTTCTTTATATGCACAATAACTTTATGTTAGTTAGTGACCAATGACCTGACTTTATTTTATTTGAATATTAGATGTAATGTAGTTATGTAAATAACACGTACGTGCATATATCAATACATATTAACTAAATAATTTCAATATACAACTAGTAAATTGTGAGGGTACAACCAAAATTAAAAAGCACAATGCTAAGAAATTTATTCTAATATCTATTAAATTAACCATGTTTTTAGAAAGAGATAGAGAGATATATAGGGATGGCGATGGGGCATTATTAAATGGGCATTCGCCCCGAACCTGCCTTTTCTAGGGACAGGTTCAGGTTCACTAAATGGGTACGGGCAGGTAGCTGGTTTACTGCAACCTGCCCCACCAGTATTATTCAGTAAATAATTTTTTTATTATATATTTTGAGCATCTAGTTGCATAACTTAATTTGCTTGATATGGAAGAAGACGTAGAAGAAGAATGCGATACCTAGAGTCCTAGACAATCTAGTTCATTTTATTTTTTGGTTAAGTTTATGAAGAATTTAAATATTCTGTCTTATGACCTATTTTTAATTTGACGTAGTAGTCTAGTAGTATTGAAGTACATAACCATGGATGTTATTTGGTGTAGTAGTCTAGTAAATGACGTATTGATATGGATATTAAATTTGGACTTATGAATATATTTTGATTATTATTTGTGTAGAATTTCATTATTATTTTTCTATGTTGTAGGTTTAATGGTTGTTGGATTATTCAGATTCGGATCAGGTCAGTGCGGGTTGGAACAGATCATTGGGTGAATTTTTTGAATTTTCATTACTCATTTGGGTTTAACGGGTTCATACAGACTCCGTTGGGTATTTGAAAGGGTGGGGAAGGAAGCAGGGGCAAGCTATGGGTTTCAAAAAAGATCAATGGGCGGGTAGCGGGCTAAGCCAAACCCGCCCCATTGTCATAGAGAGAGAGAGAGAGAGGTGTTTTTGGAAAAATTTAAGACGGTGGCATATATATTTATATGAGATAATTGAAAATTTAATGTGCCTTTACTCTATACTATTGCAATAAGATATACTTTTATATTATTTATTTAGCTTTGAGTTCATTGAAATTAACTTATTTAATAAAGTTAACTTCAAATAAAATTTGGGTTAAATAATGAATTTTTTTATCGAAATGGACAAAATATTGCATAAATTATCATATGGGTACAAGGTGAATTTTTCATTATGTAGTACAATAATATTTTGATTTATATATATAGCTCATATGTATATAAACTTTAAAGTTTCTAATACTAGTAGAGGGGGCAAGTAACCAAAAAAAACTTTTATACTCTACAGAATAATGGGACAAAGTGAATTTAACCCTCGATTAAATTGACAATCTGTTTACACAATAATTAATCCCAAGTAAAATATTTAATTCGTAGCAGCTAATATTCTTTGTCTTTGTCCCTTTTATTGTATTGAAAATTCCCCCCAGTTTTTGGGGTGTTTATCTCACTACTTAACTTTCTTGTTTGCGTCATTGCGTAGATAATTTGACCTCAAATAACATCATCATGCACCTCACTTATCTAATTTTGTTGTCCCACTCAAAAAGGAAAAAAAAAAAAGAACCTTGTTTTAGAAACTCAATTGAAAGCTATAACACACGGGTACTCCTAAATATGATCTAGTGTAGTATCGTATATGCATCATACCCGTATCCTTCATCGATACACTCAGATACCGTGTTCAGGATATTTTTGAAATGTCCAACAATAAAAGAAAAAAGAAACTTTTGGATATCGTATCCGATACAAAATTTGAAGTATCTCACACATTTTTAATACTAGGCCGAGTTTTTTTTTTAGAAAAAATTATACAATACTTTTTGGGCTAAAATAGGAAAAAAAATAATATTTTCGGTCTTTTGTTAAAAATTATACATAAAAGCTAAACAAATGACAAAGAAATTTAAACAACTAGACAAAATTTTATTTATGTCAATGAAGCTATTGAATCAAATTTATTTTTTAAATATTATATATACATATACAGAGACATATCCTCAACATATTGTATCCTAAAATTTTAAAATTTATTGTATTGCGTATTCATATCGTATCCATATACATTTTAGATTGGAAGCATTCCCTTAAAGAATCCCTAGTCAAATGATGGTAATGGTAAAACTGAGGTTCAAAATTCTAAAGGTAATTAAGTTTGTATCTATTCTAATGTCTAATAGTGGTTTATAATGTCACATTTTGGGCTCGCAAAAACGTTGAATACTAGAATTGTCTCCAAATGCATCATGTGCATCGTTAAAATACTCTTGTTTAATTCTTATCCTATGTGAAATATGGTATCACACTCACCCTTCCTATAGAACGCGACGTTTTCGTCGTGAAGTGACATAACTTATGACCAGTCGTTAGTGTTAGATTATGTAAAACCCCGTAGGGAACCTAGTATTACACAGAGACATATAAATAGATACAAGAGTCTTGGTGTACAAGGAAATACTATGCTAGAATATATGGAAAGAGATATACAATAAAGATACATAAACGCAGTCGAAACAGGAGGATCCCGTATGTTGAGACTGGATCGAAAATCTAAAAATAATTGTGACGGGAGGCCTTTGGTGAAGATATCTGCATACTGATGGGACGTGCATCACACGAACTTCACCTAAGGCAACACGTTCATGCACAAAATGAATATCTATTTCAATATGTTTAGTTCTTTGGTGCTGTACAGGATCAGAGGCCATAAAAATGGAACTAATATTGTCACAATAAACAATAGTGGCACGAGAAAGAGGACAACGTAACTTAAATAAAAGATTACAAAGCCAACAAGTGTCAGCAATAGCATTGGCAACACCACGATATTCAGCTTCAGCACTAGACTGGGAGACAACATGTTGACTTTTGGATGACCAAGAAATGAGATTATCGCCTAAAAACACACAATAACCAGAAGTGGAGCGACGGGTATCAGGACAGCCTGCCCAGTCGGCGTCGGAATAGGCGATGAGACTGGAAGAAGGAGAAGGACGAAGATGAAGAGAATGAGAAAGGGTACCCTGAAGATATCTAAGAATACGTTTTAGAGCATTGAAATGGGGTGTGCGAGGGTCATGCATAAAGAGGCAAATTTGTTGAACAACATAGGTGATATCGGGACGAGTGAAGGTGAGGTATTGAAGAGCACCCGCAAGACTACGATAGAGAGAGGAATCAGAAACAGAAGGCCCAGAAGAGGAGAGTTTGGATTTAGTGTCGATAGGAATGGCACACGGATTACAAGAAGACATGGAGGCACATTTAAGAATTTCACTAGCAAACTTTTCTTGAGATAGATAGAGACCGGAGGAAGAACGAGAAACTGAAATGCCAAGGAAGTAGTGAAGGGAGCCAAGGTCAGTCATGGAGAATTCTGAAGAGAGAAGACGAGTGATGGAAGAGAGAAGAGTGTCGAAAGAAGCCGTTAGAATGATATCGTCAACATAGAGAAGAAGATAAGCAGTGTGGGAAGAGCTATGAAGGATAAAGAGAGATGTGTCCGCCTTGCCACTTTGAAAATCGAGAGAAAAAATGAAGGAGGCAAAACGTTGATACCAAGCACGAGGAGCCTTCTTAAGACCATAAAGAGCTTTCTTGAGACGACAGACGTGATTAGGACGAAATGGATCAAAGTAACCGGGGGGTTGTTGCATAAAGACAACTAAAGAAAGATGATAGTAAAGAAAAACATTTTTGATATCTAATTGATGAATAGGCCAGGAACAAGAGACAGCGAGACTGAGGATGGTACGAATAGTAGCTGGTTTGACAACAGGACTGAATGTTTCATCATAGTCGAGACGAGGCTGTTGAGAGAAGCCTTGAGCAACGAGACGAGCTTTATATCGCTCAAGGGAACCATCAGAGCGAAACTTATGATGAAAAATTCATTTGGACCCGACGATATTGGTATTAGGAGGACGAGGAACTAAATCCCAAGTGTCATTGGAACGCAAGGCCGAGAGTTCAACATCTATGGCATGTTTCTAAGAAGAGTCTCGAAGAGCTTGAGTATAGGAACGAGGAATTGGAGAAATAGAGGAGGAAATAGAGAGATTGAGAATTTGACGGGGTCTAAAGATGCCAGATTTGGAGCGAGTGACCATTTGGTGCAGATTTGGGTCGGGAGGAGGCGGGGAATCCGTAGGGGCAGCAGGGGAAGGGGCCGGAAGAGCAGGAGGAGTCACGGTGGTGGTGGGGTCGGAAGAGCTATTTAGGATCGTATTGCGAATGGAATGAGGAGGATCGTCATCGTTAGGAGGAAGAAAAGAATAATCAGAGTAATTTGAGGGGGGAACAGACGGGTGAAAGAAAGAGTAAGGAAAGACAGATTCATCAAAAATGACGTGACGAGATAAAATAATTTTATTTGATGAGAGATCAAGACAACGATAGCCACGATGATGAGAAGGATATCCTAAAAAAATACATGCAAAAGAGCGGGGGGCGAGTTTGTGAGAGGAGGTGGCGGTTATATTGGGGTAACAGAGACACCCAAAAATGCGAAGGTGGGAGTAGGTAGGAAAGATTTTATAAAGAATTTCGAAGGGAGTGCGAAAGGAAAGAGTTTTGGTGGGAAGAAGATTTAGCAGATGAGATGCCATATGAAGAGCTTCAACCCAAAATGTAGGAGGGAGTTAAGCTTGAAAAAGGAGTGTGTGAACAATATTGTTGATAGAGCGAAGAGTTCGTTCGGCTTTCCCATTTTGTTGAGAGGTGTGTGGGTAGGGGTGGGCGTTTGGTTCGGTTTTTCGGGTTGGGGTTGTTCGGGTTCGGGTTTGGAAATGGTGCTACCCGAAACCGAACCTAATTAATCGGTGTAATCGGGTTCGGGGTTTATTCGGGTTTGGGTTAATCGGGTTCGAGGTCCCAACATAATTTTATGGGTTCAAAATTCAAATTTTCTGGAATAAATTTTTGGGCCCCCATTTTTGGAGGCCCAAATGGCTGAAAAACAGAGGCATTTTGCCTCTGTTTATGCCTCTGTTTTTCAGCTCCCAGCTGAAATTATAACACAAACTACCAAGAAGTCATAAACCATACATAATCAATTTCAATGGCCAATTACAATTCATTGTTTCATTAAATTACAAATAAATGCAAAGTAGCATAACAATCCCAATCAAAGTGGCATGATCAAATGTCAATGATGCTTGAATCAACTCCCAATTCTGACAATTCTACAAGAAAATATAAAATTATTAGAATAAATCGAATACTAGAGGAAAATTGAAACGAATAACTCATAAACCAAAATTGGAGATAAAAATTTACCTTTTTCAAGTATTTCAACTTCACGCAAGTCCTCCTCCACATTTATTGGCTCGGAATTCATACGAAGCCAATCTTGAGCACAAATAATGGCTTGAACTATTTTAGGAGATAAAGAACTCCTAAATGTATCTAAAACTTGACCACCCGTGCTAAATGAAGATTCTGAAGCAACTGTGGAGACAGGAACCGCTAAAAGATCATGATTCATGAGCCATCTTCGAGAGGATCGGGAATCTTTGACTGTTTACTTTCCACCAGTTTATAGCACATTAAATCTTTCTCTAGCATCTTCCTCAACTTCCTCGCCCAAATATTTTTCCAACTCGGACTTTACATGGTCACGTTTCCCAGCACTCTTATACATTCTAAACTCTTCTTGTAAAGAAACTTTACGAGTCATCATAGTATCACCATTTACACGGGTCAAACAATCCTTAAAAATCCCAATTAGAGAGGAAGATGATGAAGAAACATTACTAGGTGATGTACTAGAGCTTCTTGAAGTTTCTTGAATTATATGACTATATCTCCACTTATAATCATTAAACAACTCAAAAATACCATTTTCCACTTGGTCTTTCATTGAGTCACTCTTTCCAATATCATCATCATACATCTTATTAAAAGTAAACTCAATGAACTCCAATTTTTGACGTGGATTAAGAATCGCAGCATAATATAAAACCATATTCATCTTTTCAATTGACCCCCAATGGTTGTCATATTTATCTTTCATTTTTCTTGCCATCTCACTTAATTCAAAGTCATCACTATTCAACAAATCCCGAAAAAGCAAGTTTACCTCACTTATTTCATGAAAGACACGATTAGAGGTAATATGTAACGAACCTGAACTACGCAAAGTGAGTGTAAAAATGCTCTAGGAATTTCAAGAAGAGCTCTACCCTTTTCCAATCATAATCAATCGGCACCCCATAAAATGGCTTCTTCGAAAGATCTGTTGTATAAGCAACCTCCGAATCTTCGTACTCATCGAATGCTCTCCTAAGGCACAAAGCAGAGTCCAACATCAAGTAGGTAGAATTCCACCTAGTAGGTACATCAAGAGATAACAACTTCTTTGTTTCCACCTATGCAAATTCAGCACACTCTTTAAATCTCTTGTACCTAGCCGGAGAATTTTTAACTTACCTAATAGCCCCTCTAATACGAGAAATGGCCACATGTTGATCTTTCCCCTTCAATCCATCCTGAACAACAAGATTAACTATATGTGCAACACACCCCATGTGCACATATCTTCCATCTAAAATATTGTGACCCCAATTTTCAAACTTTTTTTTTCAAATACACAATCGCCCCATCATTTGAAGTTGCATTATCAACAGTGACAGTGAAAACCTTCTCAATACCCCAATCAAGTAAGCATTTCTCAACACCTCTACCTATTTCTTCACTCTTATGACTAGTAATCGAACAAAAATTCAAGATTCTTTTGTGCAAGATCCAATTATCATCAATAAAATGAGCAGTAAGACACATATAGTTCACATGTTGAATAGATGTCCATGTGTCTGTGGTGATGCAAGCATGCTCTTTAATAAAAGCTTTCAAATTTACCTTTTCCTTCGCGTAGATATTATAAATATCTTTGGTTATTGTTCTACGTGAAGGAATTATAAAATTAGGACATGCAGCAACCAAAAAACGCTTAAAACCAAGCAACTCAATTGTCCTAAATGGAAGTTCATCTAAAATCAACATCTCTGACAAAGCCTCTGAAACTTTATCTTGATTAAATACCCCATTTAACGAGATTGCCAGTTTTACCACCTTGAGCATTTGTTTCAAAAGTCAATTGAGTTTGATTTGCATCAATTGTTGGATCAGGAGGTCTTTTCTTACAACAATTGTGGTGACTTTTTAGTGAACTAGTTCCTTGGGATTTTGGGTCGACTTTAAGTTCTCTCTTATAATATTTGCACCTAGCCTTTTGAATCTTATCAATTTGGCAATAAAATTTGACATAATGTTTCCAAAGCTCGACCTCAAAGTCATTTTATGTTCTTTACCTTTTTTAGATGTGGGTAAATCATCTTCCTCTCCCTTAACCTCCTCATTGTTCTCAACATCATTTACATTCACATTCTCACTACTAACCTCCTTGGGATGTGCCCCCACATTTTGGCATTGCTAATCAACTAAGTTGGGTGAAGAATGAAAAGATTGGCCTCCTCCAAAGTCACCACGGTATTGTGATTCTGAATCCGACATCTACAAGAGATAGAAAAAAATAATTAATTAGTAGCATAAAAAATATGTTTTCATGGCAACCACAACTTGAAGTTATTAAAATATCTTTAAGTTATTAAAATGATGGGGGCATGAGCCAGTTGATTCATGGCAGCCACAACTTGAAATGAAAGTAAGAAACATTGACTTATTGGGGAGCGGATTAAAGAATCTAACCCATTCAATATTCATAGAAAAATACTGCATTTACAGCTTCTTACCCGGTTCCACATGCAGGGAAGCAAACAAATCTTCAACAATCTAACTCAAAAAGTCAATACCGAATACTGTCCGTTTGTAAGTTTCTGAAAATTATTTGCTGCATATATAAAATATTAGAGATTCTTCTTAATTTACTTTTGGGCTCTTCATCCAGCTATCAAATCATTTAGAGTAACTGATATCAAGGTTGTTGAACCCGAACCGGACCGGCCGGTTCGACCGGTTTAACCGGGAACCGGTCATTGGTCCGGTTGCTTATTGGGTCCGGGCCGCAAGTGACCCACTTCGAACCGGTAAGAAACCGGCTGACCCGGCCAAAATCGGCCAACCCGGTCGAAGCGGGTCAAGGTTTAGCCAATGTTGCTAGCTTTCAAATACAAAATAGAAATATATCCACCATGATTTGAACACTAGACCTCATGTCAAGAACCTTGAAGATCTTACCACTAGACCAAGTAATCCTTGTTGAATGCTTTTTGATTTTATTTATATATAATAGCTTCTTCTTTGCATTTTTTCATGAGTAGTTAAATTTTAATAATTATTTATATCACAATGTAAATTGTTACACGAAAAAAATCAATTCCATTATTATATGCTAAATTTGTTAGAATTTAATATATTAAAATGAAAAAATACACTGTTAATCTCCAAATGGATGGAGTACTTAAAATACTAAGGTTGAGTATGAAATATTTTATTATAGTGACCTTTTGAAGTTCATGAATTTAAATGCAGACATATTTTTATAAATATACTTATTTGTAATATATTTAACATGTATATAATATCTATATTTAATTAGTTCATTTCAAATGTATGATAGTCTCATATTTTTTTTAATTATAATATAGTTATGTATATTATATATATATATATATAATCCGATTCAACCGGTTTTTTTACACCGGTCCAACCGGTCGAACCAGTGACCCAGTGACCCAACTAGCTTCCCGGTTCGATTACCAGTCCGGTTTTAAAAACATTGACTGATATCTATTCACTTACAACTAAGGCAACAGACATATATTTCTCCCATTTCTAACAGATAGAAGAACTAAAGGATCCTGAGGTGTTTCATGCATAATATCCAGAAAAGATGTTCAAGCGAAACGAGAAGAAGATCAAAGCTATGTTCAAAATGCAGTTTCAAGCAACACAAGTATGTTAAATCTACAAATCTATGCAATTCATATTAATTAGCTTGTAATTAATCAAATTTTAACTAATTAAATGACTAAATAGCAGCGAAAGAAAGAGGCATACCTGATTGTGAAAGAGGTGAATTTGGGTGAGTGGTGAGGCAGAGAGATGAGTGAGGTATTGAGTTAGAGAGGCGTGAATGAGGTGAGATGTGTGTGAGAGTGGAGGCAGAAACCCTAGGCTATCTTCTTAACTCTTAACATTTTTTTTAATTTTTTTTTCATTCTAATTCGGCTTGTTCGGGGACCCGAATTCCCTGAACAAAATAAAAACCCAAACCTGAACCCGAACCGAATTATGGAGTTCGGGTTCGGTATAAACCCGAACTCGATTTTTACCCGAATAAGCCGAACCAAATAAGCCGAACCCGATCGGGTTAGTTCGAAACCCGAAAAACCCGAACCGAGCGCCCACCCCTATGTGTGGACAAGAAAAGCGAAATTGAATACCATTTGTATTAAAGAAAGAGTGAAAATTATTATTATCAAATTCGCGACCATGATCACATTGAAAGGCTTTGATATTAGAATTAAATTGAGTTTTGACATAAGAGTGAAAATTTTAAAAAACATTAAAAACCTCAGATTTATTATGAAGCGGAAAAACCCATAAAAGAATGAGAAAAATCATCTAAAAAAATAATATAATAACAAAAACCATTGGAACTAATAATAGGAGATGTCCATAAGTCAGAATGAATAGTTTTAAAAATAGAAGAAGTACTAGTAATAGAATTGCTAAAAGAAAGGCGATTGTGCTTGCCCTGTTTACAAGCATGACATAAAGATTGAACATTGGTTTGACATTTAATAAAACTTCTAAAAGCTAAAAATTTATAAACGGAATCCCCAGGATGGCCAAGACGACGATGCCAGATGAGTGGTGAAAGAGCAGCAAAGGAAACAGCGGTAGACGAGAAGTTGACATCGGAGGGAAGAACCGGATAAAGATCACCACTACTATCACTGTGAAAAAGGCGATTGCCCGTGTGGAGGTCCTTCACAGAGAAACCAAAGGGATCAAACTCAACAGAACAACGATTATCTAGTAAATTGACGCACATAAATAAGATTTTTAACTACAGTGGGAGATACGAGAATGTTATTAAGATTAAGAGAAGACAAGGAAGAGGGAAAATGAGTATGACCAATATGAGACACAAGTAGTACAACACCATTACCAACCATAATATATTTAGATAATTCACAAGGTACGGAAAAATTAAGATTACCTTGAGTGGAAGTCATGTGAGAGCTTGCCCTGGAATCTATATACCAACTATCATCAGGGGAACAAACTTGCTTGCATAGTAGAAAATAAGGAGGAGAGGTCGGTTGGTTGGAGAAGGTCCAGTTGGGGGCGCTGCCAAGTTGCTGGAGAATTGGTTTGGTGGGCCAGTGTATTGAGGTGGCCCAATTGTGTAGTGAAAGAAAGGCCCAGAAAGGTGGGGCGCTGGTCCAGTAGGGACGGCTGGGAAGTGGACCGCATGATGGGCAGGAGCTGAAGGTGCTGGGCGAGACCTGGGCCGCTGAAAGGAGCAGTGCCGCTGTAGAAGGCCCGATTCGCTGGAGCAGGTTGGACGGTGTTGCAGAACTGGGCCTGTTGGTCCCAAGTGGTATACGAAAGGGTCTAGAAGGGAAGGGGGTTGAATAGACCCTGAAGTCTTTTTTGACTTCTTAAAAATTCGTATTACTTTGAAGTATTTGAACGCTTGACAAGTTTAAGCGCTAGATGTGGCGCTTGAGAAACGTTAACTTAGACTCGGTGATTTCAACGCTTACCAGAGTAGGGCAGAGTTTAATCACTAAATCAGAGTTAGCACAGCGGAAGTATTTTATAGCTTAGCGTTCAGTTAATTATTCAAAAGTAGTCGCTTAGTTGTTTTAAGACTTTATCAGAATGTATGCAGTAGGAATAGTAAAGCAGTAACACAATGAATGCTTAAAGAGGTAAATGACACAAGATATTTGTAAGGTTCACTGGGTGATTGATAAGAGGTGTTTTTACGTGTTTTTAAGACCGTAATTCTTATGATTTGGATTCACTTATTGCTTAAATCATGTCACATTTGCATTTAATAGGTGTGTTAAGTGAATACAGGTAATAAATGAGAATACATGAAGAAAAGGGAAGAAAAACGATGTACAAAACAAGTTCAAGCATGTTTTTCAACATCGAGGCGGTTTATACATCTCCTACCACATTCGAGCGATAATTCCGTACATTTCGAGACCGACTTAGACAAAGTTTCCTTCTACAAAGTTTTAGATGTATGTCTTAGCTTCAAATGGGAACTTGAAACATCCAAATCGGAGGTCTATAGAGATAATTGTGAAGGAAATACGATTGCTGCGCCAAACAGAGAAGTACATGTGCCAGGATACGCCCCAGCGCCCTCCTAGTCATGCCTAGGCATGGATAGTCCGAATGTTACTCCTTTTTCAGCCTAAATTCCAGCCTTATACGATGGGTAAGAATCACTTTTGGCCATAATTCAGCACATGTGTTGAGGGGTTGTCATAAGTGTGTTTCTTGGTAGATTTACTTTATGGGCGCCAAATCAGAAACAACCTCCATATTGAAACGTAATTTAGGTATACTTAGAGACCGAATTGGACAAAATGTCCTTCTGGAAAGTTGTAGATCTATGTGTTAGCTTCACATGGGGACTTGAATCATCCAATTTGGAGATCTGTGGAGAAGTTTATGAGGAAAATACTAAGACTGCGCTGGAAAGCAAGAAAATGGCAGCATGCATGTGTTTTGTTGAAGTTTTCACATGGTTATGCTTGGTGGAATTCTTAATGGCCGAAATTTCAGCATTTTTTAGCTGGTTGGAATCTTAAAAGCCAAACTTTAAGCATCACCTTAGGTGGAATTCTCATTGGGGAACTTTAATGGGAATTCTTAATGCATACTTTAGTGGAATTTTGGCTATAAAAGGAGGGGGAACCCATACTCTTCATCATTCACTATCAATTTCAGATTCTTAGAGGAGAGGGGGGCAGCCCCTAATCTTATTTCTCCACCATTCATCACCATTCTTCATCACTCTTGGAGGGGAAAACTAGAGGAAGGAAAAGAGCTTGGGGATTGAAGGCTCAACTTCAAGATCCATCATTATTCACTTTTGAGGGAGTTTTTATAGCTTTTCATTTCAATTATGTCTATGAACATGTGTTTAATTCATTTATGTTTTTCATATTATCCATTATGAACTAAATTCATAAGACTAGGGCCATGTAAGGCCAAATTGTGATATATGCTTATAATAGATGATTGTTGAGGTTGTTCTTATATTGTTATGTGATGTGAATTTGTATTTTTGCCTATCTTGCATATACTTGATCACTATATGTTAGAATCTTATGCCTAGGTTAATATTTCGGGAGAAAATTGACTTAGGGTGCAAGAAATTCACATCATGACCCGTAACTAATGAGGAATTGCCCTAGACATAGGTAAAGATTCCCGGGAGAAGTTGTTCGATTCAAATCGAGTGAACTCTAGTACGTTAATGCATGTTTAGTGGTTAGATTTCCGGATAGGAATATTTGGGAAATCACGATCTAAGCTTATATGGATATTTGGCTATGATTTTTAGTAAGCTTTTCTTTCAACAAGGTAGGTATTTTTGTGTGTCACGCACACTTTCTTGTATTTTGAAAGAGCTATTTATAAGGTATTGGTGGTTTTTGTCCGTTTGACTCGGTTGGAGTCTCGTTTCCCCAAACATTCCTTGAGTTCAGACATTTCTAACTTTGGGTATATTTAATTGGTTAGGCATGGTCTTGGTTTCATAAATCTGACAGTCTAGGTCAAAGATATGGCTTGCCCATAAGTTATAGTGCTTATATTTTAATAGCACTTATCCGACTTTTAATGCATCTTGTCTTATTTCCGTTGGAAATAATTCGTCCGTTTGATTCATGCATTTTTTAAGTCTTTGGATGGTTTTGGGTCTGAATTCTTTTTCAGGTTACGTTCTTTGTAGGTTGTGTTGGTTTAACCTTTTTGGACGCTTGCTGAAGAGAATAGTTATTCTCGTGTATTGGACAGACGCTTGGACTGATCCTGACTTTCTTTTCTTTATTTCAGACGCTTACTCTTCAATCTTGTCTTGATGGTCTCACTGAGAATTCCGTCATTTCACTTGATGTTGAGTATTCGGCCTGAGTTATCCATTCGTAGTTTGAGCACTGGGATAATCCCTAAAGTGTTTGACGGACGCTTCAAGATATCTTTATCCATTGTAGCTTTAGACGCTTGATCTTCACCTTCATCACTTGGTAGACTCACCCAGAATTTTCCTAAGTGTTTTAGTGTCACATACTTAGTCTAAGGAATTCTACAAAGATAAATACTATAAGCCTAAGATAAATAAGCTTTCAGGTACTTATACATAACATTCTATGAAAGCTTTTACACTTTTCGGAGTCTAACAGAAAGTCCTATTTGTCATCATCAAAACATCTAATATGAAATTCCTAACAATTTCCCCCTTTTTGATGATGGCAATACTTATTTGGTTCAAGCGTTAGATACCTGAAGGTTAGCGTAAGTTAGTAAGTTAGTTTGAGCTTTAACGAGATGTTTCAGCTGTAAAATGCATTTTATATATATATTTCACAGTACAGGCATTTTACAACTAAAAAGAGAGAGGCACAAGTAAAAGTTAAGATCGTGGCTTGATCTTGTATCTCTTAGTCATTTCAGCACGGATTGCTTCAGTTATCTGATCTTCTAACGTCATCATTGCAGCATGATCTTTACTGATTATGTGCTTGTTTTCTTGAACTTGTCGTGCCTTAAAGGCAATGAAGTGTTTATCCCATTCCTCTGGACTGATGCCTATGTATCGTAGGCAAATTCTGAAGGTTTGGTCGAAGTCAGACATTTTTCTTTCTAAGGCTAATACTGCTGGATCAGTTGGTTCTGGAATTGATGCTCTGAGAAGAGGAATGTCAAACTGTTCAAGCAGTGCTCTTGAAGGCAATGGAAGAGTTGGATAGAGCACTCTGGGAGTTTCTTTCTTATTGGACGCTTCAACCGATGTGGTTACCCAAGAGGGATAGGGATACCTTGGTTCTGCACTCAGTGTGAGAGAAGTATCAATGTGTTGACGCTTGGATGGTGGAGGAGGAACTTGATCTTTAGATGTTGACGATTTCCTCTTTTCTCCCTTCTTTTCCCCCTTATTGCCATCATCAGTCTGTATGAAATGCTGAGTAAGAAGACTGACTTGAGCAGCAATCTGAGCGACAGAGGCCTCAAGAGTGGTTAGACGCTGGTCGAAATGTTCTTTCATGACCAGGAGTTGAGCTTGATTAGCGTCTGTGAGAGAGGTCTCGAGAGCCGTGAACGGGTCTTGTAGATCATTGGTTAAAGCCACATGACTTGCCTGAGTAGCTGTAGATAGTTGTTGTATTTGAGTGAGGCATTCAGTCATGGACGGTTGAACGTGGGGAAGTGCAGGGCGGACTTGAGGCTTAAAACGAGATGTGTGTTTGAGAGATTCAATAGGTACTTGATTAGTAGGATCAAATACGGTTCCTCGAAGCTCTGGAGCAGTGTTGGACTCTGTGGATGCAGTAGAGTCGGATTCAGTTGGACTGGGAGAATGAGGCGCTTGAGGTAACTCTAATAAGCGCTCAGGAGCAGGTAACAGTTCAGCTGGTGCTGCAGGAAATTCTGATTCTATTCGGCTAAAGTCCGTAAACCGAAAGTCCAAGCTGGCAAACGGTTCATCTGCATATGGATACGTAGCAGTCTGCAGGAGTTCATTCAAATGTAGAGTGGGGAGATAAGTACCTTGAATGAACGTTCTGATAGGACTATCCAGTGCCCTGACATACAGTGGCCCGAGGATATCCAGCACATGAGTGGGAAAGAGTTTGGAGGGCGCTTTGCAGATAGAGAATAAGGCATCTGGGCAATAGTGTTGTGAGAAGCCAATTAGCCGATCTGTTGGGAGAGTCTTCGGTTTCCGAGAGTCGGGAACGCGGAGCCGGTAATACTCTTCCAAGTATGGGTAGATGGCTGAAGCAAGCGCTTGAGATCTTTCTAGCAGCGATAAACCAAAATCATAGTGACTGGAGACTTCTTGTCGAATAGACGGAAGTAGTGGATATCCTCTGAAAGAATTGATCCGAGAGCCATCCCATTGTCGCAGATTGTCTGTGAAGATTTTGTCGAATAGAGAGACTGGAGGCATAATTGCCATCATGAGAGAAAAGTTGTCTTCACAGTGGCTAGGGGTGTAGTTCAGACAGGACAGGGGAGAAGAGCCGCTGGTGGACGCTTGATCATCAAAGCGTAGAGAAGAGTTGGCCAGTTTGTGCAACGCTTGTCTTAAGCGGTGTTCAGGTTGATGGCGGATCAGAGGCAGCTTCAGAACGGGTCCAAGTCTATGCTGGCGCTGCGTCAGCATGTAGCGTGCAAATTTGGTCTTTTTATCATGAATCCCTATTCTGAATAGATGGGGAGCACTAACCAAGTCTTCAAATTTATACGTGTCACCCATGTAAGCTTCAGCCCATCTTATCTCAGTCATACAATACTCAGTTCCTGCATTAAGTATAGCACGAAACCCTTGGTGATGAATATCACAGATGGATTCAAAACGATACCTGTCGGGTTGGTAGTTAGCGTTCCAGACGCAGTCAAAATATGCATCGGTTTCAAGTTGAATCATCTCGGTCAGGGATGCTGGACGCTCACCGGCATGTACTCCTTTATTCTTCCACAGGAGGAGAGGATTAGCTGAGCGCTTGTTTTCCTCGCTTTTGACCAGTGTTAGAGAGTGAGAATAGCCTTCTCTGTTTAGTAGCTCTTCCGTTGGGTTCAGAAGCTGATCCTGACGCTCATAGACTCTGATGTTGTAGTCGCGGAGAGCGAAGCCAGTGGGTTTGCTTGTCCCACAGTCCAGATAATAAGCTAAGTCAACATCAGCTCTAGGAGTCGTGCCTCCTTGCCGCTGTGCTTGGAGAGTGACGGAAGCCGGGATGTGTGTGGGAGTCTTCCCGAGTTCAAGCGCTGTGTAGTAAGCTTCATCAGCTGGGGTGGAGGCTGTATTAAAGAGAGTGTTGCGTACAGCCAGATCAAACTTTATGAGCTTGGCGATATCATTTTCGGCATTGATAAGACTTTCTTCATTGTAACCTGCAGGTATGAAGTTCTCTGCGGGCGCTGGAGGCAAATAATCGACTGAGTGATCGATAGTCTTTGAGGGATCTAGCTTGAAGAAATGTCGATGGATCACAACGTCGTTAGCATCGCTCTGACCTTCTGAGTGTGCCTCTGTTGTACTAGGTAATGCAAGCAATGGTTGAGCCCTTGGGATTTCAGGTTCATCCGGCTCGAGATTTGTAGATTCGATGGCAGCTTCATGTGCGATGGCCACAATTTGGGTCATATCAACATCCAGATGGACATCAACTGGTGTTTCGAAGGATGATATCGGGACAGCAGCTATGGCTTGATCTCTTTGTGTAGCCTCAGAAGAGATGGCAGCAGTTGGACGCTTACGCCTCTTGAAGATACGCTTCACATTTATACCTTCGGCGGGGAACGCTTGAGTCTGTGGAACTGCAGGTTCTTCAAAGTCAATATTTTTGAGAACCTTTTCCAGATCTTTCCGACTAATGAGGGGTATAGAATCCTCGTCATCTTCATCGCTTTTGATAGGTTGAGCCTTGGGCTTTCGAGGAGCCCGTTTCTTTGTGACAGTGGGACGCTTCACATTATGTTTGGCTTTTGCCTGATCTGGACGCTCAGCCTCCTCATCTGACGCTGCTCGGACAACTTGGCGCTCAGAGAGAGGCTTAGCAGCACCTCCAACTTTGGGTGGATTGAAAAGATTATTGATGATTCTTGGCGCATAGAACTTATGCTTGGCCACGGTGACTCCTACTGAAGAGGTGCATTCTGCTCGGAAAAGTAGATCACTTAAAACTAGACCATAAGGTCTGTTTGAAGTGCGTAGACTGTCTCTGAACCTGCTGAATATATAGGCGCTCCAGTTGATTTTTATCTTGAGTAGGATGGCAGTCATCATCTGGAACTGGGTTGGGTTGATTTTGTCGAAGGTTCCCACTCTGCATTCTATGTTTTTACTGCAGAAATCAGCCAAGACTCGATACCTGTTCACTATATCTTTCTTCTCAAAGTACGGTTTGTATGGAACATCATCGTAAGCGCTAATCTGAGTCCAGACTTCTTGAATTTGTTCTTCAGTGATAGTGTCTAAAGTGGCTCCAGCATTAGGTAGAGAGAAATTCTGGGCAATAGAGGCCGCAGAGAGAGTGAACGTCTTTGATTCCTTCTTGGAGACAGGAAACAAACAAGTGATGGAAGTCTCATCGTCAGACAGTCGAGCATTTCTCCAGAAAAATTCTAGTTCTTCAGGAAACATATACGAGTATTTCGTGAGAAATTTCTGAAGCCCAGCCTCTGCTACAGAATCCATTATTTCCGTTAAATCAATTTGGGGGTTTTCATAGAGAAACTTCCAATCAACTATAAGGCCTTCAGTGATCTTGACAATAACTTCAGCGGTTCCAGCAGTAGCTTTCTTGGGTGCCATTAGTGAGCAGTAGACAGAGATTACGAAGGAAAATTTTTCGTTTTTTGAAAAAGAGAGAGACTTGTTTTTGCACGAATGTAATAGAGTATAAGAGTGTTTGTGTTCTGCAGAAACTTCAATTTGAATGTTCGGTGTGTTTGAAGTTTGAGATGTTGACACGTGGAGGAATATAAATCTCAGCCATTAAAATATAACTGTGGACGTGAATTTAGATTAAATAGGCACGGTTTCTTTTAGTAACTGCCACATATACTATTTTGAAGTCCGATTAAAAGTTTGAAACAGAGACTGAGAGTGATACGTGTGCCCATGAAAAGCGGATACGTTTTTTATGAAAACTGTTCGGGAATCATAATTTTGAACACTATTCAAATGCCCGCCAAAAATTTGTTAAAGCGTCCGGACCTATTCAGAATGACGCTTGAAACAATTTAGTGTTATGTGGACGCTTGAGAATCTTGAGAGTCTATTTCAAGTAACATTTTGTGCTTTAGCGGTCATTGTAACATATAGAATTATTCCTTTCAGGGTGTATATGAGGACACAGTTTCCCAGTACTTATCATTAGGTCTTGGTAGTAGTGTTTTACTTTTGGTTTAAAATATTCAGCGCTGGTTGTATTCGTCTAAGATACATGGTAATTGTACTGACGCGTGTACATGTGCTGAACCATTTTTGAAAAACGTGATGAGTACCCATGGGTTTTCTTGAGCGAAGGGTGAGGAATGTCAAGTCAGCATTAATTGCATTGATTGACTAATCCACTTTCTCGTTTTAGCGTAGGGTAATGTACGCTTGCTTTTAAAAGGGTCTTTTTACTAACTGCTTTAGCCGGGAATAAAGCTAAGTGTTTAGTTTATTTTGAAAGAAGTGCAGACGCTAAGACAAATTTGTGTAATAAGCGTCAAAAAGGTTTTAAGTGTATGGTGCTAAGTGCGTATGACCGATGCAAGGGAAAACATTTTTGGTCATATTCACTTAGGTATAGTTAGCTCCTTTAAGGTTCCCCCTATGTAGGTTCCCCATAAATTTCATAACATACAGTGAATTCCCCCTAAATTTCATGCCTAACAAAAGTATGATGTTTCGAATGATTAAGCATTTAGATCAATCATACCTAGTTCACTTCTTAAAGTGAGAAAACGTTGTTCGTTAAGCGCTTTGGTGAAGATATCTGCCAGTTGCTTTTCTGTACTAATGAAGTGCATGGAGATATCTTTCTTTTGAACGTGGTCACGTAGAAAGTGATAGCGAATGTCAATGTGTTTGGTTCTAGAGTGAAGAACTGGATTTTGAGTCATTGCTAAGGCGCTTTGATTGTCACAATGGATAGGAGTTGGATCTAGGATTATTCCATAATCTCTAAGTTGTTGCCTCATCCAAAGGATCTGTGCACAACAGCTTCCAGCGGCTACATACTCAGCCTCAGCGGTGGAAGTAGCGATGGACTGTTGCTTCTTACTATGCCATGAAATTAGTCTATCACCTAGAAATTGACATGTTCCACTAGTACTTTTTCTATCTATTTTGCATCCTGCAAAATCTGCATCTGAATAACCGATTAGTTCAAAAGGAGAATCCCTAGGATACCATAAGCCCACATTTTGTGTGCCTTTTAGGTACTTAAGGATTCTTTTAGCAGCAATTAAGTGTGATTCTCTAGGATCAGCTTGAAATCGTGCACACATGCATACTGAGAACATAATATCGGGTCTACTAGCTGTAAGATAAAGAAGTGATCCAATAATACCTCTATAGTTAGTGATATCAATTTTCTTTCCATTATCGTCTCTATCTAGCTTAAGCGTTTGGCTCATTGGAATTTTTGAAGGTGATGCATTTTCCATACCAAATTTCTTGATCATATCTCTGGTATATTTAGTTTGGTTGATGAATATGCCATTAGGGAGTTGTTTAACTTGTAATCCTAGGAAGAAAGTTAATTCACCCATCATGCTCATTTCAAATTGATCTTGCATCATTTTCGAAAATTTCTCACATAGACGCTTATTGGTAGATCCAAATATAATATCATCAACATAAATTTGAACTAGGAGAATATCTTCATTATGGGTAATTTTGAATAACGTTGTGTCAACGCTGCCTTTTGAAAAGCCTTTACCTATAAGGAAGATAGAAAGAGTGTCATACCATGCTCGTGGTGCTTGTTTAAGACCATAGAGTGCCTTGTCCAATTTGTAAACCATGCTTTTCCCATGGTTGTTGATGAATCCTGGTGGTTGCTCCACATATACTTCTTCTTGGAGTTTACCATTCAGAAATGCACTCTTTACGTCCATTTGATACACTGTAAATTTGTTAAATGCTGCAAACGCTAGAAACATGCGGATTGCTTCAAGTCGGGCAACTGGAGCGTATGTTTCATCAAAGTCGATGCCCTCTTCTTGACAGTATCCCTGAGCTACGAGTCTGGCTTTGTTTCTAATCACAATCCCATTCTCATCCATTTTGTTTCTATAGACCCATCTAGTTCCAATGACCCCTTGGTGGGTTGGTCTTGGTACTAGCGTCCATACCTCATTTCTTTCAAATTGGTTTAGCTCTTCTTGCATGGCTTCTATCCAACTTGGATCGTTAAGCGCTTCATCCACTTTCTTTGGTTCCATTTGAGATAGGAAGCTTGCAAACATGGCCTCATTTATTGTAGCGGCTCTCGTTCTAACGGGTGCTCCAATATCTCCAATAATTAGTTCTGGTGGATGGTCTCTGAGCCATTTTCTGTCTGGTTGGAACGAGTTAAGGGATTGATCTAACGTTTGATTAAACTGTGTAGGCGCTTGACCAATTCCTTGCGTAGGCGCTTCAGTGTTTGTAGATTGAATTTGCTCTTGATGAACATTCCCTTCATGATCATCAGCGTTTCTTGCAATGTCATCGTTGATGTCTTTACGAGTAGTCTTAGGATTAGGTATAATGATTTCATTATCTTCATCAATATCACTATCATCACACAGATTGATTTGTGACGCTTGTTGAGATAAATCTTCAATTCCTGCATCATTAATATTAACCTTACTCGGTTCTTGGTTAGCATCATCAAACACAACATGAATGGATTCTTCAACCTTCGATTTGATCTTATTTAAGATGCGAAAACTCTTTCCATTTTTGGCGTAACCTAGAAAGATTCCTTCATCTGCTTTAGGATCAAATGTCTTTAGGCTTTGAGAACCATTGTTATGAATGAAACATTTTGAACCAAATACATGAAAGTATGAAACATTCGGCTTACGTCCCTTCCATAACTCATATGGAGTCTTTTCATGTTGCTTGTTGATCATACACCGGTTCTGAGTGTAGCAAGCAGTGTTGATAGCCTCAGCCCACAACCTTTGAGGCAGCTTAGACTCGGCTAACATAGTCCTAGCGGCTTCTTTAAGCGTTCTGTTCCGTCGTTCAGCAACTCCATTTTGTTGAGGTGTTCTAGGTGCTGAATACTCATGAAGTATTCCAAAGTCTTTACAAAATTTCTCAACAATATGGTTAGTAAATTCAGTTCCTCTATCACTTCTAATTCTTGTTACTTTTAGATCTTTTGAGTTTTGTAGTTGACGAATTAGAGAGGTGAGCTTGGCACTAGTTTCATCTTTAGATGCTAGAAATTCTACCCATGTATAGCGTGAAAAATCATCAACTATTACTAGTGAATACTTTTTACCACTAACGCTCATGATTTGAATAGGACCAAACAAATCTAAATGTAGTAATTCAAGTATTCGAGAGGTCGATAGATGAAGCTTCTTCTTAAAGGATGATTTAACTTGCTTACCCATTTGACAGGCATCACATAAGCGATCTTTATTAAAGGAACCTTTAGGTAATCCCTCTACGAGATTTAGAGATATTAATTGAGAGATTGTTTTGAAATTGAGGTGATTCATTTTTCTGTGCCATAACCAACCTAATTCGTTTTGATTCTTAGCTACGAAACATGTAGGGTTGTTATCTAATGTTGAATCCCAATCTACTAAGTATACATTGTTTGTTCTTCTTCCTTTTAATTTAGTAGATCCTGTCTTAACATCGATTATCTCGCACAAGTCACTAGAAAATTTAATTTCAAAGCCTTTATCACAAAATTGACTTATACTTAGGAGATTATGTTTAAGACCCTCAACATAGTATACATCATTGATCATGATGTTCCCCCTATGCATGATACCTATACCTTTAGTTTTACCTTTAGAATTATCACCGAATATAACCTGAGGACCATTGGTTGCACGATAGTTGATCAAGAGATCCTTTGATCCAGTCATGTGTCTCGATGATCCACTATCTATGTACCATACTGAAGCGTCGGTGTTGGCTCTAGGTACCTGCATTCAAAAGGGCAGATCTAATTTCCTTTAGGTACCCATTTTGTTTTGGGTCCTTCTTTGTTAGTGACGTGAATTAGATTTTCGGAACCCATATTTGCCTTATCTTCACTATGGGAGAAAGATTGGCCTTCTTGGGTTTCGTTTTGAGTTGCATACCTTTTCTAGATGTATAGAAATATCCTTGATTATAGTGATAATCATAATCGTATTCACAATTATCATAGTGTTGATAATATGAACTGGATTGTTTTGGATATGGACGTTTGATTCTGTTTGGTACTGGCTTAGGATGCACTTTTGGTGCGGGACGCTTAACGTTTGATTCACTGGCAGAAAATATCTCCTTAGCTTTTTGAGCGTTTGGATATATTTTCTTTTGTGAGACATTCACTTTGGTCTTTCCTTTGCCTGAGTCAATGTTGACTTTATCATTAGCTTTTGTACCAGTATTTGTTGATTCATTCAGCGTTTGTCTGATTGAACTTTCTTCAACAAAGATTACACCTTTTCCTTTGTTGATTGTTGTAACATTGGACGCTTTGGCTTTATAACTGAATTTATCAAAACCTAGACCGGTCTTTTCACCAAATGCCCTGGTTACTTTAGTCACATTATCTAGCGTTCTAGACGCTTTTGATAATGAAGAGATAAGTTGCTCTGATTTGGCAAGTTTAGCGACCATTTCAGCTTCTCTTTTGACTATTATATCAAGATCACCTTTTAGCTGAGTAATTTCACTCTCGAGTGATTGGTTTTTCTCAATGCACTGTTGCTGAATTTGCAACTCTGCTTTGAGCGTTAAGTTATCACTTCTGAGTGCTGAAATAATACGATGGTGATTTTGGAATAATTGGGTGGCATCTTGACAATCTGTATAATATTCCTTTACTTTGTCAAGTAATTCATCATAAGAGAGAGGATGATACAGATCAGTGGTTACCTCAGATGGTACGTCGTTAGATGCTTCATTTTCTGTTGCCATGAGACAAATGAATGCTGAGTCCTTTGATGGTTCATCATCGCTGCTTTCATCTGATGATTCCAAGTCCTCTTCAGGCGTATAGAGAGGTTCTGATTCTGCTAGCAAGCCTTGTTGTCTCAGGTTGCTCCTGAATTGGTTTCTATCCGTGTGATCTTGCTTTGTAGGTTTAGACACATTTGGATATGGGCAATTAACTTGGAAATGCCCTGGTCTCCTGCAGTTGTAACAAAGATTGGTCTTCATCTTTTGTTCGTTTGTTAATCTTGTGGATCGCTGGTTTAACGCTGCAGGCGCTGAGAGATCTTGCTGAGAAGGAGTTTGATATTGAATTGGCGCTAGGGAGGAGGACGCAGGATAGTGAGGCGCTTGATATTGTGGTTGTATTTGAGGAAGCGCTTGATATGAACTTTGTCCTGGGTGCTTAGGACTGTTTCCCTTCTTTTCATATTTCAGGAATTTCCTGAATCTATTTAGAAGCGCCAGTTCTTCTTCCTCACTTATGTCCGAACCTTTTTCTTTGATAGGTTTTCCTTTGATTGATGCCATTAGCGCTCCAGATTCGATCACTGGATTACTTACTGCATCACTGGCCGAATTCAGCTCAAACTCAAATGCTTTGAGTTCTGAAAAAGCATCTTCTGGAGTTAGGCTGTCCAGATTGTATGATTCTCTCATTGCAGTTGTTTTCATCAGGAATCTGCTTGGAAGACTCCTAAAGATTTTGACCACTGTTTCTCGATTTTGTAGCTCCATACCTAGAGATGTTAGTTCAGTGACAAGGGCTGTAAACCTCATGTCTAATTGCTCTAACGTCTCATTAGGTAGCATCTTGAAGCCGTTGAATTTTTCTTTGGCAATTGATAATTTGTTTTCCTTTATTTGTGCTGAGCCACCACAAATAGTAGCCAACTTATCCCAAATTTCTTTAGTTGTATTGCATGATTTGACTTTGTTGAATAAGTTGTCATTGTCACCAATGGCTGTGTATAATGCATTCCGACCGACATTGTCCAGATTGGCTCGTCGACGCTCATCGGTGGACCATTCTTGTTTGGGCTTCTCCACATAACCGTCAGGTGTTTCTCCTGTGGCTTCGGGCGCTCTGGTGATAACTTTGTATATTTTGATTGGCCCATCTGAAATGATATCACACATTTCATCATCACATGAACACAAATAAGTAAACGCTTTGACCTTCCAAGAGTCATAATTTGACTCGGTCAACTTGGGAACTTTAGAAAATGCCATGAAGAATTTAAAGTAATTTTGAAGCGACTATAAAAAAATGGATCTGAACAAGCAGTTACGCTTGGAAACGCTTAGGTTTCAACTTCAACCGCTCTGATACCACTTGTTGGTCCCAAGTGGTATACGAAAGGGTCTAGAAGGGAGGGGGGTTGAATAGACCCTGAAGTCTTTTTTGACTTCTTAAAAATTCGTATTACTTTGAAGTATTTGAACGCTTGACAAGTTTAAGCGCTAGATGTGGCGCTTGAGAAACGTTAACTTAGACTCGGTGATTTCAACGCTTACCAGAGTAGGGCAGAGTTTAATCACTAAATCAGAGTTAGCACAGCGGAAGTATTTTATAGCTTAGCGTTCAGTTAATTATTCGAAAGTAGTCGCTTAGTTGTTTTAAGACTTTATCAGAATGTATGCAGTAGGAATAGTAAAGCAGTAACACAATGAATGCTTAAAGAGGTAAATGACACAAGATATTTGTAAGGTTCACTGGGTGATGTAATCCCAGCTACGTCCTTCTTCTCCTTTTATCAGGGAGGTTTTCCACTATGATGATTATCGAAAAGTCACACAGAGACTTCTACAAGATAGAGGGAGATTGGATATGATCTTGGAACTCCTTGGTCACACAGATTTCAGCTCCACTAAAGATCTTCTATCCCCTTGCTTCTTTCACTCAGAAATGGTGCAAGTTACTCTTGATCTCGGAACTCCTTGGTCACACAGATTTCAGCTCCAATAGAGATCAACTTCAACAAGCTTCTTTTACACAAAAATATTGCTTGCAAGTCAACCAGCTTTCTCACTCAGATGAAAGGTGTTGATGGTTTTGGTCACGGGTTTGTTTGTTTTTGGAAAGTTCAAACAACTTGGGGATATCTCAATGGTAGTATAGGTTCTTCTTAACAAGAGATTTGAGATATGGGTGACTGTCTCTGGAATATTTGTGAAAAGCTTATATGGATATTTGGCTATGATTTTTAGTAAGCTTTTCTTTCAACAAGGTAGGTATTTTTGTGTGTCACGCACACTTTCTTGTATTTTGAAAGAGCTATTTATAAGGTATTGGTGGTTTTTGTCCGTTTGACTCGGTTGGAGTCTCGTTTCCCCAAACATTCCTTGAGTTCAGACATTTCTAACTTTGGGTATATTTAATTGGTTAGGCATGGTCTTGGTTTCATAAATCTGACAGTCTAGGTCAAAGATATGGCTTGCCCATAAGTTATAGTGCTTATATTTTAATAGCACTTATCCGACTTTTAATGCATCTTGTCTTATTTCCGTTGGAAATAATTCGTCCGTTTGATTCATGCATTTTTTAAGTCTTTGGATGGTTTTGGGTCTGAATTCTTTTTCAGGTTACGTTCTTTGTAGGTTGTGTTGGTTTAACCTTTTTGGACGCTTGCTGAAGAGAATAGTTATTCTTGTGTATTGGACAGACGCTTGGACTGATCCTGACTTTCTTTTCTTTATTTCAGACGCTTACTCTTCAATCTTGTCTTGATGGTCTCACTGAGAATTCCGTCATTTCACTTGATGTTGAGTATTCGGCCTGAGTTATCCATTCGTAGTTTGAGCACTGGGATAATCCCTAAAGCGTTTGACGGACGCTTCAAGATATCTTTATCCATTGTAGCTTTAGACGCTTGATCTTCACCTTCATCACTTGGTAGACTCACCCAGAATTTTCCTAAGTGTTTTAGTGTCACATACTTAGTCTAAGGAATTCTACAAAGATAAATACTATAAGCCTAAGATAAATAAGCTTTCAGGTACTTATACATAACATTCTATGAAAGCTTTTACACTTTTCGGAGTCTAACAGAAAGTCTTATTTGTCATCATCAAAACATCTAATATGAAATTCCTAACAGGGCCGCTGTGGATGGGCCGGTGAAAGGAGGACGGAAATTAGGAAAACCATGGTATTGAGCCTGGTTTGCTGAATTGGAATAAGTTGTTCGGTTGCCATAGAAATTGGAGCCGCCCGAGTGACTAACACCACGATTCGAACTTCGGCCATAATTACGACCACGACCTTGACCTCTGGCCATTATCATTACGATTGTTGGACTGGGAATATAGGAGAATAGAGGAATCGGAAGAATTGGAGATTGGAGTGGATTGGATTTCACGAGTTTCGTGAAGGAGAAGACTATTACGAGCTTGAGAAAAATTTGGAAAGGGAGTTTTGTTGGTGATAACATCGATTATACTATTGTATGAGTCGGGAAGATTGTTTAAAATTTGTAACACGAGCTCTTGGTCAGAAATAGGATTATCGACATCTTTGAGATTATCAGCGATGCGTTTCATGTCACGATAGTAATCAGAGATAGGTAAATTTCCCTTTTTGAAGTTGCGAAATTTTTCTTGAAGTTGCAAACAACGAGATGGTTTATTGTTGGTGAAAAAAGATTCAATATTATCCCAAATTTGTTTAGAAGTATGACCATGAGCACTAACACTATCGAGAAGATTGGCATCAACAGAATTATAAATTCACGTTTTTATTTTGGAGTCTAGTGAATACCAATCTTCATCATCATCGGATTTGGGTAGGGAGGAACCATTAAGATGACCAAGAACTCTATAACTACGACAAATATCTGAGAAAATAGTTTTCCATAATTTAAAACGAGGATCTTCCTCACAGAGTTTGAAATTAAAGAGATGAAAGACAGTGATGATAGCATAAGCAGGGTGAGATGAAGGGGGGTTGGACGTTTGAGTAGTAGGAGGAGGGGGGTTAGGCTTTTCAGCCATAATTATAACAGACGAAGCAAAAGAAAAAGAAGAGAAGAATTATAAACGTGGTCTTACCGGGATAAAGCACGCGGACGACGATGGAGGCCGTTTACTGAGCAAATTTTGCACCGCGGGGTGCCGGCGACTGAAGGGAGGCGGAAGAGTGGAGATCGAAGGGTGAGAGAGAAAGAACCTTAAAAGGCTTTGATACTATGTTAGATTATGTAAACCCCTGTAGGGAACCTTGTATTACACAAAGATATATAAATAGATACAAGAGTCTTGGTGTACAAGGAAACACTATGCTAGAATATATGGAAAGAGATATACAATAAAGATACATAAAATATATACTAATAATCATAAGAAATATACGGTTAACAGTCAGGGGTTGGGCTTTAGAGGTGACTCCTACGAGTTTAAGAGGCTGACGATCGGCTCTGATATAACAATGAGCTTCCTTTCGGCTGACGATCGGCTCTGATACAACTTGCCACACCCATTAAATGCTAAAATTGCCTCCAAACTCACTGAATGCACACTGAAATTAAGTTCTAATACACTTGCTTAAAAATGATATTCAATTACACAGAGTTTTTTAGTCAATGTTAATATATACTAACTTTTCAAATTCTTATTCTATGTAGGATGGTTTATATTAATATTTGTATTATTATATGATAAAATGATCTATTCCATCAAATTTTTATTTTGGAAAACTTAACAGTAAAGAGTTAATTTTTTTTGATTGAACTCTTGGTTTCCACTTTGGTTAAAAATTTATAAATTGATCTATAGATTTTTTTTCCTTTCAAATTATGAGTTATAATAACAAATTTGCTTTTTAATGTTAATAATAAATATCTTTTATGCATTTTGTTTGAATTTAACATATTAAGTTTTTATTCAACTCAAATATAATTCATTTTTTCATTTTTCCTTTGTTTGCGTTCAAAGAAGGCTCATTCTCTCGAGCCCAGGCTCGAGTCAAGCTATTTTTTCAGCCTACGAGCTTGAGCTCTTGAATTAAGGCTGGACGAGCTCGAGTTCGGGCTCAGCTCGTGTACACCCCTACTTATACAACTATTAATATTAATCTTAAATTTTAAAACAAGTTTTTTATAAAAACGAACAATTAGTTCTTACTCTAAAAAATTCAACGTTCAATTAATCCTCGACTATTGAGTTTTTGAATAAACAATTTGTGGGTTAAAAATATTATCACATTTTTTTTCTTGGCATAGAAAACTTTACTATAAGTTCGTTCTTTTATACTTTAGTCTTATGAAATTGTTTATTGGAAATTTTATATAGAAAAAACTTGGTGAATCAAAAAAAGAAAAAGGAAATCTGGCATTGGGAATCTTGATGATGAGATGACGTACAGTAGGAGGGAGGGACCACAGCAGAAAGAATGGATGGTGCCGCACATAATACTTCCCTCCCTCCCTCCGCCATTCTTTTTCTACTCCTTTTAGTCTCTGTTCACTATAACTACTTATTACGGGCCGTTCTATCATTATCATTATCATATATTATATATAATATATATATACACACACACACACCCACACAGACGCTATTTCTTCAACCCCCATCATTTTGAAGCCCGCACACCAAAAACCGCAAATAAAAACCTCTCTATAATTATTGTTCTGATTTCTGAAGCCGCTAAAGGTATTTTCTTGTTATTTTCATTTCTAGTGTTTTTGAAAGATTCAATATTTGTTTTACCACAATTTCATATGTTGTATGCATTTATTTTGATTTTGATTCCAAGTTATTTCTTGTTTGTGGATTTTCTACAATTTGCTGGTTTATTTCATTAATCGATTTGGATTGAGTTCAAAGGCACTTCAGAATTCAGCATTCATGGAAGAGCCGCTGATTTTATCCGTTTATATTTGTGGATTTTAAATAAGATTTTAGAATTGATCACTGGTCAGATTGTTTGCTTATCGTGGAGTTGAAAATGTGTAAAATCAAGTCCAAATCTGTGCAAGAATATGAAGGGGATCTTTTGTATGGTTTTCAGCAACTTATAGATTTATTATATGTATATCTTGATTGACATGATGGTTGTATTGTATTACTTATTGTTGCATTGTGAACGTTTTAGTAATGTTTGATCTTCAAGCTTGATTGAGGTTTGTGTGCAACATACTATAATGTTTGATTATTATGCCCCCACTGTTATGGCTCCGAGTAATCTAACAAGTGCTGAACACTGCGTCATAACTGCTTGGATAAAATCCTTATTAGTATGTTTATATTGCATGAATTTTGAATTGCATCAGAATCATTTAGAGCCATGCATCGTTATGGAACTTTGTCATGTAACAGGTTCTGTTTGATGGACTTTTTAGTTACTACTTCATCATGATGAACTAACAAGTAACAAGTGTTTTTAGTTTGAACGGTAGTTTCTTAAATATTTGTATGCTTGAGTTTCAGCTTCAGCCATAGTCATGGTATTAATGTCCCAACCTGGTTCATCACGCTGCATTCAATCGGAGATAATACAATGTAAAGTTAGACATAATGGAGCTAACACAACGGAGACAACAAAACCCAAGGAAATCTTCTTTGGTTTGCGTCCACTTTCACGGAGTTCCTTGAAGGCAACACCAAGCTGGAGTTTAGATGGCACTGAATTAGTACGGAGGCGAGGGCATTCGGTAACTGTTGCTGCAAGTCCTCCTACAGAAGATGCTGTTATAGCAACAGACCCACTCACAAAAGAAGATCTTGTAGATTACCTTGCTTCTGGTTGCAAGCCTAAGGAAAAATGGAGGTTCAGCTTCTAGCTCTTGTTTGTTGGCATGTTTTCTTGTGAATAGATTATGAGCTATCAATTTGTGCTACGGATTTATAGACCAAATTTACGTAAAATTTTTTTGTCGCGAAGCAAGCAATTTGATGGGCTTATTTCGAAATATATATGCATATCAATTGCATAGAGAAGATTAACAATGAAATCTAAAAACTATATGAAATAAACAATGTTTATTTTCACATTGTTTCTCAGTCTATTTCTTGGGTTGGAAAGGGGGCAAAATCATACTCTAGCAATCTGGGCTCATTGTTCAGGTTAGTCTCGGTGGTCATGCAAGCATGGATGGATCCATAACTGAAGGTAGGGGGTTATTTATTGGGTTTTGGGGGGGGGGGGGGGGGAGTCAACTAGGAGAAAGAAACAAATTTTCAAATATAACCTGAATGAATTTCAAAATTGATATGCAAATTAAGTTTGAAATTGTCTTGAAAATATTTAAACACTTCTTATAAAATTTGTTTGAAGTGATGCATGATCTATTTCCTTATTTTAATATAATTTTAATATATTAGGTAACTTATTAAATTTCTCACAGTTCTTTTTTAATATATAGTAAAGAGAAGAATCTACATAGAAATTCTTTTATTATTCTTATATAGTTGCATCAGAGAGTGAGTAGAGAAACAATTCATGTTTTCGTCTTCTCAGGTTCTTTTTAGGTTAAAAAGACTTTGTGAAGTAAGAAAATAAGGTAGAAATTGAATTTAACATTGGTAAAAATTGAAGTTGTATCCAAGAGAGATATTAAAATTAACTATTAAATATTTTAGATATATCATCTATTGTATATACCAAGGTTTTAAAAATTAGTAGAGCATCGAATTTGAGAAGTAATTTTACACATAATTTGTGATTGAATATTATTTTAGTTTGATTGAGGGCCAATCATTAAGCTTACATATAATTCCTTTATGATATGTATATGTTATAACACATGTACGAATACATATAAGAACCCCCCCCCCCCCCCCACCCACCCACCCACAAAAACAACACACCCCACAACACCACAACTCCCTTTTATCCATCCAAGCATGTATGACATTTTATTTTCTTGGTGATATTGTTGTGTACTCCATATTTCATATTTTATTCTTATGTTTCAACCAACAACCTAGCATCATCTTACGATTTCGATCAATGTCATACTTCGATGCATTTTAGAAGGCTGGGATTTTGGTGCATACTCAGAAACAGCAGCAGTTTCTGAAGTGTTTTTCTTTTTGTCTTCAGTTGAATGTTGTGTGTGCATGTGTTGAATGGCTCATATCTCAACAATGGTGTGACATCTAATATCCCAATATAAACTTGACTCGTACAGGATAGGGACTGAACATGAAAAATTTGGGTTTGAAATTGGAACACTACGACCCATGAAATATGAACAGATCTCTGAGCTTCTTAATAGTATTTCTGAGAGATTTGATTGGGAAAAAATAATGGAAGGTGAAAACATTATTGGACTCAAACAGGTATGACCTTTACTTTCTGTTATGATGAATGTTGAAATTGCATTCCCTCCTCCCCCTCCTTTTCTTTTAAATGTAATTACTACAAAAAATTAATTATCAAATGACTTGAAGTCTTATTCTTATTTTCCTGAACATTGATTTCGTCCTGTGTCAGGGAAAACAAAGTATATCCCTGGAGCCTGGCGGCCAATTCGAGCTTAGTGGTGCACCTCTTGAAACCCTCCATCAAACTTGTGCTGAAGTCAATTCACATCTTTACCAGGTTAGTAACTTGTGATTATGGTACAAGTATCTAGTTTTCTGGTGTTTCTCTTTCCTTCTTAAAAAATAGCTGTTTGTTTTCTTAAACGTTTCTGGTTTAGCTTAAACATGAAATATGCATCTGGGAACATATGAGAAGTGGTTCTTTGATTTCCTAGCCAATTGCTGGAAAATGTGGTCTCTCTCTCTCTCTCTCTCTCTCTCTCTTCTCTCCAACGACTACTTCTGTTATACTTGAGTTGTAGTCTTGTAGAAAACTCACTTTAACCAGCCAAAATAGACTCCAATAAAGTTTTGCTAAATTGTTGTTTCTACTTGAAATACACAGGTTAAGGCTGTTGCAGAGGAGATGGGGATAGGATTTTTAGGAATTGGCTTTCAGCCCAAATGGAGACGTGAAGACATACCAGTGATGCCCAAGGTAACATCGTTACCAATTCATATATGTGAACAGATTTAAATAGTAGCAATTTTATTCTTGCCTCCAATAGAAGATTGCATTTATGCATTTTACTGGACTGGTTACTATCTTGAAGCAAACTTTGGAAACAACTAATAGGAACCTTTTCAACGGAATGATGCTTCATGCGCAAAATCAGCATTGGCATCCCTTATCTCTATGTCCACATTTTAGTGGACAACTCACGTCTTAAGTAACTACTGGGAATAAGATATTCTTATATTTATTCTGGGATTTTCCTTTGCAATTCGTGAATAAGATGAAGAGAAAACAGATTAATTTAATTGTCGGGATCAAAATTCTTAAACTGGAGGACAAAATCGACAATTCTGCTTGTAATACTGCCCTTACGGGAAAATTGCATTGACCTCCCCGAAGTATAGGTATTTAGCATCCACATCCCCCTCATGTTCGATATATTTGCAAGGACTTCCCCTCCTTCAACTTTTTCCAAAACTTTACAATATAAAGACTATTATACCCTTCACTCACATTTTAGCTAAAAAAGTTAAATTAAATGAAAAATTGTCAAAATAGTATCAAATTACTTTGTAATAAAATATTTATACGAATTTCTTTATAGAAATATCTCTAAAATCCCTAAATCTTAAATTATATATTTAAAAAGAATATTTCCTAATTTCGTAATAGTTTATCATGGACAAATATTTTCTTTTTTTAATTGTGCTATTTTTATTTGTTACATCATTTCTATTTCTATCGCAATATTGAATCAATTTGTCAAGTACCTTTTTTTTTATATTGTATTTAGTATAATTTCATATTCGGAATTGAGAATTTATGGTGATATTTGGGTTTTTCTTTTCATTCATTTAATCGAAATTCATTAATATATATATATAGATTTGCTACTTGTATATATATATAGATTTGCTACTTGTTGAGCTATAAGTTTTCATTAATTTGTAGTTTATTTATACAATAGTCATAAGTTAATTTTTCATTGTACGTTTTTTAATTTTCAACTTAAGAATAAAAGTTTCCGGGTATTAACAATTATAAGTTATGGTTTAAGAGTTTTAGAAATATATCTCTAAATTTTTTTAATTTTGGATTATTTATGTTTTGTATTTTATTACAATGTCATTTAATAATACTTTGACAAAAAAATTCCAACAAATTATTAAGTCTAATTCAATATTTCTAGCTCTAACGAGAAAGGGCATTTTAATCTTTACTTAGTAAATTTAATTGAAAAGTCGAAGGAAGGGAGGTCCATGCCAATATTCTAAACGTGAGGGCATAGCTGTTAAAGGCGCGCCATGGCGCATGCCGCACAGGTTCAGCATAGCGCTCGCCATGTGCGCCATTTGTGCCATGGAGGCCGTGCAAAGGCGTGCCATTGTGAAGACAGAAATCTGTCCAATTTTTCAGTCCAAATTGAAGGGTTTGCCGGTCCAAATTGGTCAAAATCGGGCCAAATTGCAACTGTAAAAAAACAACCCACCCTCAATCGGAGCAAATTGGGGCAAATCGGAGCAAAATGCAACTGTAAAAAAAGAACCCACCTTCAATCGCTGCTCTTATTACCCCTTTCTCTCTCTAACTCTCTCTAAAATCGCCGTCGCCGGTTGCCTGCCGCCGTCACCGGTGGCCTCCGCCGGTCGCCGTCGCCCAGCTGTGCTCCAATGAAACCGTTGTGGATTTTGCTGTTCTTTGCATTCCTTGGACGTTTGTTAGATATATACCAAGTTACCAACCTTTGATTCTTTTTCCTTTTTTTTTTTTTAATGTTTAATTTTGTTTTACTTTTTCTATAACTATTATCATTATCTATTATTCTATATATAACTATAGCTGAAAATATTACAAAAAATATAGCTGAAGATTTCTATTATTCTATTGGTGAAATTTCTGATATATATATATATATATATGTATATTGCTGAAATATAGACTCTTCCTTGACATTAATTTGTATTAATTTTATTTGTTTCTTTAAAAACTTGTTATTTATCATATGGTTATTTTTGTTATTATTGTTAAAAAAAACTAGCATATTGTTGATTATTTTAATATGAATAATTAATTTATTTTTTTAATCATGCGCCGCCGCACTTCAATAAGGCGCGCGCCGTGCGCCATGTGCTATGGGACCCTTTGCGCCGCACTGCGCCATTCGCCATTAACAACTATGCGTGAGGGGTGTGGATGTCAATTGTCCTTAGTTCAGGGGAGAGTTCAGGGGAGGTTGATGCAATTATCCCCTGCTCTTAACAACACAACCTGAGAACAACTTTAGCAATTCAAAGTTTCATATTATCTTGAGACTTGGATGCGCAATTGGCGAGCATCACTTTTAACAATAAGAACTCGCTAGCCAATTCTAAAAAGACCTGGAGTGATGTTTGCCTTTTTTTAAATAACGAAATAAAATATGAATTCATTTTAAACTTTACGATTATACTTTATATAAATATTTTCTTGATAATACTTCTCTATAATTTCATAAATGTTATTCCGGAAATGATGTGAAACTCGTAAAATTTTCTGACTACACCACTGCACATGCTTCTCAGGACTGACAGGCTTTTGATTCAAGGATACAGCCTCACCATAAGTTGGTTGTTTATTATTTTTGACTTTCTTAGTGAAGATTACATTTACGCCACTCGATCCTCTCTGCTAAAAGAAATGCAATTTTACGGAACAGAATGTTACTGAATCGTTCTAAAGACAAAATAAATTATAAAACCAAGTCAGAGATTTGGAAACAGTGAGACAAACAATATGCCTAAAACATATTTAGGGCAATCATGAAAATCAAGTATTTGTTGTCATTGCTGACAATAAATGCTGGTTGCAAATTCTTACTCACATTAATCTTCAAATCTTGCCAAAACTAATAAGCACTTTGATTTGTTGGACTTAACCTTTTAGACTTTTGATGTTTAAAATTTCAATAATACTTTAGGATATGGTTTTTAAGCATGCACAATCCATTTACTTCAGCTAATTGAATTAGTGTGCTTATTACAATTTGTACCAACTCCGTTCCTACAAATTTCAACAACTTTATAACATTGATGCTGCTATACATACTGACAAAATAACTTGGCTCAGGGAAGATATGAGATCATGAAAAATTACATGCCAAAAGTTGGGTCACTTGGACTCGATATGATGTTTCGAACATGTACTGTCCAGGTATGATGAATTTACGAACACTTCTCTTAAGTTTGTATTACTTTAGTCGCAGCCATACTTTATTAAAAGCCTCCTACCATGTTTTCAGTGTTATTCTATATGTGTATTTTTTAAGAGCAGTTGTGGTCCTGTTGTGATTTACATTTACAGGTGAATCTGGATTTTGATTCTGAAGCTGATATGATAAGGAAATTCCGGGCTGGTCTTGCGTTACAGCCTGTAAGTTGGTCGTTTGTTGTTCTGGAAACTAATTTGGTTATGCGTAATCTAACTCACTTCGAAAACAGATAGCGACGGCATTGTTTGCAAATTCTCCTTTCACTGAAGGGAAACCAAATGGTTATCTTAGCATGAGAAGGTAGTTATATGTCATTAACAAATTCAGCCTTTTTACTGTTTCTATTTTTCACTTTCCTAAAAGAAATTGTATTTTCTTGATTTACTTCATTGAAAGTTTCATTTAATGTTATAATCTTTTCCTTTCCACAGCCAAATCTGGACTGACACTGACAATAACCGTTCGGGGATGCTTCCATTTGTCTTTGACGACTCTTTTGGGTAAGTTACCTTGTCCACTCGGCTCTTTAATTAGGAAAATGGAAAATCTACTAATTAGCAGAGCTACTCTCTGCCATCTCATTTAGATTTGTATTCTTCCACTTTGGATTTGTGCTACTAAAAATGGCTACTTCCCAGAAAAAAGAAAACTTTAACCTTCCTTCCTAAATATACACCTCGTTGGAACTAGTTCCGCAATTCAATTGGAAAAATACTTCACAAATCACACTTACAGATTTCTATCACCTTCATCTATTATTGAACCGTATCAGCTTTACTAATCTGTACATCCACCACTAACCACTGTGATCGAGAGAGCTTTAAAGCCACTATCACCACCACCATTAAGTCAGATACTAATATACCTGTATCACCAACCCTACGTATGGAGTCCACTGTAATTGTGATACTATTCCCAGAGACCTGGCCTAGATCTAGTTCAGCAGTTCCATGCACCTCTATCAGCCATTTTGCTTTTTGACTTGCCACAACTCCGGAGTTGTTCCTGTGTACTGTACAATTTATATAAAGCCATCACAATATCTAGTTTCTAGGACCATGTCCAGGTCAAACTCTACCTCAAGATAGAAAGTGTTGCCGATTCATAAACATAACCAAAGCTTTGGTTTGCCGATTGACCTTTTCTTTTCTTTACGTTTTTAAATGGTTATTGCCCATTGTGCATTGCAGTCAGTTTTGTATGCTATTACTGTTCATATAACAAATATGAGCTCCAACTGTATTTGATACGAAACTGATCAAAATCACTGCATCTCCTCGATCTCTGCTCAGTTTTCAGAAGTTTATTTGGTGAAGTTGGAATACGAAATCCTTTGAGAAGGCTATCTGCCCATTCTCTTCTGAAAATGGAATTAACAGGCCTTTCTTTGGATTCCCTTAGCCAACCTACAGACCTTAGACACACATTGATAATGTGTGCAGATATATAGCATACACTAGAATAAACTGTTATTGAATATATCTATAAAGATAGAACTTTCTTGTGCTATTCAAAGAATGTATTATGGATCTTCTTTCTTATTCTCTTTTGACAATAAAGTTGTGTTCATCTGGTTCACCATTTGGCATCTATTTTGAAAAAAAGCTTTCCTTGATTGTCAAGACACTTTGCTTTGCAAATGAGGCATTTTACGGGTCATTGTGCATGCTAGCCTCACCTGTTTGTAGTTATAACGAAAAAATAAAGAAACTTACCCTCAATATGGTGCGAAGGTTAATATAAATGTTCTCTCTTTCAAAAGCCAAAAGCCATACATGTGTAAGCAGCAAAGAGATGTTAAATAATGTGCTTTATGATGTGTTATCGATATGATAACTTGCGGAGTTCTGGCTATGATTAGTTGTCATAAGTTTTTTTCTGTAGAACTGTTGAATCAAACATTCTCATTGGCCGCAAGCCATGAGTGAGGATCCATTTAGCTGACGCCACTTAACCTTGAGGTCAGGCTTTGTTGTTTGTCATGAGCAACTCAACTAAAAAAATATGTTTGTCTAATTGTATAGAACATGTCTATTTTATACGTAAATATCTTTTTTAGTATGAGGTTGAAAATGTGCCTCCTACATAACTTGGTGCCTGTCCTGCCATTCTATGGGAGTCTGGAAATTTATTTCCTTTTTCCCTGGAGAGGGTTGATGTAACATTTTTTTATTTCGCGAATTCATAAAAGTAGCAACTGTTGCATTTTCCTTATGTCATTTCTAAATCTTTTGGAATCTTGACTATATGTTATTTGGTTCCAAGGTATTAATGAACTGCATCGTACTTAAGCGGACTCCTTGTCTTGTTGGCACAGGTTTGAACAGTATGTGGAATATGCTCTTGATGTTCCAATGTACTTTGTCTATCGGAAGAAAAAGTATATTGATTGTGCTGGGCTGTCCTTCAGGGTTTTTATCTATCCTTGACTTTTTCTCTATAAATTAGGCCATGATGTAATTCTGCTTTTACTTAAGCTGACTATAGTTGTTCCTATTCAAATCTGCTGCAGGATTTTATGGCTGGGAAGCTTCCTTGTCTTCCGGGTGAATACCCTAACCTCAATGACTGGGAAAATCACTTGACAACAATATTTCCAGAGGTTCATATTGATATTAATTGGCTGAAGATATAAAAAACTGGTCCACTTGATGGTTTTAATGAGCTCGGGTGATATCTTTTTCCAGGTTAGGCTTAAGAGATACTTAGAGATGAGAGGCGCTGATGGAGGCCCTTGGAGGAGACTATGCGCCCTTCCTGCATTTTGGGTATTTTATCTTTAATTTGCATATTATAAATCTTGTTGTCTTGTTTATATGGATTACAGGCATGAGTGTGTTTATCAAGCTACAATAATACAAAATAAAAAATTGTTGGGATGTCTAGTAATTTACATGTTCGTGTTGAAGAATTGATCTTGAAAATTTAGTCAGGTTTCTTTAGGATGGAAGGATTTGATTTGAGTAAAGATTTTGGAGCTAATGATTTCAAATAACTCCAGTACTTCGTTGATTTCAAATTCACCATGATGATTGAGAAAAAGTAGCTTATGTTAAAGGATTTGAAACCAAATAGTAACCCAAAATTACCCAATCAAGTTCTATGGAGTTGTAATCTGTAGCTCTCAAATCTTTCAACAAAGCAATCCAAGTGCCTCCAATTTCTTTAGTCTGAGAGTTCGTAATCTCATTAGCAATTGGAGGGGTGGTTGTTGCTGGTGAGGGGTTGGGCAATTCGAAACCCTCAAAAGCTACCAGCTAATTACATGTTTTTGACAATTAAAGATGTCCTGAAATTTCAGGTGGGTATCTTGTATGATGAGGTCTCTCTGCAAAATGTTCTGGACATGACAGCTGATTGGACTCCACAAGAAAGACAGATGCTTAGGAATAAGGTAAATTATTCAAACCGGTGATGTTTGAACAGTGCCCTTGAATTTAATCAAAATCTATGGCATAAGTATTCAAGAGCAGTATTATATATATGTGGCCAATAGGAAATTGCTTTATCGTTTGCATAAGATCTTTTACAGAATTTGTGTTGCAGAGGCAAGACATGTGATATTTACCATCTGCAAATTTTATTGCTGTAACATATAAAATGACCTATATAGCGTCAATATGAGTTCCTTGCAGTTTGCTTAGAATATCGTTAATCACATTGGACCTCTTAAAAGTTGGAGGCCAGAACAATAAATTTTGTGAAACCAACTATGGGCTGACTAACCAAAAGATGACTTGTAACAAATAGTAAACCGTAGAAAAGAATGTGAAATATGAAGCAATTTAAATGACATTTTAGCTCTTTGCATATCACCTTCCTTGGCAGCCATTTCCCAGTGATGACCCAATTCAAGTCTCCCAGTGTTTGTAGATTCTTTACTTCTAATCTTGATATGTTTGATGTGCTCGATGGTGTTGACTACTGGTGCTATTTCTCATTTTGAAATTGTAAGGCTAGTAAATGAAATCTAAGTAATTCTGTGAGATGATATTACTTCTGTCCATGCAATACTTGCAAGTTCAATTCTATAGCCATGAAAAATCCTTTTCCAATCCAAAGACGATGTCATAGGTACCAGTGACTGGTCTGAAGACGCCATTTCGCGATGGACTGCTGAAGCATGTTGCACAAGAAGTTGTGAAGTTGGCAAAGGTGACTAAATTAGTTATTCTTTTATCTTTAAATTTGCTCGACATTGATATAGTAGCTTTAAGCGTCGATTATAATGGGGACAATAACAGGTAATGAAAGATATTCTAAACTTCATATGCGCATTTCTTTCTCGTAGGATGGCTTGGAAAGAAGAGGTTATAAAGAAACCGGATTTCTAAATGAAGTGACTGAAGTGGTTAATACAGGTAAGCAATCAAATGTCATTTTTTCCCCAGGATGTTGAATTGCCTCGCATACTCTTATCTCTTTACACTTACTAAGACTGTAAAACTATTTAACCCGTGATAAATCTTTCACTCTTTATACCCAGCAAGAGATTGGCAATTAAGTTCAGGAATCTTAGGTGTCATTCAATCTAACACTACAATTATAACCTTAAAACATCCTGAATATTGTTAGTTCCATCCCTAGAAAGCGCAATGCTTTACAAGAAAATTGTGCTTGTTTGCGTGACTTTCCCCCCATAATTTTTTCAGTATCATATTTGGTTTCTTACCCTATTCGGCTTTTGTATGCCTTCTACTTCTCATTTTATTTTTGTAAATTTCTCTCTATTATTTAGTGCCTCCATAATACCAATTTTATTTTACATTCAAATATTCATGATGGCAGGTGTTACTCCGGCTGAAAAGCTCCTCGAATTGTACCATGGGAAGTGGGGACAAAGTGTAGACCCCGTTTTTGAGGAGCTGCTATATTGAGAGGTGGGTTTCAGAATCAAACTTTAGCACTCGTTGAATGAACCAGCCCAGTATTTATGTTCTTTTTGCTTCTTGCAACTGCTCTGAGGTGATTTTGAAATCTTGTCGACGCTTTTGGTGTAGTTTTCCGTTCATGCATGCCAGACTTCAATACCTGGGTGTAATCTCAGATTTCACGCAATCTTTTTCTGATAAAAATATGATGTTACCTCATTGGTATAAATCTTCCTCTTACTCCCTGTAATGCTATGCTATCAGAGAAACCATGATCGTGAGAAATTAGCATAAATTTTTGAAATTGGTTGGGAGAATATGTTGGTGATTGTTATTTTCTCGATTTAGAATTCATTCTCATTGCCAGCTCTCTTCAATCGCCTATGAGTTCTAGGATGATATGTCAAATGTGATCAAGTTATTTGACCCAGCGATTGGAACTCCGGTAATCATTTTTGGGCATCAATGATCATATGTTACAATCAATGGTCAAATGTGCTTCCGCTCTGTACAATCAACATTTTGTAGAAATTCTCATCCCATTATTGGGTTTTGGACACTTCATCTCTACTTCTACCAACAATCACAATCCAGATCCATTATTCCTTTCTGTTAACGTGAATTGTCTGATGGGTTCTTAGGAAAAAATACTGACGATTCTCATCTTTTTTGAATATCTCGTGTAAGTATATGCTTGATCCCACCGCATCTCCATATATGAGAGATCACAACTTAGGTTTCGATCGTTGTTGCACAAATTTTCCATGTATTTTACACAATTAATGTCAGGTCCTTCTTGGGAGCTCTCATGGCATATAACAACATAACACAATGATTGTCAACATGAACAACATGCTTCCAAATGAGTAAATATTGTTGTTTAGGGCATGTGAAAGAAAATTGACATAAAGCTCTCCCAAATCAAGAAGATACTATAGTAAACTGGAACTGGTTATACTGAACATAACTACATTGATTCAAACTGTTCTTTGATTGGTGCATGTAGGGGAAAGTCCTATATTTCATTCAAATTAATTTAGACGGAGACAGATGATTAGCACAGCCAACAATTGCTATCGCTATTGCAGATATTCTTTTATTTTTGATAACACTGGTAAACAATATGTGTGTCGTACACGAATCATATGATCTTGTTAAAATAATTCCACTTTATTGATATTTATTCAAGTTGAAAATGCTTCTTACTCAAAATTTAATTATATAGATATCTATATAGGTATTTATGCACGTGGCCATTATTTAATTTGCAAAAATTCATAAAACCCTATATTATATATGTAATACTTGCAAAAAAATACTCACTTTTTAATTGAAGTTTAGGGTTGTAAAAGTCAGAGCGTCCTTATGCAATCTAACCATTCTATTTTAAACCTGTAAAGACGTGTGCGTGCCATTTGAAATATATTCATTTTCTCAACTGGTGGGACCCAAATTGAAAAATAAAATAAAATCTTATGGAACTACTTTTGCAAGTTTGAAAACAACACTACTAAAATTGTGATAGAACCTATCCTATTGGACCAATGTTGCAATCTTCCCACATAATAATGAACAAAAATGATATAATATAAATATACATGCACATACCAAATTACTGATATTATAGAATCAATTATTACTGAAAATTTAATGGATGTTTAATTAACGAAATAAATCATTAAATTAACCCCTGAAACAGACAAATCAATACAATATCAAAATAGAATTATGTATATATTATCACCTATACGTATTGCTCTTTGTCGGCAGCTATGACTTGGTTTTTTTCATCTACTATCATGTCATTCTGATGTAGAAAATGAGGTTGAAGAAGGTAAACTTAAAACACTAAAGAATGTTAATCCTCATAACAACTTTTCGGTTTTTCAGGCCAGTTCAAGAGTTTTGGTGCGGGGTAAAATTGTTGTATGTGAAATCGTCACGTGGGGAGGGAATTCGACCCAACACATGACAAATTAGGCTCTTGATTGATTTAGGTTTGGACTGCACTTGCGATAGGCAAGCTGCTTACGTACATACTAAGATAGGATCAAGTCTCTTCGTAGTTCGATAGTGGAATTACTCTCTGAAAGTGCCAATGGATTTCCCAAGCAAGCTTTTGTGAGAGAGCAGATAATGAATTATTATCAGCTTTTTGGGGTATATAGAGAGCTGAAAGTGGCCTATGGGCCAGGGCCTAACCACCGTCCCATTTGCTTATTAATTAAACTAGTGAGTATATACTTTATGCTTATCATCCCAATCATTAGCGTAGCCCACTTGTTGAATTGGAATCATTTAATGATAGACCTTTGGTCACATGAGCTCAACCACCTTAATTGTATCCAGCTATACCGGGCATCGCTACCGGGGGATAATCTGGCCCAAATAAATTATAACTTTAATTATAATTGTGCCCCTAGAAATTTTAATGCACATCATAATGCCCCCCACTCTCGGGTAGGCTATTTAGAGTATCCGGGCGTATGACAGACGGTCCAACTGCAGTACCTGGCTGAGGGAATTTCTAAAGGGGTGTTATAGCCTTAAAGCTTTCTACCTACCTCATTCTTAAATAAAATGAGATGTCGGTGAGTACCTTGTACCCTCATTCATTTTACACCTCTCTTGCACAAATTCTCTCTCTAGGCTTTAATTCTCTTAGCCAACCATGGATAGAAGCCAAGATAAACAAGGTAAATTTTGAATCCCTTGGATTTGCTCTTTATTTCATGATGCCATGTTGATAGTGTGAAAAATTACTTGTTTTTTCTCCAACACCATATTGATCTATTTTTTGACCCCCTCGCTCGTATAGAACGTTTTATGGGATAAAGCAAGTGTTTTAGGTAGATGTATGTCTTTATTAAGATATCTCATAGGCCGTAAATATATATATCGCGCGTGGCGAAAGGATTGGGGATGTTGTCTTGAGGCAACACCTTGAGGCACCGTGCCTCAAGGCGTGTTTGTTAGGAATATGCCCTTAGATGCCATAGAGGATAGAATGAGTAGGGCATCTATCTTGTATTGAACTTAAATATTATTTATAATAAAAGACACTATTTAGTTTTTCACTTAATTCTTATTTGCATCTATAAGTTGTGTAAAACGCTTTGCCCGTGTTTACAGTGCGATCCCTCTACTTCCTATGGGATAGGAAGAATGACACTAGAGAGATCGACCTTGATTACTAAAACTAGTTCGCAAGTAATATGAAGTCTTTAATGGACAAATAAAGACTTCGAATACTTCTACAATCTTAGCTCTGACATGGGAGTGTCAGTCGAACACCATGTGATGGTGGGAGCTTAAAACTGTAGGCGCATCAGTGGAACTGATATGCTCGAATACGACTCGCATCGGTTCTGTCACATGGGTTTTTACTCTGCGACTGTCAATGACAGAACTGATAATGCGTAATAGGTATATGTGAACCTTTGACCTGAAGTATTAGGCTGAAGATGCACTTGTGATGTCAAGTCTTTCACTGGAGTAGTTAGACCCAATTCACCCGTTGGTGGGGTCGACCTCGACATGCGTACTTGATGGTCAAGTGGTAGTCTTAGCAGATATCTAATATGGAATTTGTTCTTTCATAAGTGAATGAGAATGTACCCTATGTGATTATAGATAAATATAGAACAAAAGTTTTGGCCAAAACGAAAGAGACGATTATGCTAGGCACTTAGTCGATCTCAATGATCTCGTATTGTTATAATTTATACATATGGTCAAGTCCTTGACCGGGGAACGTGAACAAAGGGTTTATACATATATGGTATTTACGATTGGAAGGTTGTGGAATAATCCATTCATTCGTATTTCATTTGGGCTACGAAGTGGGCCACGTGACTGGCGAGGTGTTACCCACTTCCTTTGGTTTTCTCTCATTGCCAAATGAAACGAACCTAAAGAGTCGCGCTAAAGAATTGATGAAGAAAACTGAAAAGGATTTTCTATTTTACTTTTGGAGAGATTTAATTTATTGGATAAGTTAAATAATTAATTAATTACTTATTGGATAACATAATTAATTAAATGGATAAGATTAATTATTAATTAATTTCTTAGAGAAATATATTAATGAATTAAGTTATCTAATTAATTTTATTATTTAATAATTTATTTATTTATTGGATAAAATAAATTATTAATTGAATAAAGAATCAATTAAACAAAGCAAGAGAAAAGTTCGGGCCCCATGTGGGGTGTCCTCATTAGGGCTAGTTGGATGATCAATTTGGTCTCTTTTGTTTTGTCTTGGTCAATAAGTCATTGAGATATAAAAGACTTCTCTTGACTTTAACCTAGACAATTAATGGAATTACAATTCATTGTAACTCTCCAAAAATAATAGAAAAAGAAAAATATCCCCCCCCTCTATACACTAGCCATCGACTATATAGAGAAGAAAAGGGATTTTTCATCATCAATTCGTGTATGATAATTTAGAGACAACATGCATCGTTGTTTGGATTTATTTACAAGAAACTTCAAGAAATCAAGACTTGAAGAATACGAGGATTGAAGAATTTAAGAAGTTCATCAATTCAAAGTTTCGAAGAAAAATTGGACTCTCCTACCACCTCGCTTCAACGGGTAAGTTGAATTTATTCATTAAAGCAATCTTTGGATTCAATTATGCAATTAGAGAACACTTTGGGTTTTAATTAAATTTTGGAAATCGTTCCTCTGCATTTATGAGTTTTTTTTGCGAAACCCAACAGTGTCACCTTGAGGGCTTATCTTGGGGTCTTGGTTGGCCATCCTCCATTGGGCTTTTATTCATTTTTTATGCGCGTTACTTCGCACTAATAGATTTGGGCGGTATTATGCTTGCGCCTCTCAATACCTTGTGAATTATTTTGGCCTGTGTTACCATCTATGCAAAACTCGTTTCTAACCGGACCCCCTACTTCTCATAGGGCTAGGGATCTCTTCTCCCTTAGATAGTGAGGGTCATTCTAGTCGCGAGGATCGCGTATGTGCTGGTAGTGGTCACGAGGAAGTTACGGAGTGGGTTATGGGTCTCAGTTTTCAAACCAATCTCGGGATCGCACCGTCGACCTTGCCTCTTGTGATACTACCACAACTAGAGCTGATCTAACCGTACTCTTTGAGGATACCGTGGTGGACCTTGAATTGCCAGTGCCTATAGAGGGTTGGAGAATTTTAGGCCCTCCCGAGGGGCACGTGAATCTTTACTTAGAATATTTTTGTTCGGGGTTTACTGTCCCATATCACAAACTCCTTGGGGAAATCTAAGCCCACTATCGGATTTGCATAAGCCAATTAACCCCCAACTGTTTTACCTTTTTTGAGGGTTTCGTTCGCTAATTTACCAAGTTGAAACTTGAGATAAGCTTAGATGCCTTCCAAGCGCTTTTCGCAGTTAGAATGTGTTCTTTCGCGCCTTACGTGTATTGTGATTCGGTCTAGCGGATAAAATTTTTAATCTGAATCACATACGAGAATCTAATCCTGGGATATTCATGATATTTAGCATATAGATCAATTGACGAGAATTGACAAGAGTAATCGAATTACCTTTTTCGTCTATTGACTCGAATTATCAGCAGCAGCCCTGGACTCCTGCCTCTAGCTAATCATGCGGAAGAAAAATTCTCCAAGAAAAGCTCGATCTCCTCCTCGACAACAATTGCAGGCGGTAACAATTGCAGGCGGCTAGAGTGATGGAGAAAAACTCTCCAAGAAAAGCTCGACCCCACCTATTAGGTGATATGGGTCTAACTACTCTGATAATATATCTAATACTACAAGCATGATATAAATGACTCCTCAGGTCTAAAGTTCACACATACTATCGCAATCTGAATCCCGATCATTGACTGTCAAAGAGTAAATACCCATGTGATCGGATTAATGCGAGTCGAGTTCAAATATGTTAATTCCATTAATCATATTCATGACACCAGCTCCCACTATCTAATCAGTGTACGACTGACACTTCCTTGTCAAAGAAGGTGTCATATGAGTTAAATATTAATGCCCAATTCATATGAGTTGAATATTAATGCCCAATTAATATTCGTTAACTCATGAACTCCCAGTTTTAGAGGTTAAGTACTGGACTGCACCAGTGCCTCCTCTTGTCCATAAGAGGGGGAAAGTTTATCTTGAAATCTCTTGGACTAATTTGTTCAATTCAGTTAAGTGCCATTAGATTTATCTCAGATAAATCAAACAATTTGATCGCCAGCATAGGCCTACATAACCGACAATTCAATGTAAAAAAATTCTAAATACATTATCTAAAAAAAATTTGAATGCTCAACACATTTACACATACTCTCAAATCCAGGGGAAAAAACGATATCAAAATGTAAATCTTGGAGTGGCAATCCGAATTGCATTACATCAATTAGAGTGGAATTCCCACCCAAACTCAGCAATAGTCGAAAATACGCACTGGTCACACAACATATATAAACAATGCTGACTAAAATCCTTTATTTTAGCCTGAACCTCCACTTTAAACTTCATCCCCTAAATAATAATCAAATAAAATGCACGAAATTGAAAATAAATAAACAAAATTACAACTCAGATGACAAAGAAAGGGAAAAAATACGAACATCCGTAGTATCAAGGACAGAACCGATAGAAGACGTCTCCCTCTTTACTAATGACTCTTCAGCCCATGTCTTCAAAAAATATTCCTTGGCTGCAACAATATCCCTCAAATTTGTTCTGTGAGTCTGTTTCCTACAATCACAAAAATTCGACAAGCAAAGTTCAAACAAAATAGAAACCTCGATTGCAACCAGGATCAATAATAATAAGATAAGAAAACAACCAGATATGTAATTTAGATGCCTCCCAAATTTCAGGTTCCACAGTAACCGCGGGTGTAGCCATCGATCCAAGGGATACACCTGAAACGAAAGCTAGTTGGCACACCGAGTTCAATGGAAAACAAATAAAACGAATTACACATAGCTACCGGAGTATGTGTTAATGATGAATCGTGTGAATTTAACCATAGGCATAGTAGCATCAACACTAATTTTCTACCCCTTATCAAAAACCAAGTTCAACGTCAGCACACACGGAGATGCACTATAGTAAAAAAGTTTAAAAATTAAATCAACCAAAACTGAACAGACCACTATAGTACTTTCCCAAGGAGTCGACTCTAACAATAAATGAAAACACGAAAAATAAATCAAATGAAAAGAAATTTTCCTATTTTCTAAAAAATTTAAACTCACTTATTATCTGGCATGATAGGAATTAACGGACTAAAAGAGTAAGTGAGTATGTCATTTTGACTAAAAGTAAGAAAACCCATTCACCGTTCAATCATCTCATGAAAGCTAAAAAAACACAATAATGATGTGAAGATACAAAACCAAAAAAAAATTAAAAATAAACAAACTCCACAAATCAACCCAATCGTATAAATATATAATATATTTGAAATGTCAATACACAACACTATTGTATACTTTTTATAAAATGACCAATATTATTCGAACAAAATAAACAAGAATAGTCACCAATACTTTCTAATTCCAAACCAACAGAACCTCAGGAGCCCAAAAATTCAGTCTTCTACAACAACAAACAAAGTTAATAAGAGAAGCGATTAGCCCAACAATCAAGTCACCCAAAACGGAAGACAAACATATAAAATAATGCCACATCACCAACAACGTTACGAAATAGTGAACACATTTCAAAAAGAGAATAGGTCCATATCCGTTTAACATCGTCCGATTTTCCAACCAATGATCCCCATAAAAAGAAACACAAATTCCAATAATGCAATCATTCAATGAGTTATGAAAAGCAAAATGCCGATGTTTTAAAACCCTTGAATAGAAGAAAAAGACGATCCATAAAAACCAATGGCAAGTTAACCACCCATTATCATCCAACCCATCCACAAGCAATCAAAGGTTCAATCCATCATATTAACATTTTGGTCCACATTACATCCCCGTCCATATTTCCGCCAAGATTAGTCAGGGTAAATTAAATAGTCATATATAAGTTTAGTCCTTCACCAAGCTTAGGTCATCCAAGTAATTCATCTCATATGATTTTATTCCTTGATACCACACCCATTATAATTTTAGCAAATAGACCAAGCCTAAGGACATAACCGACGATGCTTTCCCAAAACAAAAGGTCCAAAAAAGGAATAGAGCACAGGGAGAACAGTAAGGGAAATTAAATAGTCATATGTAAGTTCCATCCGTCATCAAGCTCAGGTCATCCCAGTAATTCATCTCACATGATTCCATTCTTTCATACCATGCCCATTATAATATTGGAAAATGAAACAAGCATGTGGACAGTACCTAAGGCGCTGTCCCAAAAAAAAGAGCCCAAAAATGGAAAATAATATAAGGAGAACAGTGAGCGCCCAAATTTCGAAAGAACAAAGAACAACACACCCAACCGAACAAACAAAATAACATCGGTGAAAAAAACAAAATCGACCCAAGGGGCGACGAAATGAAAATCTTGCAAATGAATAATTTAAAAAATTCCAGTGAGGTCACAAACTCCCCACAACCACACCAAGAGCATATGTTGGTCCCAAATGACATACGAAAGGGTCTAGAAGGGGGGGGGGGGTTGAATAGATCCTTTAAGTCTTTTTCAACTTAAAAAAATTTCGTATCACTTTTGAAGTATTTGAAGCTTGGAAAGCTTAAGCACTTGAGAACAGATAACTTAGATCTAATGATTTCAACACTTACCAAAGTAGGGTAATATTTAGTCACTTAATCAGGGTTAGCACATCAGAAGTATTATAGCTTAGCGTTCGGTCCTAGTTAAAGTAGTCGCTTAACTGTTTTACAACTTTTTTCAAGATGTATGCAATATGAATAGTAAAGCAATAAAATAGTAAATGAATAAAACAATAAATGACACAGGATATTGTAAGGTTCACTGGGTGATGTAATCCCAGCTACGTCCTTCTTCTCCTTTTATCAGAGAGGATTTCCACTATGATGATTATCGAAGAGTCACACAGAGACTTCTACAAAATAGAGGTAGGATGGATGTTGATGACTTGAGCTCCTTGGTCACACAAATTTCTGCTACATGCCATTTCTATCCTCTTGCTTTTTTCACCCAGAAATAATGCAAGTACTCCAATGATCTCAAAACTCCTTGATTATACAGACTTCAGCTTCAATAAAGATCCTCTGGAACAAGCTTCTTTTACACAAAAATAATACTTGTAGGTCAACACACTTTCTCACTCAGATGAAAGATGTTGAAGGTTTTTGTTCACGGGTATGTTTGTTTTTGAAAAGTTCAAACAACTTGGAATATCTCAATAATAATGTAGGATTCTTCTAGAAAGAGGTTTGAGATATTTGTGACTGTCTTTGTAATGGTTGTGAAAAGCTTGAAAGGATTTTGGCTATGGGGTTTGTAAACTTTTCTTTCAGCACAGTTTATACCCTTTTCTTTTTGTATATTTTTCTATATACAAAAGTGAATATTTGTGTATGTGTGTAAGTCAATATCTTGTGGTGTCATTCATGTTATTATGGTTTTGCTGAGGAGACTATTTATAGGATCCTTGGGGTTTTATCCGTTGGACACAATTAGGAGCACACTTCCCTAAACATTCCTTTTTTGACATTCCTGAATTTTGGCTATATTCTATTAGTCAGGCGTGTTATTGATTTCTGGAATCCGACAGTCTTGGTCAAAAGGTGGCTTGTCCATAAGTTATAGTGCTTATATTTTAATAGTACTTATTTGACTTTTAATGCATTTTGCTTTTATTTCCGTTGGAAATAAATATTCGTTGATATTTGCATTAAGTCTTTTATAACTTAGGTTTTAATATTCGGATAAGTCTGAATGTAGGTCGCTTGACTTTGGAAGTTCTTGAAATAGTCTTTAAGCTCTTGACATACGCTTAAGGCAGCTCTTCAATCTTCACTTGACTTCAGACGTTGATCTTTAACTTTATCCTAGATAGATTCGCTCAGAATTCCACCATTGACTTAGTGTCAAAGACTTAGTCTAAAATCTATTCAGTCTTGAGCGCTTGATTCATAATACCTGAAATAGTTCTTTAGCGTTTGAAAGACGCTAAGAATTAATCTTCATCTTCACTTTGACTTCGGACGCTTGATCTTCAACTTTGTCTTCAGTAGACTCACTCAGAATTCTACTAGCGATTTAGTCTAGAATACTTAGTCTAAAATTTATAAAGATAAAAATTACAAGCCTAATCAAATAAGTAAACTTTCAAACGCTTATACAATATTTCTATGAAAGCATAAACTTACATTTTTGGGGTCTAACATAAAATCCTATCTTGTCATCATCAAAACATCTAATATGAAATTTCCTAACAATTTCCCCCTTTTTGATGATGTCAAGACCTTTAACTCTTATAACTCTTTTAAGAAAAGCCCAGATAAATATAAGTTAGCGTTAGAAAGTTAGATATGTTAGTTGGTTGTTAGATTAACCTCAACAACGTGTTTCAACATTCAAACATTCATTCATATAATATCAAAATAAGCATACAAATGATTGTGCTGAAAGTAAACAACAAAAACAATAAAAGAGAGAAAATATAAGGCATTATCTTCTTTGTCGCTTAGTCATTTCTTCTCCTTGATAGATTTCATTTGCTAAGTCCAGCAAGAGTCGATCAACATCTAACATGGTAGTGTACTGGACTTCATCAAAATCATGTCTTCTTAGTCTAGCGCTTTCTTTTATCTCTAAAAATCTTTCCACCCAATCCCTCGGAGGGATTCCAAGTTCTCGGATCAAGTCATGATAAATGTCTTGTCTTCGATCAATGGTAGATTTCCAGTTTAAAGGCCTTCTAAGCGGTCCGGCATATGGGTGAAAACCCATACTTTCTAAGAATTCGACGTCTAAGTTTGGAAGCCTATGCCTGCCTTGATAACATCTTGGCTTGCGCTTCTTGGTTAGCATTTTCTTTATGCCTGCTATTTCGTCGAACATAGAACGCCAGTGCTTGTTATCGGTTTTGGAGATTGATTCTTTCAAGGCTTTGGACGTTTGATGCTTTTCTTTCTCATTTTCCCCCTTCTTGGCATCATCAAGAGAGGTTTTCAACTCAGCGATATCTCGGCGCAATAGACGAACTTCTTCAACAAGTAGAGAGACTTGTTGAGCGATACTTTGAGCAACGACATTGGAAGAGTTGTGCCTCTCAGTATCAGCTAAGCGTTCTGGGTTAAATGATGATTGAATTCTGCGGAGAGTCCAGCGATCAGAGGTGATATGCTGTCCATGATGGCAATAGTACTTTTGGTAGCAGCGTTAGAAATATCACGGCTTCGAGTGTCAGAAATTATTCGGTGGTGCCTATCAGCGGTGTCAAATATCTTTGAGCAAGAACCCTCAATGTTGCTAAGCGAGTTTCGTACTGTTTGTCTAAAATCTCGAGCATTGGGATCACTGTCCGAGTTCGAACCTGAATCTAAAGAAGAACACTCAGGGGAAGGAATGAGTCCGTATGAGCTAGAAACAGCAGCCCTTCCTTTGGTTTTATCGCTAATAAAAGGCTCTTCAGGCTCTGCAGCTATTTCAGCATGAACTTCTTCTATTGCTAAGTCAAGTGTTTGAGTTGCGGCCTCAATTTGAACAATTTGTTCAACAAGGGGAACCTTGACTGCTGGAGCACTGGGTGCAGCATTTTGCATATTAGCGTCTGTGGTTTGAGCAACTTCCACAACAGGAGTTTGTTCCTCTTCTATTACAACAACTTCGATTTGGGGAGCTGGTTTTTCAACAGCGATGACCCAGAGAGGGCCAATTGCTTCCATGACATGTCTTAGACTTATAATGTTGGTCTGCGGGATAAAAAAGAGAGCGTCTTCGTGCACTTCGGTGCTAAGTCCAAATTGCACATCCTTGGGCAGATCAACTCCGGAGACATAGGAATTGTAGAAATTCAAAATAAATGGCATCAGTGCTTGGGCAGCTTCCTGATTGACTGGCTGAATAAGCGATATCATCTTGGCCACTTGAATGTTCTGTTCACAAAATAGAACAGGAAGCAAGTTGTATCCTCTGAAGTCACTAAGACCAGGGCCAAAATTCGAAGTTAATGAAATATCTAGCGACTGAGCATTTTCAATTATCGCTCGGCGCTCATGATGGAATTCAGCAAGATCGGCATGGTCATTGTCGAGGCTCAAAGGGACTTCACTTTGTCCTGGCAGAATTAGTCGCTTATTGGTAGAGGCATCTTCATTGAGATCAAGAAGGATGCGCTGAACAAAGTTTTGAGTTGGATGAAAAATGTTGCGTCCTCGTTGAGCGATTAGGTTTAGATGTTCGCGAATATAGCGCTCTATTTTTTTATGGTAATAAAGTAAGTCGCTAATATTGCCTACCAGATTCTGTCGCTGCTGAATTAGAAACACAGCGAAACCTTTGCGTCTGTAATCTACTCCAAATTGAAGAAGGAATGGATACCTCACGAGTTCGTCTGGTGTGTAGAAATGTAACACAAACTCTTCAGCCCATCGCTCAGTATCTATCATCCATCGCTGACCAAGTTTTGTAGATTTCTTGGTATCTTTTCTGGCGGCAAGGTACTTCTCGAATCCCTCGATTTCTTTGTCATAGTCATCAGCCCATACTCTAGCCAGATATTCGCGGGCTTCATCCTCTATCCAAGAGTTAATAGGATTAGGATGCTCAACGACTACGGGTCCTTTTCCTTTCCACAGTTTGAGAGGTTGAAGGGACAGGGCGTTCTGAGGTGAGTGGACGATTTTAGGAAGAGCCGAGTACCCAATCTTGTTGAGATCTGCTTCATCAGGGTTTTTCAGCCAATCGCCCGTGTGAGGATTTTTTATGACAATTTTATTTTGCCGAGGAGGATAAAAAGATTCTGCAGAGCGTCCTGTGAAGTTGAATCGCTCACGGTCAAAATCTGTGATGTTGAACGCTGGTCGCCTAATATATTCAAGTTGAGATTGAAGATTCTCAAGTGAGTAGAGACCTAAATCAGCTAAACGCTTGAAGAAAGCAAACTTTGCTGAATCAGAGACATTAGTCCTATGAAGAGTATTTTGAAAGTTGATCTCCATATCAGCTAAGGTTTGGGTATCACGTTCTCTAGCAGCATAGTAGCACTCAACTTTGGAATTGTATCCATGAGGAAAGAAGTTGATGACACTAGGAGGAGGTTCGGTTGGAGTAGGAATAATGGCAATCGCTTCAGTCGGGATAACAACGGCCACTTCTACTAACTGCATAGAGTGATCAGTCGCTTCTCGGGCCGGTGATATCTTAGTGTCAAGAAGGATTTGATCAACTTCTCTAGCGATTTCAACAACAGTTGTCATTTCTACATCCAATTCCAAATTGACCTCAGCAGGTGGAGGTGCATCAGCGTCTAACATACTTTGAGCTGATACAAGTAAGCATTTGAGAAAACCAAGCAAAATTTCTACTAAGTAGAAATCACAAAGAAAAAGACTACAACGCTTACCCTGAGGAGGTTCATCGACTGTTATAGTCGCTTGAACGTTTCACTAGAGAGTATTTGATCCTCAGGCTCCTGGACGTTTTCAGGATCTAAATCCAGAAAGGAAGTAAGAGGTTGAGCACGAATAGGAAGATTCAATTCTTCAAACACATTGAGAATGTTTTGCATTTTGGCAGCACTTTCGGCTGAAAGATTTGTTATCTAAGCGTTTAGAGAGAGAAGCCTAAGAGGATAAGGAAATGCTTTAATTTGCCTAAGTACTTACCCAGCAAGCGAGCACGTTTTTCAAAGGGAGTCTCTTGTGCAGTCGCTGGATTTGAATTAGGGATAAATAGAGAAGGAGGGGGAGGCGGGATACTCACTGATTCCTCAAGCACTGGTTCGGCTGAAGAGATTATGGATCCGGTTGGAGTCGTCTGCGGAGTACACTTTCGTGCTAGCGGTACTTCAACTTCTTCTTCAACATCATCCGACTCTGGCTTATAGATAAACGTTGGAGGGGGAAGAAAGTGATTTGGGAGAAGGAGATGGAGACTTTGACTTCTTCTTTGGCTCCGACTTCTTCTTCTGCTTCTTTGCTGGTTTTGATGGCTCGACTTTCAAAGCAATTTTTATTTTAGGTCGCTTAACCACCACTTCTTCTTCCGAAGAGGATGATGAAGATGAAGTCACTTGCTCTTCATCAACACTCCGAATGATATCTCCCGCAAGGAGTCGCTCACGCTTTTCCTTGGGAACAGCTACACCAGCCCTACGCCTGGGTTTAAACAACTCGTCTATCATCTTCTTTCCATAAAATTTTGTCGCTGGAACCTTCTTACTAGTGGTATTGACAAAACAGTTAGAGCGTAAAATTAGACTTAACAAAATCCCATAAGTCTTGGGATTCACGGACTTAGCCATCGCTGCTTTAAAGCGATTGAAAACGTACAGTGACCAATTGATCTTCAATTTGGTCAGGATAGCTACCATAATTTTATACTGAACGTTTGTGATCTTATTGAAGGTGCCTTTTCTGCATTCGATTATCTTTGCACATATGTCAGCTAAGATGACATATTCGCCCTTCATGTCATTTTTCTTGAAGTTGGGTTCATAGGTAGCTTCAATGTTATCTTTCTTAACTAAGGTCCAGACCTTTGTGGCGTCGCCATGGGTGACCTGTTCAACTTCTCCACGTCGTTTGGCAGTTGTAGCAATGATGACAAAAGTTGAGGAGTGAGAACAAAGATCTCACGAGCAAATGGAAAGACGTAGAAAATGGATTTTCCATCATCGGTGATTTTGGCGTTCTTGAAAAAGAAAAGACTTTCTTCCTCATGAATGCTAGAATGAGAGGTGATCATTTCGCGTAAACCTGAATCTTGAATGAGAGGAAGAACAGTCCTCAGAGGAAAGTTCTGGTTATCAAAGAGGTAATCCCAATCGACAAGAAACCCAACATTTAGAGTGACTGGTTTCTCAGTTTGTGTAGTTTTTCCGGTGGCGGATTTTGAGGATTTTGAAGATTTTGGTACCATTGATAAACATTTGAAGCTTTTTTTGAGAGAGAAGAAGGAAATTCTTTTTGCCTTGAGAGAGAGCTTTTACCGTAAAGAGATTTTGAAAGTGATAAAGCTTTTCTGTAAAGACATGAAGAGTTTAAATAGGAGGCAAGAATTAACTCTTCAATAGCTTAGATGATTGACACGTGTACTAGCGGTTCTTTCAAAATTGAAAATGCATTAATCTGAGCCATGTAATAATAAATACGGATGTTAAAAGGTGCGAAAAATTAGGCAACTATTGAAAATATAAATTTTTGACATCCACAGTTACTTTTCAGAAACCGTTTCATATTTTGAATTTTTGCATCGTTAGTTACACGCGCTGAATAGTATACTAACACGTGTTCAGGCATGCTTGAACTCTGAAATCCCTAGTGATCGTGCGTGTGTCAGTTTTTGATGTGATGGAGACGTGTGCTCAGTTGTGGGATTTCAAGTTTTGATTTTATCCATACGCTTACTTTAATAAAGCATGTTTCTAAGAGTAGAAGTCGCTTATCTTTGAAATGATTTTTAATCGCTAAGAAATAATTTTTGAATTTATTCTGAAGAATTTTGATCCCTTGAGTGATACCACTTGTGTTGTAATACCACTTGTTTGAAAATTTTGTTGTGTATAAGCGATCAGTATTTTCATGCATAAGCGAGATTTTGAAATGTCTCTCAGAGTTAACAGTTATTTGAATTTTGAAAGCATTTAATTCATTAAAATATAGTCAAGGCAGTTTATTTAATAAATGGCAATAACTGATCAATCGTGGTATGGCCACGTCTGAAATGAATTAAAATCGTGCCATAAATTAAGGAAATATGCTATATAAAATGGAAACTGCTTTTTAAAAAAATATAAAATTTGGTGCTTTTGTAGTTATTTTTCAGTTTGTCTTTTGAATTTCAAAGTTTGTTTTAAATATTCAACGTGAGCTGCACGCACCCATAATACAAGGAAAGTGTAGTCACGTGAGTGCCTTTTGTTGAACCGTCGTTTTAAAAAGCAATGATTACCTTTGGTTTTATTGAACAGAGATAGTGGACATCAAGTCATCATTAATTGTTTTGACTGATTGATCCATTGATCTTCTTTCTAGCGTTAGGTAACAAACACTATCTTTGAAATTCATTTTAGTAAGCGCTTAAGCGGGAATGATTTCAAACGTTTAGTTTCTTTTAAAGAGAGTTCAGACGCTAAGAAAGAGAAGTTTGAGAGCGTCTAAGTAATTTCATTGCATATCGCTAAGTGCTTATGACCAATGCAAAGGAAAACATTTTCTTGTCAATTTCACTTTAGTAAAGTTATTTCTTTTAAGGTTCCCCCCTATGTGGGTTCCCCCTAAAATTAACAACTTATCAATATTTTGAAACATAAAATAAAGTAAATTCCCCCTAAATTGTATGCCTGTAAAACATGATGTTTCGAATGATTAAGCATTTAAATCAATCATACCTATTTCACTTCTCAATGTGAGAAATCGTTGTTTGTTGAGCACTTTGGTGAAGATATCTGCTAATTGTTTTTCTGTACCAATGAAGTGCATGGAGATATCTTTCTTTTGAACATGGTCATGTAAGAAATGATAGCGGATGTCAATATGTTTAGTTCTAGAGTGAAGGACAGGGTTTCGAGTCATAGCTCAAGCGCTTTGGTTATCACTATGGATTGGGGTAGGCCTAAGATTATGCCATAATCTCTAAGTTGTTGCCCCATCTAAAGGATTTGTGTACAACAGCTTCCAGCGGCTACATACTCAGCTTCAGCAGTAGAGGTCGCTATGGATTGTTGTTTCTTACTATGCCACAAAATTAGTCTATCACCTAGAAATTGACATGTACCACTAGTACTTTTTCTATCTATTTTGCATCCTACAAAATCTACATCTGAGTAACCAATTAGTTCAAAAGGAGAATCCCTTGGATACCATAAGCCCACATTTTGTGTGCCTTTTAGGTATTTAAGGATCTTCTTGGCAGCAATTAAGTGTGATTCTCTAGGATCAGCTTGAAATCGTGCACACATGCATACCGAGAACATAATATCAGGTCTACTAGCTGTAAGATAAAGAAGTGATTCAATAATACCTCTATAATTGGTGATATCAACTTTATTTCCACTTTCATCTTTATCTAGCTTAAGAGTTTGACTCATTGGAATTTTTGAAGATGATGCATTTGCCATACCAAATTTCTTAATCATATCTCTAGTGTATTTAGTTTGGTTTATAAATATACCATTAGGGAGTTGTTTAACTTTTAATCCTAAGAAGAAAGTTAATTCACCCATCATGCTCATTTCAAATTGATCTTGAATCATTTTCGAAAATTTCTCACATAGACGCTTATTGGTAGATCCAAATATAATATCCTCAACATAAATTTGGACTAAGAGAATATCTTCATTATGGGTAATTTTAAATAACGTTGTATCAACACTGCCTTTTGAAAAGCCTTTACCTATATGGAAGATAGAGAGCGTGTCATACCATGCTCTTGGTGCTTGTTTAAGACCATAAAGTGCCTTATCCATTTTGTAGACCATACTTTTGCCATGGTTGTTGATGAATCCTGGTGGTTGCTCCACATATACTTCTTCTTGGAGTTTACCATTCAGAAATGCACTCTTTACGTCCATTTGATATACTGTAATTTTGTTGAATGCGGCAAATGCTAGGAACATTCGAATTGCTTCAAGACGAGCGACTGGAGCATATGTCTCATCGAAGTCGATACCCTCTTCCTGGCAATATCCTTGAGCGACTAATCTGGCCTTGTTTCTCACAACAATACCATCTTCGTCCATTTTTTTCCTGGAAACCCATCTAGTTCCAATAACTCCTCGGTGAGTTGGTCTTGGTACTAGCGTCCAAACCTTACTACGTTCAAATTGGTTAAGCTCTTCTTGCATGGCTTCTACCTAACTTGAATTATTAAGCGCTTCATCCACTTTCTTTGGTTCTATTTGAGATAGGAAGCTTGCAAACATAGCCTTATTTATTGTAGCGGCTCTCATTTTGACAGGTGCTACAATATCTCCAATCACTAGCCCTGGTGGATGGTCTCTAAGCCATTTTCGGTCTGGTTGGAATGGGTTGAGAGATTGATCAGGCGCTTGACTTATTTCTCGTGTAGACGCTTGAATATCATCTCACGTGGATGCTTCATTGTTCACAGTTCTTGTTTGCTCTTGACGAACATTCTCTTTATGGTCATCAGCGTTTCTTGCAATATCACCATTGTTAACCTCACGAGTAATCTTAGGATTTGACACAATGATCTCATCATCTTCATCAATATCACTATCATCACATAGGTTGATTTGTAACGTTTGTTGAGAAAGATCTTCAATTCCTACATCATTTGTATTAACCTTACTCTGTTCTTGGTTAGCATCATCAAACACAACATGAATGGATTCTTCAACCTTCGATTTGATCTTATTTAGGATGCGAAAACTCTTTCCATTTTTGGCATAGCCTGGAAAGATTCCTTCATCTACTTTAGGATCAAATGTCTTTAGATTTTGGGACTCATTGTTATGAATGAAACAATTTGAACCAAATACATGAAAATATGAAACATTTGGCTTACGTCGCTTCCATAACTCATATGGAGTCTTTTCATATTGCTTGTTGACCATACACCGGTTCTGAGTGTAGCAAGCAGTATTGATAGCTTTGGCCCAAAACCTTTGAGACAGCTTAGACTCGGCTAACATAGTCCTAGCGGCTTCTTTAAGCGTTCTGTTTCGTCGCTCGGCAACTCCATGTTGTTGAGGTGTTCTAGGCGCTGAATACTCATGAAGTATTCTAAAATCTTTACAAAACTTCTCAACAATATGGTTAGTGAATTCAGTTCCTCTATTGTTTCTAATTCTTATCACCTTTAATTCTTTTGAATTTTGTAATTGACGAATTAGGACTGTGAGCTTGACACTAGTTTCATTTTTAGATGCTAGAAATTCTACCCATGTATAGCGTGAGAAATCATCAACTATCGCTAGTGAATACTTTTTACCACTAACGCTCATGATTTGAATAGGCCTAAACAAATCTAAATGCAATAATTCAAGTATTCGAGAAGTAGATAGATGAGGTTTCTTCTTAAAAGATGATTTAACTTATTTACCCATTTGACATGCATCACATAAGCGATCTTTATTAAAGGAACCTTTAGGTAATCCCTTTACAAGATTTAGCGTTATTAACTGAGAAATTGCCTTAAAATTGAGGTGATTCATTTTTCTATGCCATAACCAACCCATTTCATTTTGATTTTTAGCTACAAAGCATGCAGGGTTGTTATCTAATGTTGAACCCCAATCTACTAAATACACATTGTTTGTTCTTTTTCCTTTCAACTTAGTAGATCCAGTCTTAGTGTCATTAATGTAGCAATAGTCAGCTGAAAATTTAACTTCAAAACCTTTATCACAAAATTGACTTATGCTTAAAAGATTATGCTTAAGACCCTCAACGTAATATATATCACTTATCATGATGTTCCCCCTATGCATGATACCTATACCTTTAGTTTTACCTTTTGAGTTATCACCGAATATAACCTGAGAACCATTGGTTGCATGATAGTTGATCAAAAGATCCTTTGAGCCAGTCATGTGTCTTGACGACCCACTATCTATGTACCAAATTGAAGTATCGGTGTTGGCTCTACGTACCTGCATTCAAAGGGCAGTTCTAATTCTTCTTAGGTACCCACTTTGTTTTGAGTCCTTCTTTGTTAGTAACATTAGCCTGAATTAGAATTTTTGGAACCCATATTTGACTTGCCTTCATTACGGGAAGATTGGCTTTCTTGGGTTTCGGTTTGTGTTGTGTGTGTTTTTTAGGTGTATAGTAATATCCCTGATTATAGTAATAATCATAGTTATAATCATAATTATCATAGTATCGATAATATGATCTAGACCTTCGTGGATATTGATGTTGGTATTTCCTTGGCACTGACTTAGGATGCACTTTTGATGCTGGACGCTTAGCCTTTGATTTACTTATAGAAGGTTTCTCTTTAGCCTTTTGAGCGTTTGGATAGACTTTCTTTTGTGAATCATTCACTTTGGTCTTTCCTTTAACTGAGTCAGTGCTGACTTTCTCTTTTGACCTCGTACCAATATCTTTACGTTCATTCAGCGTTTGACTATTTGAACTTTTCTCAACAAAGGCTACATCTTTTCCTTTGTTGATTGCCATATCCTTAGACACTTTGGATTTAGGACCAAGTTTTTCACAACCTAAACCGGTCTTTTCACCAAATAGTCTGGTTACTTCAGTCACATTATCTAGCATTCTTGATGCTTTTGATAATGATGAGATAAGCTGCTCTGATTTGGCAAGTTTAGCGATCACTTCAGCTTCTCTTTTGACTATTATATCAATGTCACCTTTTAATTGAGTAATTTCACTTTCAAGCGATTGATTCTTCTCAATGCATTGTTGCTGCACTTGCAACTCTGCCTTGAGCGTTATATTATCGCTTTTGAGCGCTGAAATAATATCAAAGTGATTTTGAAATAATTTAGCGACATCTTGACAATCTTTATAATATTCTTTTACTTTGTCAAGTAGTTCATCATAAGAAAGAGGATGATATAATTCTGTGGTTACCTCAGATAGCGAGTCGTCAGACACTTCATCACTTGCCATAAGATAAATGAATGCTGAGTCGCTTGATGGTTCATCATCACTACTTTCAGAGAGGGTACGCACCAGCCGGACCCTGATTTAGGAGAGGAAGAACAGAGCCCTAATTTTTAGGATAAGACTCCCTCTACCTTCACTTTGCAAAAATTGAAGAACCTCCGTCGTATGTGCGGTATTCCTGATGACTATTCGATAATAGTGCCTTCTCCGGAGGACAGGGCCCATCGCCCCCCTCCACAACACACATGTTTTCATGTTTCCCTTCTGCGAGCGGGTCTACGATTCCCCATTCCTCCTCTTTTTATATCTATAGCTAATAGGTATGGAATTCCCTTGAACCAGTTCGCACTCAACGCCATTCGAATGATGGATGGATTCACTGTCCTTCTTCACCATCATGGGATTGAGCCTACCGCCGAGTTTTTTTATTCTCTTTCTCATCCTCGTTCTAGTGTTGTAGATAGTGGAGTCTTTTACTTAACCTCCCGAGGTCCTGCCATTTTCCTTGCCGCCCACCCTGGGGATAAGCGGTGAAAAAATAACTATTTCTTCATTGCACCGCCTCCAGGTGTGGTGTGAAATTTTTGACGAACATTTTTGGAGCGGTTAGATGGTGCCCATCCTTACCTTCCTCGCCAGTTGTCAGAATATCATCTCCAGGTGGTGGCATACTTGAACTTTTCTCCTCTCCATATGGGCAAGCTTGTTGATAGCAGGCTTTTGTACAACATTGGTTATAGCCATGTGGCGGCTGACCTGAAGGGTGTTAGTTAGGTAGCATTTTAGATTTCTTTATCTCTTGGTGCATGATGTATCTTCTATTATGCCGTGTTTTTGATATTTGATGTCTTTGTTTGTTTGGGATCTTTGCAGAAAAGTTAATGAATTTGGCCCGTGCTAGAGAATTTGTTAGCCACAGGAAGCAGCGTCCTCCTTCTGAAGAACCAGCTTTACCCCTACCTCATCTGGAGATGCAGGCACAGGATGCTGCACCAGCCTCGGTCACTTCTACATTGACTTCGCCTTCTTAAGGTTAAGGAAACAGTTGCAGGTCACGCCTAAATCATGGAAGAGCCCTTGGCAAGAGGCCCATGACCTCAGAGACTCCATCTAGTGCACATCCATCCAAACGCAGCAGCTCTGGCGTTGTCATCCGGGATATGTTCCCTGACCTGCCCATCAGGACCTTCGATCCTTCGGCCTCACGTACAAGATCTAGGGCTTCTGACCCGCCAGTTTCTGCCCTGATGAGTAACGAGCTCTCTATCATGCTGGACTTCCTCCAGAGGCTGCCCAACTCCTCAGATCGTCACCACCTGGAGGGCATGTCATCTTGAAGGAGAGCTGAAGCAGCTGCGCTTATACTTCCTAAGGTAACATAGTTTTTTCTTGTGTGCAAGTTGGTTATGTTTTCTGGGTTATGCCTGTTGTAACTAGATATGTGCCATATGTTACAGTGCATGCTACTAGCTGGTCAGGTCGTGCAGGATGCCTATAAGGGCACTGAGGTGGAAGAGCTGCAGAAGAAGCTAGCTCGGTCTCAAGAGTAGCTTCGGAAGGCGCAAGATTATGGATCCAGCAAGGACAAGGAGCTCAAGGCCCTTTACAAGGATTTCCAGACCTTTCTTAAGGAGAAGGTGGACTTGGAGGTGAGTCTTTCGGATGCTGAGATCAAACATTCAGAAGCTCTACAAGAGGCTCTTGCTTGGGATCCACCAGGTCTGGATAGAAAATTTGCCTACTTCTGCGGAGGGAGAAGCTTTGGCTGCCAAGTTTAAAGCTGACTTTCTGGCGCCTAAGGAGTTTGAGCGTCTTACTGATGACAAAATCTTCGAATTTGTTGTCAAGGGCTTCGAGGGATGTGCTGCTCATTTTAAAGCGAAGGGCTTTCCTCCTGCAGTTGTCTCCGAGGATTTCCTAGATTGTGATGCTGCTCTCGTTGAGGCCATGGCTACTCCATATCCAGCTCTCTCAGGTCCATCCCCCCTCCCTGCTGTAGATCAACCGGCTGTTGTGTTACCTGATCTGCAGGTAGGTGATGCAGATGCTCCAAATGGTGCCGGTGTTCTAGGTGGTGCTGATTTTGCTGCTCTTGCCCCAGGTTGATGTTGCAGAGCAGCCTTGAAAAATTTGATACTTTTTCTGAGACTTAGCTTTTGATGGGTATATGTGGCCCCAGTATTTGAAACAATTTTAATTTTCGTTGTTTTTGACGGGCAAGTATAGCCCTTGGACAAATATTTGGTTGTTTTTGTTTTGCTACATCTGCCCAGGTTTGGGCTGTGGACCTCTTTGTTTTTATGTGTGCTTGTTTTGAACTTTTATCTCTTTTTGTCTTTATCATAAACATGTTTACTTATAATTTTGAGATGTGTTGCCCATCTTTCGTATGGTATACCTGCTATGCCTCAACTGAGGGGCAATGGGAATATTACAGCCATACTTTCCCTCTTGTTAATGCAAGCATGTCCTCCAAGAATCTGGTAGGACCCTTTACCTAACATTCCTCACAAAAAATCAAACAAAATTTATCAGTTTTCAGGTGGTACCTACCAGACCTACACTGAGCTATAGCTCCAGCTGGGTCAGGTTTGCAATCGTGATGACTTGCTTTTCCACACCAATCAGTTCTTAGTAACTTGTTTAACACATACAATCATGGGGACTTGTAATGTCATTGTGCAATCATGGGTACTTGCACTCACTTTTCTTCTCTCATGCAATCATGGGCACTTGCATTCGTACTTTCTCTTATGAAATCGTGGGGACTTGCATTGGGATCAAACACCCTTTTCCAGGTGCATACAATCATGGGGACTTGTACCACCTCTATACAATTGTAGAGACTTGCACACGGGATCGAACACCCATCATTAGGCGGGTATAATCATGGGGACTTGCACCACAACTATGAAATCCTGGGGACTTGCATTTACCTCCTGCCTTATATCTCTTTTATCCTCCCTCCGTACCAAAATATTCCTTAACGAGCTAGGGTGGCCACCCCATACCGAAGGTATCCTTCCTTATTTCCCACATTTCTCCATACCTTCCCTCCTTATTTCTTTTCCAACCTTGTAGCTGCCCTTTTCTCCTTATCACTCCAAACCCTGGTCTTCCTAAGACAGGTCCTGGAACCATCTCGAAGATGATTCCTCACGCAGTCCCTCCTTATCCCTTCTTGGTATAGGGCCTTCGGACCCGCCACCGATTTCACGCCTGGCGTCACGAACCCCGGCTACCTACCCAGGTGGTACATTCCTAATCCTCTGACTACCTCTATTTCACTAGCTCCCCTTTACTCCATAATTCACTATTCATTTTCTATACATATATATTCATAACTCGATTTCAAATTTTTCGCAAAATAGAATCTTACTAAATTAATGGAGCTTTGCATGTGCCGTTGCAAAGAAGGCTCTTACAATCTCTAGGCCCTACCTGAAAAACATAACAATCATAGCTTCTAAAAAAGATTACTAGCGACACATGAATCTCTCAAATAAAACATATGATGATAAAAAAAAGCACAATTCTCGCGGTTACACGTAGAAATTTTTGGATTTTGCATGTTCCATGAGCGAGGGAGTTGTTTACCCTCCCCATTCTCCAGCTCGTCCAGCTAACACCTTGATAACTTTGTATGGACCTTCCCAGTTAAGGTCCAACTTCTTCACTGTACGCACCGCATCTACCCTCTTCAATACCAGGTTACCCCACCTGGACAGATCTGGTCTTCACCCTTGTTCCTTGAGCTCTCATGATTCGTTGCTTGTATTATTCAATCCTTAAGTATGCCTTGTCTTTGACTTCATCAATTAGCTCCAGCTCTTCCCTTATCCTCACTTTATTTTGCTCCGGCTCGAAGTATCTGACTCGATAGGATTGTACCCTGATCTCTGCAGGTATGACGGCCTCAGCCCCATACACCAAATGAAATGGACTTTCTTCTGTGGTTGACTTAGGAGTAGTCCGATATGACCACAACACTGGTTGCAATTTTTCAACCCAATTCCCACCCTCTCCTTCCAGTCTTTATGACCGGGATTTGGGTGTTTATAGGAAAACATTAGCAATGGAGTATGGATAAAACAAACAAGTGGAATATTCTAATTATATGGTAAAAAGGGGTGGGAGGGGGGGGGGGATAAATCCATTTTCGTCCCCGACCTTTGTACTCAGTCTCAAATTAGTCCCTGTGTTTTTAATTTGTCCCAATGTCATCCCTCCGGCGTCATTCCGATATCAACTTGTGGGCATTTAAATGGTATATTAGTACTTTCAGATTTCAGTAATTAAATGAAAAAAAATATACAAAATTTTAGTTCTTTATATAAAAAAAAGGTTATTAACTTAAATTTAAGAAGTTTGTGGTGGGCCCATTTAGTTTCCCTTTTCATTTCTTTTTTTAACTTCTTCTTCTTCATCTTACTTTTCCACCATAACCACCGCCGACCACCCGCAGACAACTGGCGAAGTCGACCCACCATCGGCGCCGTCACCAACAACACCTGGCGCCACCACCATTCTCACTGTAGCAACCATCGTTCGAAACCACCGCAATCCACCACTTCGCACAGTCGCACAGCCACCGCCATTCTTCGCTTCGCATGAGCCACCACCATTGTCGCCACCAGAGCTTGCTCAGGAGGCCTCCATATATGTCCCATCCTTCAAATCACCCAACGAAACCACCACCACAGTCGCACAGTGAACAAATTCCTCCACCAAAGTTTTTTTTTCTTCAGATTTCATCTTTGAACTGTGAAATTTCGGTTGTCAAATTTTTGGATTTCAGATTTCATTCCAAAATCTCAAATTTCAATTTTAGATTTTGTATGATTCAGATTGGCGGTGGCGGTAATTTGAGATTTGTGATGAATATGGTAATTGGAGAGATCCAGATATGGTATTGAAGAAGAACCCCAGTATTTGAGGGTTAGAATTTTTTTTTAATTTTCTTATTTAAAAATTTTGTTTTCCTTGTTTTTTTATCTCAATAAACATGAGCCTTTGATTTTATAAATTTAGATCCAATGATTTTATAGTTAGGGATGAATTTGATTTTTGCATGAGGGACTAATTTGAGACTCAACCATTTCAAGGGTAGAAGAGTAACTTACTCATTTTTGGCTGGAATATGACGGCGGAGGGATGACATTGGGACAAATTAAAAACACAGGGACTAATTTGAGACTGAGTGCAAAGGTCGGGGATGAAAAAGATAGGTAGTAGACATACCTGGTCTTTAGACCTTATACTATTATTCTATTGGTAACCTCTACCTAGCCATTGGTTTGAGGATGAGCTACAGCGCTGAAGCGTTGCTGGATCCCCAACTCCTCGCACCATCTTCTCAGCTTGACCGCACTGAACTGCATGCCGTTGTCAGCCACGATCTCCCTAGGTATGCCAAATCGGCAGATGATGTTCTTCCATAAGAAACGAATGACCTCTACCTCCATGATCCAAGCCAAGGCTTCAGTATCTACCTATTTGCTGAGGTAGTCAACTAGCACTAATAAGAACTTCTTTTGGCCTTTTGCTATAGGAAATGGGTCCACAATGTCTATCCCCCATCTCCCGAAAGGACATGGAACACTCATGGAGCGCATTGCCTCCGCCGGTTGATGAATGAGACCAGCATATTTTTGGCATTGTTCACACTTCTTCACCAGGTTGGTTGCATCTTTAGGGTTGGCAAAAAATATCTAGCCCTCAAGGTCTTTCTGGCTAGGGCTGCGCCTCCTATGTGGCTACCACAATCTCCTTCATGGATTTCTCTTAGTACGTAATCTCCGTCTTCTATTGATACACACCTCAGGTGGGGTTGTACAAATGACTTCTTGTATAGCACATCATTGATCATGACGGACCTAGTAGCCTTGTTCTCTAGTTATTGTCGTTCCTTTCTTTCTTCGGGTAGTACTCCTTTTGTGAGATACTGGATTATCTCAGTCCTCCAATTTTCACCTTCTTCTATCTATAGAATTTTTTGCTCAGTGCTAGGTCTGGTTAGGGTTGTATAGTAATATTTACAGGTTTAGCAGTCAGTGACTGAGCTGCCCAGCTTGGACAAATAATCAGCCTTGGTGTTTTCAGCTGGTGGTATTTGATGCATCTCCAGCTTGTGAAAGTTCTCTCGTAATGTCTCTATGGTTTTCAAGTATTTCATCATCTTTTCCTACTTGGCTTCGTATGTCCCGTTGATTTGTTTAGTAATGAGTTGCGAACCTGAGTATACTATCAAATTCTTGGCACCTCCTTTGATTGCCATTTTAAGTCCCATGATGAATGCTTTGTATTCCGCTTCATTGTTACTTGCCTTAAACTCGAATTTGATTGCATATTCCAATTGATCTCCCCCGAGTGTGTTGAGTACCACACCTGCGCCACTTTCGTTTTCGGTGGCCGACCCATCTACATGCAAGAGCCAAGCTTTTTCATCCTCCTTTTCTTCCTGCTCATGTCTGGTCATTTCGGTGACAAAGTCTGCCAGGACTTGCGCTTTAATTGCAGCTCGGGATGTGTATTTTATCTCGAATTCCCCTAGATCCACAACCCATTTAATGAGTCAGCCTGATGTCTCAGCCTTTTCTAGCACTGCCTTGAGTGGTTGACTAGTCTTTACAATGATTTTGTATGTCAAAAAAAAGGTTTTAGTCTTCTTGCTATAATGACTAATGCCAATGCCATCTTCTCGATATCCGGGTATCGAGATTCGACGTCTGAAAGTACTTTGCTGACGTAATACATGGGTTTCTCTTTTTTATCTTCTTCCCATACTAGGACTGCGCTGACAGCTCGGTCAACCACAACTATGTAAATCACCAGTGGCTTGCCCTGCATAAGTTTGGTAAGCAGCGGTATCTGACTCAGGTACGCCTTGAGATCTTCAAAAACTTGTTGACATTCAGGAGTCCAATTGAAGTGATCCACCTTTTGCAGTATCTTGAAAAATGGTAAGCTTTTTTCCACAGACTTGGATATGAAACAGCTTAAGGCTGTGATTCTCCCATTTAGCCTTTGTACTTCATTCACATTTCTAGGTGCCATCATATCTTGAATAGCCTTGATCTTTGCAGGATTGGCTTCTATCCCCTTTTTCATGACCATGTACTTAAGGAATTTCCCTTTCTTGATTCCGAATGCACACTTGACCAGGTTCAGCTTCATCCTATATCTACGGAGTGTTTTAAAGGTTTCTTGCAGGTCTTGCACATGGGTGTTAGCGATACGGCTCTTGACTACCATGTCTTCTACGTATACTTTGATGTTCTTTCCCATTTGCTCTGGAAACATCACGTCTACTAGACTTTGGTATGTAGCTCCAGCATTTTTTTAGGCCGAAAGGCATGACCATGTAACAAAAGGTGCCAAAGGTGGTGATGAAGCTAACCTTTCCTTGGTCCTCCTCAGCTAAGGGTATTTGGTGATACCCGCTCTGTGCATTCATGTTACTTAGTAACTCGTATCCAGCTGTGGCATCCACCAATTGTTATATCCGACGTAAAGGATAATGATCCTTAGGACAATCATTGTTCAAGTCGCAGAAGTCAATATACATTCTCTATTTTGATCTTCCTCTAGGTACTAGAACTACGTTGGACACCCACTCCGGGAATTGTATTTCTCCAATGTGCTGAGCTTTGAGTAACTTGTCAATCTCTGCTTTGATAATGGCATCTTTCTTTGGGCCAAAAGGCTTTTTTTTTGAATGATTGGCTTTACACTAGGATCCACGTTCAGGTGGTGCTGTATGACTGTTGGGGCAATTCCTACCAGGTCATTAGCTGACTAGGAGAAGACACCTGCGTGCTCCCGCAACATGGCTATTAGTTCATCCTTCAGGCCGGGGCTCAAATGCGATCCTATTTTGACCGTGTTTTCTTTATCTCCAGGTAGGAGTTGCATACTCATAAGCTCTCCTACTGGTTCTACATGCGATGACACTATTGTTGGTCCCAAGTGGCATACAAAAGGGTCTAGAATGGGGGTTGAATAGACTCTGAAGTCTTTTTTGACTTCCAAAAGTTTCTTATTAAAATTGAGTTTGGACGCTTGAAATGTAGGCGCTTGGCTGAGCGTCTTCAAGTAAGACTGTTTTGATAAAGTTAACTTAGACTCAAGATTTGAATACTATAACTAGGTAGGTTTAAGCGTTCAGTTCTTTAATCAGAGTTAGCACATCGGAATAATTTTAAGTCTTTCTTTTGAAGGTTTTAGCGTCACAAAGTTTTTCTTTAGTTGCTTAGCTTTAAATGATTTTATCAATGTGTTTACTCAATCGATTATGCAATGATATGACAATAATAGAATGACTGTAAAGTAAAGAACACAAAGTTTGAAAGGTTTATTGGGTGGTGTAATCCCAACTTCGTCCTTCTTCTCCTTGAACACTTGGAGGCAATCCACTAAAATGATTCTCGAAGAATCACACAAAAACTTCTACACAATAGGGAGAGATGGATATTGATGACTTGAGCTCCTTGGTCACACAGATTTTTGCTACAAGACACTTCTATCCTCTTGCTTCTTTCACCAAAAAATAATGCAAGTATCCACTTCGACTTCACACAGATTGCGAGGCTTGGATGGAGTTTTTCTAACAGTTTATTTGATTTTGAGAAAGTTCAAACAACTTGAAATATCTCAGTAATAATGTAAGGTTCTTCTATGAAGAGATTTGAGATATTTTCGACTGTCTTGGAATGTATAGAAAAGCTTTGAGGAATTTTAGCTATGAAACATTGTAAGCTTTTCTCTCAAGTAATTTCAGCAAAATTTTGGCTTTATGTGCATGAAGTTTTTTTTTTAGGGTTTGCTGAGAGGTACTATTTATAGAGATTTCTCGGGAATTGTTTGTTGGACACATGCAGGAGCGTGTCTCTCACGCAGCGTGTTAAATAGAGATTTTTCTAACATTTCTGAAAATTTGCTGGTTCCGATTGGACAGGAGCAGGTTTTGAACTCTGAATATTGACAGTATAGTCAAAAGGTAGCTTGTCCACAAGTCATAATAACTTATCACATTTAATGCTCTAATCAAGCATTTAATGCATTTTGAATTTATTTTTCGTTGGAAAATAAATGTCCGTTGATGAATGCATGTAAGTCCTTCATGACTTGTGAATTTATTTCAGGTGAATCCCTTCGTTGAACGCTTGAGTAGCTTGAGCACTTGATTCATAAGTCCTAAAACAGATCTTTAGCGCTTGACGGACGCTAAGAACAAATCTCTATCTTCACTTTATTTCAGACGGTGATCTTCAACTTCATCTTTGATACACTCACCTAGAATTCTATCATAGACTTGGTATCTAATACTTAGTCTAAAATCTACAAAGATAAAAATTACAAGCCTAACAAAATTACATCTTTCAGACGCTTATACAAATCTTCTATTAAAGTATAAGCTTACATTTTATTTGGGGTCTAACATAAAATCCTTATTGTCATTATCAAAACATCTAACAAGAAATTCCTAACAATTTTCCCCTTTTTGATGATGACAATACCTTACTCTTTTATAGTTCAAGAGTTAGACATCCAAACTATAAATGTTAGCATTGAAAGGTTAGATATAGTTAGTTAAGGTTAGTTGAGCCTCAACGAGATGTTTTAGCTGAAAATGCACTTCATTAAATATATCAAGGAAAGTACTAGCATTTACAACCAAAAATATCAAAATGATAAAGAGACAAAAATATAGATAATGCAATGCAAAAACTCTTATTGTCCTGATTTAGCATTGTATCTACTAATCATTTCAGTCTTGATTGCTTCAGACAGGTTTTTTTCAAGTATAGTCATAGCTGCATGATCTATATCTATGATCTGATTCTCATGATTCTGTCTCTTCTTATAAGCTACATAGCGCTTACTCCACTCAGTTGGGTCGATGCCAATGTGCCTCAGACATACCCTGAAGGCTTGATTGAAATCTGTCATTTTTCCCCCTTAGCTATAAGCTTCGGATCAGTAGGCTATGGTAGAGGCGCTCGTTCAATAGGTACATCAAACTGTTCAAGCCGCGCTTGAAAAGGCACTGGCAGATTGGCATAGAACGCTATTGGAAGAAACCCTTGTTTGGGGAAAAATCACCAAACGCAGCGGAAAACGAAATTTAAATTTTTTATGGTTTTTCCCCATAACCGGATCAATCCCGGGGTTAATTCAGATGTATGTATGATAGGGTAAAACTAACATTACCCGTTGAAGCGAAGTGGTTGAAAATTCCTACGATCTTGGATTCTTCAATTCTTCGCGAAATTACTCCGACTGAAACTTTGTTGATCCAAGCAGCCCAATTGTTCTGCCTCTATATTGTCTCGCCGAAAAAACTTGATGAAAAAAATCTCCTCCTCCTTGGTGTGTGAGACCGACGACTAGATGTGGAGAGAGGGAGAGAAATTTTTCTTGTGGCTTAAGTCAAAGTGAACTCTTGACCTAGGTATTAACTAAAGTGATATATTTACATCACTTAAGTTAATAACTTGGGCTCAATTTAGCGCATAATGGGCGCCTCTTGGCCGCCCCTATAAGCCTTGGTGCACCAATTGGTGCTCCAATTTGAGCTAGGTCCAATGCACTATTTAATTAATTAATTATTTCAATCCAATTAATCAATCTAATTAAATAATACATGGGTTTAATTAATTTTATTTCTTCTTCAAGAAATAATATATTAATTAAACCATAAATGAATTAACTTATTTCTTCAAATAATTAATTCCATTTAATTAATTTTAAGTATCCAATACTTCAAAGTATCCAATACTTAAAATATTACCACATGAATTATTCCTATTTTCCAATTGATTTTTCCTTTTTAAGCGTGACTTTTAAGATTCATCTATATTTGGAAATAGGAGGATTCCATTGAATATGGGTCACACCTAGCCAGTCAAGTGGTCTATATTTTAACCCAAATAAGATGAAATGATTACATCATTATTAACCTTCCCTTTGTAAATACCGTGTGAATATAAACTCTTCATTTCTTTATCCCGATCAAGTGAGAGTCATGATTTTTAGTCAAACTCACTTACTTGATTCTATGCTATATTTATAACAATCTTAGATCATTTAATGCTTTGGCCAAAGACTTTAGGATCTAGCTTACTTATAAATGCATAGGATAATTCCTCGTTCACTTACGAGGGAACGAATCTCATCTTGGATATCAGTTAAGACTACTACTTGTCCATTAGGTTGCAATTTGAGGTTGACCCCACCAAAGGGTGAATTGGTCCTAACTACTCTAATGACGAACCTAATATCACAAGCATATCTTCAACTCGATTCCTCAAGTCTAAAGTTCAGACACACCTATTATAATTAATCAATTCTGTCATTGACTGTCAAAGAGTGAAACCCATGTAACAGAATTCATGCGAGTCATGTCTGAGTGCCACTATCTCCATCAGTGCACCTATGATATGAATCCTTCACTACTTTCTAGTGATTGACGGACACCTTTCTCGTCAAAGATTCATATCATACAAGTCTTCATGATTTCCAACGCCTAATTGGAAATCATTGACTTGCAGACTATTTTAGTACACAAGTATCAAACCCCTCTAGTGCCTTACAGAGTTTACTCTTATGTTCATGGACTTATAGTTGATTTACAATAAATAAATGCCAATTTGAAAGTAAACAACTAATTTCCTTTTTATTAATAGAAAGATAAACAATTACAAATTAATAATGTCCTTACATTTACTAATCCTCTAGTGGCATTTGAGGACATTAACCTTAACAATCTCCCACTTGTACTCAATGCCAATCACTATGGTATCTAATACCCATCTTCTCAAGATGTCGATCCAGCATTGCCTGTGCCAAAGGCTTGGGAAATGGGTCAGCGACGTTGTCGGCTGAATTTACTCTCTGTACAACTATTTCGCCTCTTCCAACGATTTCCCTTATTATGTGATATCTTCTCTCTATGTGCTTGGATTTATTGTGAGACCTTGGTTCATTTGCTTGTGCAATAGCCCTGTTATTGTCATAATAAAGTGGCAATGGCAGCTCTACACTCGGGACCACTTGAAGTTCTTCAAGAAACTTCCTAATCCAAACACCCTCTTTAGCTACCTCCGAAGCTGCTATGTATTCTACCTCAGTGGTGGAATCAGTGGCTGTGCTTTACTTGGAACTTTTCCAAGTCACCGCTCTACCATTGAGCGTGAATATATACCCTGAAGTGGATTTGCGATCATCTACGTTAGACTGAAAATCTGAGTCAGTATATCCGTCCACCTTCAAATCTCCATGTCCATATGTTAGAACCATATCCTTAGTTCTCTTTAGATATTTAAGGATATTTTTGATAGCGGTCCAGTGTTCTCTTCCCGGGTTAGACTGAAAACAACTCACCACGCTTACTGCGTAGGCGATGTTTGGCCATGTGCATAACATGGCGTACATCAGACTACCCACTGCAGATGCATAGGGCACTGTACTCATTTTTTTCCTATCTTCCTCATTTTGAGGAGACATGGACTTTGAAAGGTGCACCCTGTGTCTCATGGGCAAGAAACCTTTCTTAGACTCTTTTATCCTAAATCTCTTTAGGACCTTCTCTAACTAAAGGGCTTGGGAAAGTTCTATCATTCTATTTGTTCTATCTCTATAGATACGAATCCCTAGAATATAGGTAGCTTCTCCCAAGTCTTTCATGGAGAATGTATTTGAAAGCCATCTTTTGACCGATGTGAGCATTCCTACTTCATTTCCTATGAGTATAATGTCATCCACATATAAGACAAGGAAAGTGATTTTACTCCCACTAGCCTTCTTGTAAACACATGGTTCATCTTCGTTCTTGACAAAGTCAAATCCTTTGACAGCTTCGTCAAAATGTAGATTCCAACTCCTAGAGGTTTGCTTAAGTCCATAAATGGATCTCTTAAGTTTGCACACCTTATGAATATCAGACCTTGATGCAAAGCCTTTAGGCTGCTCCATATAGATATCCCCTTCGAGAAATCCATTTAGAAAAGCTGTCTCCATCTACCATATCTCATAGTCCAAGTATGCAGCTATTGCGAGCAGAATTCGAATAGACTTGATCATTGCCACAGGTGAAAAGGTCTCTTGATAGTCAATTTCTTCCTTTTGACTATAACCTTTTGCTACAAGCCTTGCCTTGTATGTGTCAACTTTTCCATCTGGGCTTATCTTCCTCTTGTAGATCCACTTGCACCCTATAGGTGTAATCCCATCAGGACGATCTACCAGAGTCCAGACCTGGTTGGAATGCATCGAGTCTATCTTTGCTTTCATAGTTTTTTGCCACTTTGCAGAGTCGGTTTCCATCATTGCTTGATCATAGGTAGAAGGGTCGTCCCCTTGGACTCCCATTGCTATAGTGTGGACACCCAGTTCCTCTTGTAGCAGGTAACCATAATACGTATCAGGTTATTGTGGTACTCTACCAGATCTTCGCAATGATGGTTGTGTTTCATCAGGTTCAGTGTGTGTTTCTTGAACAATCATCTCCCTAGGTGTTTCATCTTGCTCATTTAGAACAATCTTTCTACCTGCACCACCTTCTTGAATGAATTCCTCTTCAAGAAAGTGCACTTGCAGTGCAACAATGATCCTTTGATCATCTTGCATGTAGAATAGGTATCCCATTGATTCCTCTCGATAATCGACGAAACGTCCTTTAAGGGACCTCACTTCCAATTTCTCTACCTTCGTCTTCTTGATGTAGGCAGGACATCCCCAAACTCTAAGGTACTTAAGGTTTGGTTTTCTATTTCTCCATATCTCATATGGAGTCTTAGGACTGGACATGGAAGGACATTTGTTCAAGATATGAACAGCATAAGAAGTGCATGCCCCCACAAGAAAATGGGTAAATTAGTGTAGCTAAGCATGGATCAAACCATATCTAATAGCGTTCGATTCCATCGCTCTGCCACCCCATTTAATTGTGGAGTTGCTGGTGGTGTGAGTTGTAATATTATCCCATGTTCCTTTAGGAACTGATCAAACTCGTCACTCATATATTCACCTCCACGATCCGATCGTAGTGTCTTTATATGATGACCAGTTTGTTTTTCCACTAAAGCCTTAAATTCTTTGAACTTATTAAATGATTTAGACTTAAGTTTCATTAAATACATTATACCATATCTTGAATGGTCATCAGTGAAAGTAATGAAATAGTGAAAACCTCCACAAGCCATTTCTCCAAATGGTCCGCAAACGTCGGTATGCACAAGTCCTAATACTTCAGTAGCTCTTTCAAAAGTCCCGGTGAAGGAAGATCTAACCATTTTGCCTTTGAGGCAAGATTCACAAGTTGGATAGGGATCCGATCCCAATGGTTCAACTAAACTACCTTTCTCCATTTTGTGTATCTTTCGCTCGCTAACATGGCCTAGTCTTAGATGCCACTTTATGCTTAGGTTAGCACTTTGCCTACCACGCTTCTTTGAGATAATATTTGCAACACACTCATTTTGCATATTTAAATAATAGAGGCCATTGACTAAAGTAGCAGTGCCAACAATATTATTATGAAATAAAATGCTGCAAGTACTGTTAATAAAATTAAAAACATAGCCGTTCCTAACCAACATAGGAATAGATATAATGTTCTTAAGCCCATTGAGCAAAACTAAAACATCCTCTAAAATTAAAACATGTCCAGATGATATACATAAAGAAGTTGATCCAATGCGAGAAGCCGTGACACTCTGCCCGCTGCCTACACTGATCAGCACCTCTCCATGCTCCAGCTTCCTACTTCGCTGCAGATCCTGATTCATTACAAAAACGTGAGCACTAGCTCCAGAATCAAGTATCCACGAAGTGAAAAATACAGTTATAGAACAATTGGTTTCTAAAACAAATAGTTCCATACCTGGTGCACCTTTGCCAAAGTTTGGACACTCCCTCCTCCAGTGGCCTAGCTCACCGCAGTGAAGGCACCTATCCATTTCCTTTGGTCCTTTGCTCTTCATCACTTTATTAGCTTTATCCTTTCCTTTGTCTATCTTAGCTTGTGGACCCGGAGTGCTATTAGCTTTTTTAGTCTTATTCTTCTTGTTGTTTTTAGGATTAGAAGTGATGACCAAGGCTGCCTCTTTTCCCTTTTGCTTCATTTGAGATTGAGCAGTATTCAACTTGTTCATCAACCCAACTAAATTGCACTCTATTTCATTACATGAATTGGGAAAAGGAGTCTGGAAGTGATTGCAAGATTAGGTCAGTTTGAAGTTGCGGGTCCATGTTGAAGTCGAGGGCCTCTAACCTCTCAATTTTTGAAATCCTTTTTAATACATAGTCCCCAACCTTTTCACCTTCCTTCATCTTGGATCCAAAGAGCTCTTTCGATATCTCATACCGAGCAGTGCGACTGTGCTAACCATAGAGCTCCACCAGGTGTGCCAAAATGGCCCTCGCCGAGACCATTTTGTCATGGGACCTTTGCAACTCATTTGTCTTTGAGCTCAGCATTTACCCACGAACCGGGACGTCATCTTTGACCCATTTCTCATGAACCACAACTTCCTCCTCATTCTGTCATCCTAAGTTCAGTAGAGGACAGGATACCTAGTACCCTTTACTAAATTAATGTATTAAATGCGGGAGAATTTGAATTGTTAATTAGGTCTCAATTTGCACATTAATCCATTTTACATCACACATATAAACATGGATCAATAAATAAATAGCAATCCTAGAAAGCTATCAACACATGATTCATGGACTATATTTCCTAGATTGAAACAAGCCAATATTTCAATCATAAAATAAAAAAAAACTATATTAAAGCTTCCAAAGCTCCTTCTTGACTTTCCTCGTTCAACTTGAATTTCTCCATTGGGCCTATTTCTATTTCTAACTATTACATTTTATCATAAGCCACCTATACAAAATTTATCTAGGAAGAAAATAAAAAAAAAATAGGCTCAAAATGGCCTTTACAACCCATAAAAAGAAATACAAATGTAAACGAGCCTAAGTCCATGAATTACGTTTCCCATCACATAACATGTCAAACCTGATATCACATAATACACGAATAATATATATGTTAATTTCTAATTAAATTCCAAATTTAACCATTGTCATTCATATTCTTGAGGAAATTATATTTATTTAATTCCAATTGAAGGTTCAATTTTAATGAGCTACTATTAATCTTTTATTAAAATCCAATTCTAATATAAAATTAATTTCTAAGCCCATAAAATTAATTTCACAATGGAACTAATCCAATTTAGTTCAAAGTCTAACTTTAATTAACATTAGATTAGATGGAAATTAAATAACCTTATTAAATAATTAATATTATTTATTTTGCATTAAAATCTAATTTTAACCAAAACTAAATATATATATTTAATAATTGACCCGGGTCAACCCATCGGTGACCCAGGTCGGGTTGGGCCAAACCCGTGTGTAAAATACACGCGGGTGGGCTCGCGCCGTGCGGCCCAATCTCCCAGCAGCCTGGCTACTGGGTGCGAGCCCAAATTTCTTGCAGGATGGGCCGCGCTGTGCGTGCACAGCAGCAGCCAAAGCCGCCGACGTTCCGCCACCCCTCCAGGCGACGGCAGCCTACTGAAATTTTGAGTTTTTATTTTCCATCACGTAAATTACATAAAATCCAATTTTCATTAAATTCTAATGAACGAAAAATAAACATAATCCTGAAGAACGTGAAAAACATGAAATCTACATATCTAATCATGCATCGATAAAATACTGTAAAACATGCTTCTCTAACACATAATCACACGTAAATTACATATGCCGAATCCCATGAATTTGGCTCTGATACCACTGTTTGGGGAAAAATCACCAAACGCAGCGGAAAACGGAATTTAAAATTTTTATGGTTTTTCCCCATAACCGGATCAATCCCGGGGTTAATTCAGACGTATGTATGATATGGTAAAACTAACATTACCCGTTGAAGCGAAGTGGTTGAAAATTCCTACGATCTTGGATTCTTCAATTTCTTGCGAAATTACTCCGGTTGAACCTATGTTGATCTAAGTAGCCCAATTATTTTACCTCTAAATTGTCTCGCCGAAAAAACTTGATGGAAAAAATCTCCTCCTCTTTGGTGTGTGAGACCGACGGCTAGATGTGGAGAGAGGGAGAGAAATTTTTCTTGTGGCTTAAGTCAAAGTGAACTCTTGACCTAGGTATTAACTAAAGTGATATATTTATATCATTTAAGTTAATAACTTGGGCTCAATTTAGCCCATAATGGGCACCTCTTGGCCACCCCCTATAGGCCTTGGTGCACCAATTGGTGCTCCAATTTGAGCTAGGTCCAATGCACTATTTAATTAATTAATTCAATCCAATTAATTAATCTAATTAAATAATACATGGGTTTAATTAATTTTATTTCTTCTTCAAGAAATAATATATTAATTAAACCATAAATGAATTAACTTATTTCTTCAAATAATTAATTTTATTTAATTAAATTTTAAGTATCCAATACTTAAAATTACCACATGAATTATTTCTATTTTCCAATGGATTTTTCCTTTTTAAGTTTGACTCTTTAGGTTCATCTATATTTGGCAATGGGAGGATTCCATTGAATATGGGTCCCACCTAGCCAGTCAAGTGGTCCATATTTTAACCCAAATAAGATGAAATGATTACATCGTTATTAACCTTTCCTTTGTAAATACCGTGTGAATATAAACTCTTCATTTTTTTATCCTGATCAAGTGATAGTCATGGTTGTTAGTCAAACTCATTTACTTGATTCTATGCTATATTTATAACAAGCTCAGATCATTTAATGCTTTGGCCAAAGACTTTAGGATCTAGCTTACTTATAAATGCATAGGATAATTTCTCGTTCACTTACGGGGGAACGAATCCCATCTTGGATATCAGTTAAGACTACTACTTGCCCATTAGGTTGCAGTTCGAGGTTGACCCCACCAAAGGGTGAATTGGGCCTAACTACTCTAATGACGAACCTAATGTCACAAGCATATCTTCTACTCGATTCCTCAAGTCTAAAGTTCAGACACACCTATTACAATTAATCAATTATGTCATTGACTGTCAAAGAGTGAAAACCTATGTGACAAAATCAATGCGAGTCATGTCTGAGTGCCACTATCTCCATCAGTGCACCTACGATATGAATCCTTCACTACTTCCTAGTGATTGACAGACACCTTTCTCGTCAAAGATTCATATCATATAAGTCTTCATGATTTCCAACGCCCAATTGGAAATCATTGACTTGCAGATTATTTTAGTACACAAGTATTAAACCCCTCTAGTGCCTTAGAGAGTTTATTCTTGTGTTCATGGACTTATAGTTGATTTACAATAAATAAATGCCAATTTGAAAGTAAACAACTAATTGCCTTTTTATTGATAGAAAGATAAACAATTACAAATTAATAATGTCATTACATTTACTAATCCTCTAGTGGCATTTGAGGACATTAACCCTAACAACCCTGACATTCTATTGGGCGGTCTGGAAGCAGCTACCCAAGATGGGTATCTTTTTTGAATATTTTGTGGAGGAGGAGTAGGAATAACTTCTTGACGCTTCGACGACGGCGGAGGATTCTGAGCTCTTGAACTTGACGCTTTTCTCTTCTCCCCTTTACTCTTCTTTTCCCCTTATTGGCATCATCAGCCTTCATAAAATGTTCTGTGAGGAGATTGATTTGTGTGGCAATTTGAGCCATTGAAGTCACAAGATCATCGATGTGCTTGTCAAAATGCTCCTTCATAGCAATCTGATTTGCCCGATTAGCGTCAGCCATTTCTATCAGCAACCATAGCCTAAGCAGCTCCACGCATATGGACAATTTGAGAGTCCATATTTTGTGATTCTATCTTTGCTAGATCAGCCTTTATCCAGTGTAGAGCTTCGGCATTTTGACTCGCTTGCTCGTGAACTTCTTCAAACACTTCATGCAGTAGTGGACCAAACTCTTGACTAACCGGTTGAGAAACCGGTTGCTTGAATCGAGATGAGGTTTTGAGTGATTCAAGAGTTGGTTGATGTGCTGGATCAAATACTATGCCTTGTACATCAATCAGAAGATTAGCAACATCAGGAACATTAGGTTCATAAGTGTCAGGAATCTCCTCTGGTAGAGACGCTTGAACTGGTTCCTTTGCACGCTCAGGAATACTGGCCACTTGAGATTTAGACTCTTCAAGAGTTTCCACAGGCACTTCTTCAAGCATTGACAACTCTTGACGAAAGTCAGTGAATTGGAAGTTCAACCTGACTAATGGTATACTTGTATAGAAATCTGATGCATCAGCAAGAAGATCATTCACTCGGCTAAGTGGAAGGCACGTCCCATGAATAAATGTACGAAGTGGACTATCCTTGGCCCTGACATACATGGGACCCATGATATGCAGCACATGATTCAAAAAAATCCTTGACTGCGCTTTAGGAATTAGAAATAGCATATCCTGGCAGTAATGCAAGAAAAAATAATAATCCGATCGATTGGAAGACGTTGAAGGCGTTGAGATTCAGGCACATAAATTCTGTAGTATTCTTCCAAATACGGATAGACATCATGAGCAATGCCCTGATTTGTTCCAGCAACGAAAGGACATACTCATAGTGTTCGCTTACTTCTCTTCCGATAGATGGGAGTAGTGGATATCCCTGAAAAGAACAAATCCTAGAGCCGTTGGGTTTGTCCAGATTTTCAGTGAAGATTTTGCCAAAGTGTGGAATGGGAGACATGATCTTGATCATCTGACTTAAATTTTCTTCATAATGGCTCGGAGTTATAGTCAAATCGGATATTGGTTTTGAGCCACTGCTGGACGCTTAGCCACAAAAATGAAGAGGAGTCTCTGAAAGCCGGTGTAACGCTTCATAGAGAAACCTCTCAACTTGATGTCTGACACTCAGTAACTGATCGATTGGTCCCACCCTCTATTGACGCTTCTGAAGGTAATACTTAGCAAACTGACGCTTCTTGTCATGCATGCCTATGCTGAAAAGATGAGGGGTGCTAGTCAATTCTTAAAATGCGTACTTGTTACCCACGTACGCTTCACACCAGTTGGCTTCATTTAAGCAATACTCAGCCCCAGCATTGCAAATGGCCTTGATCCTCTCGGGTGAATGTCACTTATAGATTTAAATCTATGTTGTCCGTCTGAAAGCTGGCATTCCATACTCATTTGAAGTAATCATCCATTTTTTCTTAGATCAGATCGGTAAGAGACGCTGGACGGTCACCAACGTAGGTCCTTTTATTCTTCCATACTCAAAGTGGGTTAGCTGCACTCATATTTTCCACACTGTGAGCTACTTCTAGAAAATAGGTATATCCCTCTCTGTTCAATAATTCTTCAGAGGGATTGAGAAACTCCACTGGTAGACGCTCTTAGACTCTGATCTTGTAGTTTCTAGGAGCAAAGCCTGATGGTTTGCTATGCCCCATATCCAGGAAGTACGCTAGGTTTACATCGGCGCTAGGAGTTCTCGCCTCTGGATTCTTCTCGTGAATTAAGATTGATGCCGGAATTTACTTCACCGGCTCATCATTGGCAATGGCCAGATAGTATTCATGCTCAATGTCTGTCAAATCTGAGCTGAATAGCATCTCACAGATAAAGTGATCATGCTCTATCAACATGGCAACTTCATTCTCCGCAACTATATAGCGTTCTTCGTTGTATCCGACGAGAATAAAGTCTTCTTCAAGAGCTGGTGGCGTGTAATTGATCGAATGATCAATAGTCTTTAGTGGATCCTTCTTGAAGAATTACCTCAATTTTAGAACGTCCTCAGCATCGCTCTGACCTTCTGAGCGTGCCTCTGTTATAACCTCTGAAGTAAGTGATGGTTGGACCCTTTCTGTATTAGGTTCCTCAACATCCACTGCAACTTGTGTTGCAATGTCCTTGGCAATAGCCACCACTTCTTCTAAGTTAACATCCAGGTGGACATCAACTGGTGCTTCAACAACAGCTGGAACAAGAGTTGTAGCACAATATATATTCTCTATAAGAGCAGGATCTTCTACAAATATAAGAATAAGAACGCCGTAGGAAAAAATAATACGCTGTAGGAAGAAATAAACATACCTTGAGAGCTTGTCTCAACAATAGTAGTTCCTTGAGCGCTTGGCTCAGAAATCTCAGGCTCTTGAGGAGCAGGAGCAGAAGGACGTTTCACTGTTCCTCTGGGTCGATTGAATATTTTTTTGACGTTGACCCCTTCTATTGGTTTCAGTGCTTGGACTGGAGCGACAATTGGCTCTTCTTCAAAATTGATTTTCTTTATGATTGTAGCCAACTTCCGTCTCTTGACTAAAGGAATCTTGTCCTCCACGTCCTCACTGTTTCTTCTTCATCATCATCCTTCATAGGAGATGGAACAATAGGAGCCTTTGAATTTTGGGAAGCCCTCTTCTTTTGAACAGCCGGATGCTTCACAGCTTCTTCTGGTGCTGTAAGACCGTTGTCTGATGCTTGGCGTACTACTTGATGCTCAGACAACGGTCTTGCAGTACCACCAACTCAGGGAGGGTTGAGGAGATTTGTAACAATCCTCTTCCCTAAAAACTTAGCTTTGGGTAGTGTCTACCCAACAGAAATTAGACAGTCCGCTCTGAAGAGTAAATCACTTAGAATAATCCCATAGGTTTGTTTGTAGTGCCTAAACAATCCCTAAATCTTCCAAACACGTACTCACTCCAATTCATCTTGATGTCCAGGCGGACGACAGTCAACATCTGGAACTGCAGTGGGGAAACCTTGTCAAACGTTCCCACTCTGCACTCTATAAATTTGCTGTAGAAGTCAGCCAACAATTTGTACTTCAGCAATATGTATTTCTTCTCAAAGTGTGGCTTGTATGCTGCATCATCACATGCACGCATCTTCGACCATGCTTTCTCGATCTGTTCATTGGTAATAGATTCCAATGCCTCATCCTGATTTGGCAGTTTGAAATTCTGGGTAATGGAGTCAGCAGTCATTATGAATTCTTTTGGAGCAGTCTTCTTCGAGAATGAGAAGAGGCAAGAGATGGAGATTTTGTCCTCTGAAAGTGTAGCACTTTTCCAAAAATTATTCACTTCATCACCAAAGTAGTATGAATACTTTTTCAAGAACGCCTGAAGCCCAGCCTTGGCAACAGAGTCCAACATATCAATCATGTTGATTTGGGTCTGCTCATACAAGTACTTTCAGTCCACAACAAGGCCTTCAGTGACCTTGATGGTATCCTTAGTAACATTAACAGATTTCTTTTGTGTCATTTAAAAGTTGTTTTTGCAAGAAAATAGAGATTCTTTTGAGAGAGAGAGAGAGAGACAGAGAGTAGTTTTTGCAGAGAGTTTGTGTGAGAAGTGAGTAATTTTCTGCAAAAAATTGTTTTAAATGACAGTTTAAAGATTTTGAAAATTGTGTTTTCTCGTCTCATTAAGATTTTGACACATGTAAAGTTATTGAATCTCAGCCTTTATTGGTTTTAACTATAGACGCGAGTTCTTTGCAAGAGAGTGAAGTTACATTTGGTAACTCCCATATATAAATATTTGACGTCCGAGTAAATTTTTTTTAAAAACGTTTGGAATTTTCAGAGTGTAATGCACGCGCTTATGATACACTGACACGTATACAAGCACGTACTGACTCTGAACTGCCATTTTGAAAGGTTTTTAATTACCCGCCAGTTTAATGTGATAGGAGCGTGTGGATAAAGGTCAAAATAGATCTTTGAGTCTATCCATCACGTCACTGGTCATTTAAAAGTTATGCATGAATTTTATAAAAGATTTATATTAAGTGTTCAAGGGAATATGTTCAATGCTTAATATACTTCTTGTAAGATTTATTTTGATGCTTGTGATTAGATTCTTTTTATGTTTGAGCGTCCAACATATCATTCAAAAATAATGATAAGCGTTGATGATCTATGCATATAAGAAATAGTTTTTGATCATTGACACTTACAAATATGTACAAGTACAATTTTTTAGGTTCCCCCTAAATTTGATAACTTGTAACACTTTTTCAAAAATCTTTTAGACATAAATAAAGTGGATTCCCCCTAAATTATATGTCTAATGGAAATATGATGCATATTGATTAAGCATTTAAATCAATCATACCTAGTTCACTTCTTTACAAATATGTACAAGTACAATTTTTAAGGTTCCCCCTAAATTTGATAACTTATAATACTTTTTCAAAAATCTTTTAGACATAAATAAAGTGGATTCCCCCTAAATTTTATGTCAAATGGAAATATGATGCATATTGATTAAGCATTTAAATCAATCATACCTAGTTCACTTCTTAAATTGAGAAAGTGTTGTTCGTTGAGCGCTTTGGTAAGGATGTCTGCCAATTGTTTGTCAGTTCCAATAAAGTTCATGGAGATATCTTTCTTTTGAACATGGTCACGAAGAAAATGGTATCTAATGTCAATATGTTTGGTTCTGGAATGAAGAACAGGGTTTTAAGTCATGGCTAGGGTGCTTTCGCTATCACAATGGATAGGGGTTGGACCTAGGATTATACCATAATCTCTAAGTTGTTGCCTCATCCATAAAATTTGTGCACAACAACTTCCTGCAGCTACCTACTCTACTTCAGCTGTAAAAGTAGCTATGGATTGTTGTTTCTTACTATGCCATGAAACTAACCTATCACCTAGAAATTGACATGTACCACTAGTACTTTTCCGATCTATTTTGCATCCTGCAAAATCTGCATCTGAGCAACCAATTAGTTCAAAAGGAGAGTCCATTGGATACCACAAGCCCACATTTTTTGTGCGTTTTAGGTACTTAAGGATTCTCTTGGCAGAACTTAAGTGTGACTCTCTAGGGTTTGCTTGAAAATGTGCACACATGCATACCAAAAACATAATATCAGATCTACTAGCAGTAAGATAAAGAAGTGATCCAATGATACCTCTATAAGTAGTGATATCAACCTTCTTCCCACTTTCATCTTTATCTAACTTAAGTGTTTGGCTCATTGGAATGTTTGAAGATGATGCATTTTCCATACCAAATTTCTTAATCATATCTCGTATATATTTAGTCTAGTTAATAAATATGCCATTAGGGAATTGTTTAACTTGTAATCTTAAGAATAAAGTTAATTCACCCATCATGTTCATTTCAAATTGTTCTGGCATCATTTTCAAAAATTTCTCACACAGACTCTTGTTAGTAGATCCGAATATAATATTATCAACATAAATTTGGACTAAGAGAATATCTTCATCATTGGTAATTTTGAATAACGTTGTATCACCGCTGTCTTTTGGAAAAGACTTTACCAATAAGGAAAATAAAAAGAGTATCATACCATGTTCGGGGTGCTTGCTTAAACCCATAAAGTGCTTTATCTAGCTTGTAGACCATACCCTTACCATGGTTGTTGATGAATCCTGGTGGTTGCTCCACATAGACTTTTTCTTGGAGTTTACAATTTAGGAAGGCACTCTTAACGTCCATTTGATACACCGTAAACTTGTTGAACGCTGCATAGGCTAGAAACATCCGAATTGCTTCAAGACGGGCGACAGGGGCATATGTCTCGTCAAAATCAATACCCTCCTCTTGGCAATACCCTTGAGTGAAAAGTCTGGCCTTGTTTCTTATCACAATGCCATTCTCATCCATCTTATTTCTATAAACCCATCTAGTCCAAATAACTCCTTGGTGAGTTGGCCTTGGTATTACTGTCCAAACCTTACTACGCTCAAACTGATTCAGCTCTTCTTGCATGGCTTCAATCCAACTAGGATCACCTAATGCTTCATCCACTTTCTTAGGTTCCATTTGAGATAGGAATCTTGCGAACATGGCCTCATTGAATGTAGTGGCCCTAGTCCTTACAGGCGCTCCAACATCTCCGATAATTTGCTCTGGTGGATGATCTCGTAGCCATAGTCTATCAGGCTAGAATGGGGTAAGAGGCTGAACAGGCGCTTGGTTCACTTGCTCAGGCACTTAACTATCCTCTTGTGCAGGCGCTTCAAGTTCACAGATTCTACCTTACTCTTGATGATCATTCTCTTCATGATCATCAACACATCTAACATGATTATCCATAGTTCCACAAGTATTCATAGGAGGGGGCACTAAGATTTTATCATCGTCGTCACTTTCATCATCTATAGTAACCTTTGACGCTTGATGACACAAATCTTCAAATCCTACATCATTCACATTAACCTTACAAGGTTCTTGGTTAGCATCATCAAAAACAACATGAATAGATTCCTCAACCTTTGGTTTGATCTTATTAAGGATGAGAAAATTCTTTCCATTTTTGGCATAGCTTAGAAAGATACTCTCATCCGCTTTAGGATCAAATATCTTTAAGCTTTGGGATCCATTATTATGAATAAAATATTTTGAACCAAAGACGTGAAAATATGAAACCTTTGGCTTACGTCCCTTCCATAGTTCATATGCAGTTTTCCCATGTTGTTTGTTAATCATGCAACGATTTTGAGTGTAACAAGTAGTGTTGATCGCTTCGGCCCAAAACCTAGGAGCAAGCTTGAACTTTGGTAACATCGTCCTAGTGGCTTCCTTGAGTGTTCTGTTCCGGCGCTCAGCAACACCATTCTGTTGGGGAGTTCTAGGAGCTGAATACTGATGATGTATTTCATTCTCTGCAACAAAATTTCTCAACAACCTTGTTAGTAAACTCAGTACCGTGATCGCTTCTTATTGTTGCAACCTTAAGATTTTTCAATGTTTGAAGTTGCCGAATAAGTGTTGTTAACTTGTCACATGCTTCATCTTTGGATGAAAGAAATTCCACCCAAGTAAATCGAGAGAAATCATCTACTATTACCAAAGTATACTTTTTACCGCTCACACTGATTGTTTGAATGGGTCCAAACAGATCCATGTGAAGTAGTCCAAGTATTCTAGAGGTAGATAAACAAGGCTTTCTCTTGAAAGATGATTTAACTTGTTTTCCCATTTGACAACCGTCACAGAGGCGATCCTTATGAAATGGTTCTTTAGGTAATCCTTCTACAAAATTTAGATTTATAAGCTGAGAGATTGTCTTAAAGTTAAAGTGATTCATTTTTCTATGTCATAACCAACCCATTTTAGATTCACTTTTAGCCACAAAGCATATAGGGTTGTTATCTATAGTTGAACCCTAATCTACCAAATACACATTGTTAGTTCTTTTACCTTTCAATTTAGTAGATTTAGTCTTAGCGTCATTCATATAGCAACAGTCACTTGAAAATTTGACTTCAAAGCCTTTATCACAAAATTGACTTATGCTTAAAACATTATGCTTAAGACCCTTAACATAATATACATCACTTATCATGATGTTCCCCCTATGCATAGTACCTATACCTTTGGTTTTACCTCTGGAGTTGTCACCTAATACAACCTGAGGACCATTGGCAGCTTGATAGTTGATTAAAAAATCCTTGGAGTTAGTCATGTGCCTTAACAACCTACTATCAATGTACTAAACAAATGTATCGACTCTAGCTCTAGGTACTTGCAATCAAAAGGGCAGTTTTAATTCTTCTTAGGTACTCATTTTGTCTTGGATCCTTCTGCGTTAGTAGCTTTGGTTTGAATTAAAACTTTCGGAATCCATATTTGCCTGGTCTTCATTACGGGAGGACTGGCCTTCTTGGGTTTCAGTTTCTGTTTTGTGTGCTTTTTGGGTGCATAATATTATCCTCGATTATAATAGTAATCATAATCATCGTCATAATCATAATTATCATAGTATTGATAATATGATCTTGACCTTTGTGGATATTGACGCTGGTATTTCCTTGGCACTGGCTTAGGAGTCACTTTTGGCAATTGACTCTTAGCGTTTGATTCACTTGTAGAAGGTTATCCTTAGCCTTTTGAGCGTTTGGATAGACCGTCTTTTGTGAATCATTCACTTTTGTCTTTTCCTTGTTGCCCGAGTCAGTAATGACTTTCTCATTTGGCCTCGTATCATTGTCTTTTGGTTCATTAGGTGTTTGACTCTTTGAACCTTTCTCAACAAAGAATACACCCTTTCCTTTGTTGTTTGCTGTAACATTAGATTTGTTTGGTTGCTTACCAAATTTATTGCATCCTAAACCGGTCTTTTCATCAAACATTCTTGTTACTTCAGTCACATTGTCCAACTTTCTTGACGCTTTAGACAATGATGAGACGAGCTGCTCTGATTTAGCAAGTCTAGCATTCAGCTCAGCTTCTCTCTTGACTATTATATTAAGATCACTTTTCAAATTAGTTATCTTACTCTCAACTGATTTGTTTTTCTCAATGCATTGTTGCTGAACTTGCAAGTCTGCCTTGAGCGTCACATTATCACTCTTGAGTGATGATATTATATTGAAGTGATTTTGATATAATTTGGCGGCATCTTGACAATGTTTATAATATTCTTTTACCTTGTCAAGTAATTCTTCGTAAGAGAGAGGATAAGCAACTTCAGTTTTTACCTCAGGAGACGCTTCATCATCTCTGGCCATGAGACAAATAAGCGCTGAGTCATCCACTGGCTCATCATCATCACTACTCTCCTTTGAAGAATCCAAATCTTCAGGTGCTGACGCTGGTTCTGATTCCGCTAGCAAACCTTGTTGACGAAGGTTGCTCCTAAATTGGTTTCTATCCAAGTAGTCTTGCCTTGATGTCTTAGATACGTTTAGATAAAGGCAATTTACCTGGTAGTGCCCTGGTTTCCTGAAATTATAACAAAGATTAGTTTTCATCTTTTGTTCATTTGTTAATCTTGCAGTTTGTGAGAGACCACTAGCGCTGAGAGATTCTGTTGAGTAGACGCTTGGTACTGAATTGGCGCTGAGGGAGAAAGTGCAGAATATTGAGGTGCTTGATACTATTATTGAACTGGAGCAGGCGCTTGATATGAACTCTGTCCTTGATGCTTAGGACTATTTCCTTTATTTTCATATCTTTGAAACTTTTTGAATCTATCCAGTAGGGCTAGTTCCTCATCCTCACTTATATCTGTCAATTTTCCTTTGTTACCCGATTTACCCTTGAATGATGCTATAAGTGCTCCAGACTCTATCACTGGACTGGGTTAGGATTATGCACTCAGATGCCATAGAGGTCAGAATGTATAGGGCATATATCTTGTATTGAACTTAAACTCTTCTTAAATAAAAGGCATTATTGAGTTTTCACTTAATTCTTATTTGCATCTATAAGTTGTGTAAAACATTTTGTCCATATTTTCAATACGATCCCTCTACTTCCTATGGGATAGGAAGATTGGCACTAGAGAGATCGATCTTGATTACTAAAATAAGTTCGCAAGTAATATGAAGTCTTTAATGGACAAATAAAGACTTCGAATACTTGTACAATCTTAGCTCCGACAATCTTTAATGAAAATGCCTGTCTGGTATCATGGGATGATAGGAGATTAAGATTGTAGACACGTCAGTGGAACTGATATGTTCGAACATGACTCGCATCGGTTCTGTCGCATGGGTTTTCACTCTGTGACTGTCAATGACAGAATTGATTATGCGTAATAGGTATATGTGAACCTTTGACCTGAAGTATCAGGCTGAAGATGCACTTATGACGTCAAGTCTTTCACTAGAGTAGTTAGACCCAATTCACCCTTTGGTGGGGTCAACCTCGAAATGCAGGCTTGATGGGCAAGTGGTAATCTTAGCAGATATCTAATATGTGATTTGTTCTCTCATAAGTGAATGAGTATGTACCATATGTAATTATAGATAAATAGAGATCAAAGTCTTTGGCCAAAGCAAACGAGAGGATTGTGCTTGGCACTAAATCGATCTCAATGATCTCGTATTTATTATGATTTATACATATGGTCAAGTCTAGTGAGTTTGACATAACCATGACTCTCACTTGACCGGGGAACGTGAACAAAGGGTTTACACATATACGGTATTTACGATTGGAAGGTTTCGGAATGATCCTATCATTCGTTTTCGTTTGGGTTACGAAGTGGGCCACGTGACTAGCTAGGTGTTACCCACTTCTTTTGGTTTCCTCTCATTTCCAAACAAAACGAACCGAAAGAGTCGCGCTAAAGGATTAACAAAGAAAAATGAAGAAAAATGAATTTCTATTATTTCTTCTGGGAGTTTTAATTTATTGGATAAATTAAATAATTAGTTATTCATTAGATGAAATAATTAATTATAATGATAAGATTAATTATTAATTAATTTCCTTGTGAAATATATTAATGAATTAATTTATCTACTTAATTTGGTTATTTAATTAATTAATTAATTTATTGGATATAAAAAATTATTAATTGAAATAAGAAATTAATTAAACAAAACAAATCCCAGGGCTAAATAAGGAGTCCAATTGGACGCCTACTAGGCCTCAATGTGGCGTCTTTGAGAGGCTACATATTAGGGCTCTTTTGTTTTGACTTGTTCAATAAGTCATGAGGTATATAAGGACTCTTTGAGTTAGAACAAGTAAGAAGAATACACAATTCTCATAACTCTCAAAAGAAAGAAAAATATTCCCCCCTCCTCTATACCTAGCCGTCGACCATAGAGAAAGAAGAAAGCGGATTTTTTGTTTGTTGATCCGTGCGTGACGATTTAGAGACGACGTATTTTCGTTGTTCGGATCAAGTTCAAGTTTGAAGAATCAAACCAAAGGATTGAAGATTTGGAAGCTTCAATATTTCGAGTTTGGAGAAGAAGAAGTTTTTCTCCATCATCATATTCATATTAACGAGTAAGTTTTATTCGTTATACACTTTTAGATTCAATTATGCGAATTAGAGTACCAATTGGGTTTTTGTTTTATTTTTGAAATCCCTTTCGCTGCGTTTATGCTTTTTCGACCAACAGTGGTATCGGAGCCAATCTTTGATTTGCATATTTGATCTTGTTTACGTGATTTAAGAATTGCATGTTATGTGTTTTTGAAGCAAGTTTGTATGTTTTTCTTAAATATGCGTTTTATGGTTTTTTTGCTAGTTTTTTTATATTAGTTATTGTAAATATGGGGATATTTGATAATATTGAAAATCAAAAAATACCGAGGAGAAACGGGGCTCGAAAGCCCCGAGAAAAATGCGCGTAGCAGCGCTCGCTGGTTAGCGCAGCCGGGCTGTTCTGCCTGGCCCTGCCCAGTCACGGCCCTTCGTGTCGTGACCGTGGCCCAACGGGTCGTGGGTTTGGATTCCCAATTCGTTGATCCGGGTCATGGATTCGGGTCGTAAAACGGGCTATGTTTGGGTCAAAATTGTTTTTTGAATTTTGGTTGATTTTAATTAATTGGGTGGATCAAAAGGATGATGACCCGAATAATTTAAATCAAGCCCAATTGAAAATAATTCAATTTTGATTTGTTAATTAGTTTGGACTTAATCTAATTAAATCTTAATGGGCCAATTAGATTGGTGATTTGAACTTAAATTAAATTTAGCCCAATAAGAAACTAATAAACGTGAATGTTGTTCTAATTAATTATTTTGAGCCCAATTAAATGGAATCCAAGTGGACCAAAAGGATGGTGACTTGGATTTGATGAAATCGAGCCCAATGAGATTAGATTGGTGATTTGGACTTAAATTAAATTTAGCCCAATAAGAAATTAATAAACGTGAATGTTGTTCTAATTAATTATTTTGAGCCCAATTAAATTGCCAAGTGGACCAAAAGGATGGTGACTTGGATTTGATGAAATCGAGCCCAATGAGATTAATTCGAATATAATATTTAATTAGAATTAATTAATTATTTTTCTTGGAGATTAATAATTGATTTATGGATTAAATATTATTATTAGTATTTCCAATTTTTGATGGCTTTAAATCATAATAAAATAAAATATAGAATTTCATATTTTATGTGTTCATATTATTTTAATTAAAGGTAGATGCACTTAATTCTTAATTTCGTACATCTAAGTCATCTAGTTGGACTAGAATGATTTTAATTGAAATAGTGAATATGTGAAATCATAAGGAATTTTATAAAGGACTTTTTAGTTGGACTAAAATTTTAATATTCAATATAAGTGATTTAATATTTCGAGCATGTATTAAATGTTGCGAGCATGTATTAATTGATGCGAGCATGTCTTGTGTGATTAAAACACTAATCATGGACTTAGGATTATATGTTTTACCTTTAATTTTATGGGTTATCAAATTTGAAGCTATTTATTATATTTTTAGAAATAATGCATGAGTTGTTTTAGGAATCAAGATAAAATAGTTCAACGTTGATAAAGTCAAAAGGCCCATGAATGTTTAATAGGTTTAATCTATGCCTTTTGTGATGGCCCATTGGCTCGGACCCTTTAGTAAAAGTTCATGATCAAGTGATGAATTTATTTATTCATTTATTTAAATTCTATATTTATTTATATTGAAAGGCATGATTATTAGTAGTATTTTTATGCATGATCAATATAGAATATATAAATTGAATAATGTGCAAAGTGAGACTAAAATCTTTTGACGAATTAAATTCTCCCAAATAAATTATACCGAGTTAGAAAAGGATGTTTGACATCCTCACCCTCCACTAAGTTTTCTAAAATTAGAATTACTATAAATGTGTAATGCTTCTCAGTTATGGGGGTTATAGATTTAGAAATAATTTGAAATTTTATAAAGTGCATGCAAATGCCTTAATCGAAACATATTTCACCCCAGAAACCTGTTCGGTTGTAAGGTGAAGTTCAAATGCTAGATTATAAGAGTTAGTGGGATAAACTTTGTGACATCGGGGTTTTTCTTAACTAATGCAATGATTAGTAGTATAACCTATTGAAAATAGCTAGGTTTAATATGTATTACCATTAGTACAAATATGCCAAGAGATTATTTTGAACACGTGGATTGTCCTAATATCAATATATATCCATGTAGGGGCTAAATTTTAACTCCTATTGATATAGGGGTTATGAAATAAAATAGAACATGACAAGGGATATGAGACAAATAGAAAAATTGCCACCAAGCCCTTATCACATCCTATATATATACGTATCTAGCTTCTTAATTTTTCCACTCTACACTTCACTTCTTCTTGCTCCAAATAACAGAATTCTTCCCCATTATCTCCTCTTTTAATCTCCCAAATCATTCAAGAGATTCATGGAAAGAGAGAGTGTAAACCACAACCTAGAAACCATAATTGTCCAAGCAATTTCCGCAAGAAATCCTGCTCTGGCAAGGTTTGTATTTTCAAGTTTTGAGGGATCAAATGATGCCCAAATTGGAATATTTTTAGCTCAAACTCTCCCTGAGAGGACAAGGAAGAACACCATGTGTTCAGAATTTTCGTATCTGCTACATAAAGTTTCAGATTCGCCTAAAATCGTGACCCAGTTTCAGGACCTGAAATCTGGCAGCACCATTAGAAATTTGTTCTCTTGGTGTTTTCTCATCAACCAAATACTTAGGTAAGACACCCTCATCTCTGTTAAAATGTGTTTATTCTTGGTTTACTAGAATTATTGTGGAATTAAATCTTGAATTGATCAATTGGAGGCTCAATTGGGACATGCATGAGGTGAATTGGAAGGTAGGGCTGAGAATTTGGTTGATTGTGTGTATGAGGAAAGGATTTGGATAAATTGTTATAGACCCATCACTCTATTTGTATTTGAAACATAGATAAGTGATTGCATGTCGAATCTAACTTGTTTTTGAAAGTCATTTAGGACATGCATTGTTGTTTTGTCATGAAATGAAGTTGAACTCCATTTCAGTTTCTGCGTACGGGTTCTAGGTTTTACTTGAAAGGCCAAATGACCGAATTTTGGAGTCAAAATATTTTTCAATTAACTTGGATGTGTTAGAAACATATTGGTAAAATTTCGTAAATTTTGGAGTCTTGTAGAATTTCTATTAAATTATTCAAAAGAACTGCCAGAATTATATCATGTTTCGAAAAAGCCACTTGTTGAGCTTACAATTTCATATTTAAAACTTTAATTAATTTAAAACATTTTCTGTAGATATCTATACATGTTTTGTATGTTTCTGTAAAAGTTTGAGATTTTTGAAGCTTTGATGAAATTTATAAAAATTGGTAGACAACTGCTGCCAGAGAATTACTCATTTACAGATAAGTGTTGTTTTGAGCTGAAGATTTTGTATCTAAATATTTTATTTGGCTTCCAAAATTTTATAGAACCATTTTTAGTGTCTTGTGAACATGTCATACAAAATTTGGGATTTTTTTGATAAACAAAGGATTTTATACAAATTTTGAAATGCAGCTTGTCTGGATCAAAATCTGATTTAGTTTGGCTTAGGTTTGGTGGTTAAAACACCCACTTGGAAATGTTCATTGCTTTTGAAAATTTTACCCAATCTTTTTTTCAACAAGTGTTGGGTAGTTCTGGAAGTTTTAGAGGTAAACTCTTCCTCTATGAATTTTAACAATTTTCAAATTACAACCGCGCAAAATTGTTTTCTTGAAGTTTTTGTGAATCTTTAAAATTAATTTTGTTATAGCCAAATTATGGGAAAATAGTGTATACTTTATGCATAATCATAGTTTCTAGGATCAAATAGATTAGGTACGGCAGGTTATTAGAATCGAGTGATAGAATAAGATTCTAATTTGATATTTGGCCAAAGCAGGTAGTGTTGGAGATTCACTCGGCAACGATCCTAGTAGCTTGGAAGAGTACTGTGAGTTGCCTCTCAAAATTATAGTTATATGTCTTTCAAAACTGGAAGGAATACGTCATATATATATATATATATATATATTTACTTTCAACATGCTTTGAATACTTGACATGAAAATGAGTTTCAATACTTTCAAATCAAATTCAGGACTCATTTTACATTCACCAATTCTTGGCACCAACTATTACCTGCATGAATGTTTTCAAACACGTATCTTGCAAAAGTAATTTTCAGGCATGTTTTGTGAAAATGAATTCGAGGAAAACATTCTTTTAAGGAAATTCTGAAAAACTATTTGTTCGATTAAATATTTCATCGTGAACTAAAATGCTTCATTGCATCATTCGTGACATACGTGATTGCATACTTATTTCAGATGCATAATTTATACAAGAATGATTTCGAAATAAACATCGGTTTTCTGATTTTTGTGAAATTACTCCATCATTGGTCTTGTATCGTGATCATTTGCCGTGATGGTGTTCTTGTGACGGGTTGCATCTGACGTGGTTGTGTTGGGCCCAAGGTCGGGCGATGGATAGGGCAGGGTTCGGCCGGTCAAGCATGGGCTTGCGGTCTTAAACAGTTCCCGCTATTCATGTCCAGATCCATGCACCTAGGACGGAGTGCTCTGAGGGTGCATGGGTCATTTATCGTGTGGCATACTCCGGATATGACCAAATCGGGCATCGCGAGCCTGCGTGGGGAGGTATAAGGTGATGGCTTTTAAGCCGCGTGTTCAGGGGTGATAAGGAAGAAGCAGCGGGACCCAAAGTGCTGTGGGTAAATCATCGGACGCGATGGTATTGCTAACATGGCCCCCTACTGCTTAAGCGTGTCTTGTACGTGTTATATAAACATGTGTTGTACGTGTTACTTAAACATGTCTTGTACGTGATACTTGCATTGAACTACATGCTTTTTAAAATGCATGTTTTGAAACTTAAATATCATGCCACCAATCGCTCCAACTTTATCATGAACGTAATTTTTTCCAAGCATGTTTTCAATGATATTTGACAAAACCTCATCGTGCATATACTAAGACCTTTGTCTCATACTAGCTATTGCTTAATTGTTACTATGATCACAAATTGCTTTTCTTATTTAGGATTTCAATGATCCTTTGAAAATCAACAAAAACTATTATTGTTTTTCCCTCACTAATTTATCATTTGGGTCTAAAAACTATTTTGAGAAACTTGCACACAAGCACTGGCACTCACTAAGCCTTTGCTTACGTAGTTTGTTTCATTCCTTCCTTCCAGTTGTAGGTGAGTTGAGCAATGAGACTAGTTGGAGGATAACAGGAATAGACATAGACGATCCAAGAGGTAAAAACTGGTAGTTTTATTCAAGGATATTAAGTTACTTCGTGATGCGGATGATAGTTTCAGGAGTAGGACCCTAAGATACATTGATAAAAATTGGGTCCATGTTTGGAATTGGAACTACAGCTACGATAGACTTATGTATTCAAGTTGGGTCTTTTATGACCCAATTTCGAGGCGTGACAGAGTGGTATCAGAGCTTGGGCTAATGCCTGAGCTACACCGGGATAAGATCTTCGGACTGTGGAGTGTAATGGATTCTAAGTTAAGCTAATGATATTGAGGGATGAATGTTGATAAAATGTTAGTTCGGTGAGGTAGAATCGTATTACATCAATGATAAGGATGCATTTGATATGTCTTTCCACTAAACCAAGATGAGTTCTTTGGATTAATTAGTAATTTGAAGAAGGACATGTTATGCCTAATGACTGGAAAGTAATAGGTTGTGTTTGATTGAAGACAATTCTTATATCCTAGATAAATAATAGAGTAAGTATACAAGGATTGACATGACACCGGAGTTTTGATTAAGTATGAATCTCAAATAGCAAGTATTACAATATGGTGTCAATAGTTATCGTTACTATCACGATGAGTGCGTTGAATTAATTTATCTCATTGAACTCATATAGTTCCTTGGCTTTAGATCGTGCTCCCCACTCTTTACCCTCTTGGGTAAAATGTCATTTTCTAATTCAGTGAAGCATAATCATTGTTGCACCTTGCCAAATGGGTTCCTATCACGTAAAACAATTGATATTGTCGATGGTCCTTTTGTTTATGAAGCTATGCTAGAGTTATAGAGGCTAATCTAGAAGAATTGCGGTGGGTCATAGCCTTGAGGCGATGGCAGTTTCTTTACGAGGAAGAGAAGTAAGATGACTTTGAGGACGACTTTGCATGGTAAGTAATACTCCGTATCGCAAAATGGATGCGCTCGAGTCGTACAAGCCCACTTCAATGTTAATTTAGGAAAAGCTGAACTAGTGAATGAGGATTGCTTCATGTCGTCCTGCTACACTACTCAATCTGTCGTCTTGTAAAGATCGTGTGAAGTTAGAGGTAGATGTGTTAGGAACAAACTCAAAAGAGTGATTCCCCCTTGTTTCATAAACGAAGGAGGATTCTTCGTCACTAACATAACTTTAATTTTCCCCATCGCTTTCTCATATCTCTTTTGAAACCAACTCTTATCGATATGCTTCTTTATTATGTTCGGGGATCTAGTAAACTTCATTATTAAAAATTATGTTCCTGTCATAATTGGGAAACTCTCGTATTTGGAATTTATTTGAAATCGCCACTTGAATTGCAATTTTGCTCTGCTCTAACTATTGAATCCTAATATTCATATCTTAATTCTCAACACCTTTAGATTATCAAAATTTATTAGATCAGTTTGACTATTGTTATTGCATTCATTTGGCCTCCTCCTTTCATGGAATCCTAAACTTGCAGCTATTCACTTTAATTGAATTTCTTTTTATGCTTTTCTTCATGAAACGTCACTTTATCCATTGGCATCGATGTTCTCTTTGAATCCACATCTTCTAGTTTTTCTTGAGACTTATATTTTGTGTCCTTGTCTTGAAACTCATCCAAGTAGTCACTTATTTCTTAAATATTGAGATGATGAAAATCTACATTTCGTGTCATTATGATGGCATATAAGGTATTTTTTTTCCTAACATAATTATTTATTTCTAGTCTTATTCATGTATTGAATCACCTTTTCTTACAGTCATGCTCAGTTTAATTCCCTCCATTAAGTGAATCACTCACATTTTGTATAATTATCTGTTCAGTATATTCTATCTATTTTATATTGCTTGTAATCACTTTCGGCCAACAGATTATTCTTCGATGGCAATTCAATTTTATCACGGAATCATCATTTTAAGTCTCCATCTTACTCTAATTCTATTGGCGATTCCTTAAAATTATCTCTCAATAGCAGTGCTCATCCATCTTTTATTTGAAGATTATGGTTGACATTTGTCATGATATTCGAATTACTACCAACCTTTTGTGATATCTTGAGTTTTAATCCATATTGTTTTAAATTGATCCTTCTTGGATACGCTTTTGGTCGAAATTTTTCTTCGTTCAAGGATATTAAATTCTCATCGTATGGCAATACTCTTAGTTCATCTCAAAGCTTATATTTGGTCTCTTAGTATTGAAGCTTGTCTATGTTTATCAATTTCCATTCCTCCGGTTTGAGATGATATCATTTGTTACCTCCTTGTTATGAGCATACGAATTATGCAATTGCCACTTGAATTGATTATTTGTAATAATGACCATATTTAAATTATCTTTACTTTGCAATCCTCCTTGCTTCTTCAATTCCTATTTTGGAGAATTTCATTTCAATTATCATTGGGTTCCTACCTTATTTTATCTACCTTATATTGAAATTGGTTGTAACTACCCTCGAGTTACAACATATCTAAACTACAAATTGTCTTCAAGGACGTTCTTATGTTCACATCTCTTGTTATAATCTATTTTGTACGCGATAAGTCCTATCAGTTGAAAGACTTTATAACTTGTCCTGCTTAAGCTTCTCTTCTGATTATTCAGAGTATTCTATTGTTATCGATCACTTCTTTATTTTCTCAATTGATCTTCAAATCAATTGTTTAAACTAAGTGTCAAATTAATTTTATTTCCTGAGATTTCTCTCTTACTCCAATGTATTCTCACATACCAAGACACATCATCAATCTTGTTGGGATAACTCTTCGATCGATATGGTCAGCTGTAATTGATACTAGTATATTGTGTGCTCTCATTTTTGAATCTAGGCAAAAGAGACAAAGATAACGATGGAAACTTTTATCGGTGGAAGTCGAAGATTGAAGTGAACCGAGTATCAACGGGACGGATAGCTATACCGACACTCAATTTCCTCCCTAGAGCATGTGGAAAATGGAGTTGTAGCGATTTCTGAAGAAAATTACATGGACAGCGATCATCGTATGTCAATCGGGATCTTCTAATTACCCTGACGAACATACTTCAATGAGAAAGGAAGATAAAAAGAGAGAAACGGAGAGAACTAGCAACTTCAAGGATGCAGAGAAATATCAACACCCTGGTTCCAAGACAGAGACTTCCACAACTTATTAAAGGGCTCCAATATGTGAAAATGGACATATTTAAACATTTTCACCCAGTCCTACACGTAGAAGTGGTCCGAGACTCTATCAACAAGATACAATAATCATCTATAGAACGTGAATACGCTGAGCTATCTGGAGAACCGTGCACACAACCAGGATACGGCGATCAAAGTAAATGTTTATGATCGAGACTTTTGAGAGTTTCATCTAGGGGAGGAGTCATGAAGATTAAAATAAGGAAGTTTCAATGGTGATATTCAAGATGCACACACACAATTTGTTTCTCGAGCTTCTAAATTAAGTAGATATTAGTTGGACTCGACGTGTGTTATATATTGACACATGCTTCATCTAGAGTAAGACCTGACGTAAAAAGAGGAATCCATACGGATCAAAACCTACAAGGTTCACGAACTTCGAAATAGCAGTATCCCATCGGTCAAGATGATATGGGAAAAATTTGACAAGTTAGAATAAACTTGGTAGACTTAAGAGTACATTTGAAGATACTATCCCCAACTTTTTTTCATGTGAGAATTTGGGGACCAAATTCTTTTAAGGGGGGAAGAGTGTGACATCGGGGTTTTTCTTAACTAATGCAATGATTAGTAGTATAACCTATTGAAAATAGCTAGGTTTAATATGTATTACCATTAGTACAAATATGCCAAGAGATTATTTTGAACACGTGGATTGTCCTAATATCAATATATATCCATGTAGGGGCTAAATTTTAACTCCTATTGATATAGGGGTTATGAAATAAAATAGAACATGACAAGGGATATGAGACAAATAGAAAAATTGCCACCAAGCCCTTATCACATCCTATATATATACCTATCTAGCTTCTTAATTTTTCCACTCTACACTTCACTTCTTCTTGCTCCAAATAACAGAATTCTTCCCCATTATCTCCTCTTTTAATCTCCCAAATCATTCAAGAGATTCATGGAAAGAGAGAGTGTAAACCACAACATAGAAACCATAATTGTCCAAGCAATTTCCGCAAGAAATCCTGCTCTGGCAAGGTTTGTATTTTCAAGTTTTGAGGGATCAAATGATGCCCAAATTGGAATATTTTTAGCTCAAACTCTCCCTGAGAGGACAAGGAAGAACACCATGTGTTCAGAATTTTCGTATCTGCTACATAAAGTTTCAGATTCGCCTAAAATCGTGACCCAGTTTCAGGACCTGAAATCTGGCAGCACCATTAGAAATTTGTTCTCTTGGTGTTTTCTCATCAACCAAATACTTAGGTAAGACACCCTCATCTCTGTTAAAATGTGTTTATTCTTGGTTTACTAGAATTATTGTGGAATTAAATCTTGAATTGATCAATTGGAGGCTCAATTGGGACATGCATGAGGTGAATTGGAAGGTAGGGCTGAGAATTTGGTTGATTGTGTGTATGAGGAAAGGATTTGGATAAATTGTTATAGACCCATCACTCTATTTGTATTTGAAACATAGATAAGTGATTGCATGTCGAATCTAACTTGTTTTTGAAAGTCATTTAGGACATGCATTGTTGTTTTGTCATGAAATGAAGTTGAACTCCATTTTAGTTTCTGCGTACGGGTTCTAGGTTGTACTTGAAAGGCCAAATGACCGAATTTTGGAGTCAAAATATTTTTCAATTAACTTGGATGTGTTAGCAACATATTGGTAAAATTTCGTAAATTTTGGAGTCTTTTAGAATTTCTATTAAATTATTCAAAAGAACTGCCAGAATTATATCATGTTTCGAAAAAGCCACTTGTTGAGCTTACAATTTCATATTTAAAACTTTAATTAATTTAAAAAATTTTCTGTAGATATCTATACATGTTTTGTATGTTTCTGTAAAAGTTTGAGATTTTTGAAGCTTTGATGAAATTTATAAAAATTGGTAGACAACTGCTGCCAGAGAATTACTCATTTACAGATAAGTGTTGTTTTGAGCTGAAGATTTTGTATCTAAATATTTTATTTGGCTTCCAAAATTTTATAGAACCATTTTCAGTGTCTTGTGAATATGTCATACAAAATTTGGGATTTTTTTGATAAACAAAGGATTTTATACAAATTTTGAAATGCAGCTTGTCTGGATCAAAATCTGATTTAGTTTGGCTTAGGTTTGGTGGTTAAAACACCCACTTGGAAATGTTCATTGCTTTTGAAAATTTTACCCAATCTTTTTTTCAACAAGTGTTGGGTAGTTCTGGAAGTTTTAGAGGTAAACTCTTCCTCTATGAATTTTAACAATTTTCAAATTACAACCGCGCAAAATTGTTTTCTTGAAGTTTTTGTGAATCTTTAAAATTAATTTTGTTATAGCCAAATTATGGGAAAATAGTGTATACTTTATGCATAATCATAGTTTATAGGATCAAATAGATTAGGTTCGGCAGGTTATTAGAATCGAGTGATAGAATAAGATTCTAATTTGATATTTGGCCAAAGCAGGTAGTGTTGGAGATTCACTCGGCAACGATCCTAGTAGCTTGGAAGAGTACTGTGAGTTGCCTCCCAAAATTATAGTTATATGTCTTTCAAAACTGGAAGGAATACGTCATATATATATATATGTATATATATATATATATTTACTTTCAACATGCTTTGAATACTTGACATGAAAATGAGTTTCAATACTTTCAAATCAAATTCAGGACTCATTTTACATTCACCAATTCTTGGCACCAACTATTACCTGCATGAATGTTTTCAAACACGTATCTTGCAAAAGTAATTTTCAGGCATGTTTTGTGAAAATGAATTCGAGGAAAACATTCTTTTAAGGAAATTCTGGAAAACTATTTGTTCGATTAAATATTTCATCGTGAACTAAAATGCTTCATTGCATCATTCGTGACATACGTGATTGCATACTTATTTCAGATGCATAATTTATACAAGAATGATTTCGAAATAAACATCGATTTTCTGATTTTTGTGAAATTACTCCATCATTGGTCTTGTATCGTGATCATTTGCCGTGATGGTGTTCTTGTGACGGGTTGCATCTGACGTGGTTGTGTTGGGCCCAAGGTCGGGCGATGGATAGGGCAGGGTTCGGCCGGTCAAGCATGGGCTTGCTGTCTTAAACAGTTCCCGCTATTCATGTCCAGATCCATGCACCTAGGACGGAGTGCTCTGAGGGTGCATGGGTCATTTATCGTGTGGCATACTCCGGATATGACCAAATCGGGCATCGCGAGCCTGCGTGGGGAGGTATAAGGTGATGGCTTTTAAGCCGCGTGTTCAGGGGTGATAAGGAAGAAGCAGCGGGACCCAAAGTGCTGTGGGTAAATCATCGGACGCGATGGTATTGCTAACATGGCCCCCTACTGCTTAAGCGTGTCTTGTACGTGTTATATAAACATGTGTTGTACGTGTTACTTAAACATGTCTTGTACGTGATACTTGCATTGAACTACATGCTTTTTAAAATGCATGTTTTGAAACTTAAATATCATGCCACCAATCGCTCCAACTTTATCATGAACGTAATTTTTTCCAAGCATATTTTCAATGATATTTGACAAAACCTCATCGTGCATATACTAAGACCTTTGTCTCATACTAGCTATTGCTTAATTGTTACTATGATCACAAATTGCTTTTCTTATTTAGGATTTCAATGATCCTTTGAAAATCAACAAAAACTATTATTGTTTTTCCCTCACTAATTTATCATTTGGGTCTAAAAACTATTTTGAGAAACTTGCACACAAGCACTGGCACTCACTAAGCCTTTGCTTACGTATTTTGTTTCATTCCTTCCTTCCAGTTGTAGGTGAGTTGAGCAATGAGACTAGTTGGAGGATAACAGGAATAGACATAGACGATCCAAGAGGTAAAAACTGGTAGTTTTATTCAAGGATATTAAGTTACTTCGTGATGCGGATGATAGTTTCAGGAGTAGGACCCTAAGATACATTGATAAAAATTGGGTCCATGTTTGGAATTGGAACTACAGCTACGATAGACTTATGTATTCAAGTTGGGTCTTTTATGACCCAATTTCGGGGCGTGACAAACTTGGGTAGTTCATGAACTTAGAAATCGAATGGATTGCGGTTTGGTGAACTATGGGGAAACGTATTGACACATTTAGTGGATAAATTGATATTAGATATCACTTCAAATAATTAATGGGTCAGAAACTGGTTAGGTTGCAACCTATTTAATTAATTGAGGACCTCAATACCTGCTGTGGAATCGATGCCAATGAAGATTCCCGATTTTCACATGGGAGTGTGGGATTCGAAAAATGCAGTGGGAGGCAAGATAAATTTTAAGTCCTTAATTTTTCTTGGGTAAGTCAAAACAAGTAATCTAATAAATCTGGTTTGTTTCTGCAGTCATTTTCTCGTTTATCTCTCTCAAATATGACAAACCCACTTTCAATTCTACTCGGAAAGAATACTCTTACTGTACCCAATTAGGTGGATTGGCTTAGAAATTTGAGTATTGTCCTCAATATGGAATCACTGGGATATGTCTTGGAGGTTGATATCCCGGCGGCTCCTGTTAGAACACGTGCCAACGAGGAAGAGGTCTAAGCCCATGAAAAATGGGTTAAGGACGACCTCCGGGTGAGAGGATACATGGTGGGATCTATGACTAATGATCTTCAAAGGTCACATGATAAGATGCCCATTGCAAGAGCTATCCTAGCTCACCTGGTAGAGCTCTATGGAGAGCATAGTCGAACTGCACGATATGAGATATCGAAAGAGCTCTTCGAATCCAAGATGAAAGAAAATGAGAAGGTTGGTGATCATATCCTCAAAATGATTTTGAGGATCGAGAAATTGGAAGTTCTCAAATTCACCATGAATGCCACCCTTCAAATTGACTTAATCTTGCAATCTTTTCCTGATTCTTTCTCCCAATTTGTGGTCAACTTTAACTGCAATGAGATATAATGCAATTTAGCTGGGCTAATAAACAAGTTGGTTACTGCACAATCTCAAATGAAACCAAAGGGAAAGGAAACTGCCTTGGTCATCTCTTCTAGACCCAAAAAGTCTAAGAAGAAGAACAACAAGAAAAAGTCTGGCGAGCTTGGAGCTCAAGGGGGTACCAAGAAGGGTAAAGGAAAGGGTCAAGGGTTTTACAAGAGCAAAGGACCTAAGAAAACGGATAGATATCTCGAGTGCGGTGAGCTTGGCCACTGGAAGAGAAACTGTCCCAAATTAGGCAAAGGCGCACAAGGTATAGAACTATTAGTTTTTGAAACCAACTGTTCTATGACCGTATTTTCTACTTCATGGATTCTGGACTCAGGGGCTAGTGACCATGTTTGCTGATTGGATCAGGATCTACAGAGAAGTAGAAAGCTAGGCTGAGAAGAAGTGATGATCAAAGTAGGCAACGGGGAAAGCGTCGCAACTACTAGGATCAGATCTACTTCTCTTTATTTAAATTCTGGACATTTACTGTTTTTTGATAATGATTTGGTTTTGCCCAATGAGCTTAAGAACATTGTATCTATTCCTATCTTAGTTAAGACTGGATATACATTCCGTTTTTCTAAATTAAATTGTGACATTTATTATGGAAATAAATAAGTTGGCAATGCATGTTTAGTTAGTCGTTTGTATTATTTAAATGTCTGTAATTCATCTGATGTTAATGTTGTAACACGTAAACGTGGTAGGCAAGAAACTAACTTAAGACTCAAGTGGCATCTTAGACTAGGCCATGTTGGAGAGCACAAGATCCACAAAATGGAAAAAGATGGGCTTTTAAGTTCACTAGGGTCGGACCCTATTCCTTATGTGAATCATGTCTCTTAGGCAAGATGGCTAGATCCCCCTTCACAGGGACTTTTGAAAGGGCTACACCAGTCTTAGGATTAGTGCATACCGATGTCTGCAGACCATTTGGAGAAATGACTCGTGGAGGTTTCTACTACTTCATCACTTTCACTGACGACCATTCAAGATTTGGTCTAGTGTATCTGATGAAGCAAAAGTCTGAATCCTTTGAAAGATTCAGAGAGTTCAAGGCCTTAGTAGAAAATCAAACTGGACAAAATATAAAAACTCTACGATCGGATCGTGGAGGAGAATATATGAGTGCCGAGTCTGATGAATTCCTAAGACAACAAGGAATAATGTTACAACTAACACCACCAGCAACTCCTAAATTGAATGGAGTAGCCGAGTGAAGGAATCGAACACTGTTGGACATGATCCGTTCCATGCTTAGTTAGACTAATTTACCCATTTCGTTGTGGGGATACGCGCTCCTTACCGCTGCTCATGTTTCGAACAGATGTTCCTCCAAATCCGTTCCTAAAACTCCGCATGAGATGTGGAATAATAGGAAACCGAGTCTTAATCATATTAAGATTTGGGGATGCCCCGCTTATGTTAAGAAGACTAAAATGGAGAAATTGGAGGCAAGATCCCTAATGGGACGTTTCATTAGTTATCCTGAAAATTCCATGGGATTCTTCTTTTACCTGCATGATGATCAAAAAATCATCGTGGCCCTACAAGCTCACTTCCTTGAGGATGAGTTCATCTTGGAAGGGGGCAAAGGTAGGAAAATTATTCTAAAAGAACAAAATGAAACTCCCTCAAATACACTTGTTCAAGAACTAAGGCCTGAACCCATAGTAGCACAACCACCACGTAGATATGGTAGAATACCGCATGAACCTGAGAGGTATGGGTATCTACTGCAGGGGAGCGAGAGCTTCACACTGTAGTACAAGAACGTCATGTAGATGATCCTTGTACCTATGCAATCGAACCATGTCTGGACTTTGGTAGATCGTCCTGAAGGTATAAAACCTATAGGATGTAAGTGTATCTACAAAAGGAAGATAGGTAGCGATGGCAAGGTTGACACCTTTAAAGCCAGGCTCGTAGGGAAAGGGTATAGTCAAAGAGAAGGAATTGACTATCAAGAAACCTTTTCGCCTGTGGCTATGATAAAGTCCATACGAATTCTGTTATCCATAGTTTCATACTTAGATTTTGATATATGGAAAATGGATGTCAAAACGGCCTTTCTAAATGGATTGCTCGAGGAGGATATCTATATGAAACAACCAAAGGGTTTTGTGTTCGAGTCCGATATCCATAAAGTATGTAAACTTGAGAGGTCCATTTACGATCTCAAGCAAGCATCTAGAAGCTGGAATCTCCGTTTTGATGAAGAAGTTAAGGGATATGGCTTCATCAAGAATGAAGATGAACCATGTGTCTACAAAAAGACTAGTGGGAGCAAACTCTCGTTCTTAGTACTATATGTGGATGACATTATACTTATAGGAAATGACGTAGGAATGCTCACCACTGTCAAGAAATGGCTTTCGAGTATGTTTTCCATGAAAGACTTGGAAGAAGCCACATACATTCTAGGAATTCGTATCTACAGGGATAGAACGAATAGAATGATAGGCCTCTTTCAAGCCCTTTACTTAGAAAAGGTCTTAAAGAGGTTTAGGATGGACTGCTCTAAGAAAGGATTTCTTCCCATGAGGCATGGAGTACACTTATCCAAGTCTATGTGTCCTCAAAGTGAAGAAGATAGACAAGAGATGAGTAATGTACCCTATGCTTTTGCAATTGGTGGCCTGATGTATGCAATGCTGTGTACTAGACCGGACATTGCCTATGCTGTGAGCATGGTGAGTCAATTTCAGGCAAACCCGGGAAATGAACATTGGATAGCTGTGAAGAATATCCTAAAGTATCTGAAAAGAACTAAGGATATGATTCTCATTTATGGAGGTGGAGACCCGAAGATGGAAGGTTATTCTAATTCAGACTTTCAGTCTGATGTTGATGACCGAAAATCCACTCCACGGTTTGTTTTTACTCTCAATGGTGGAGCGGTGTCTTGGAAGAGCTCCAAGCAAAGCACAACCGCTGATTCCACCACTGAAGCAAAGTATGTAGCAGCCTCAGAGGCAACGAAAGAATCTGTTTGGATGAGGAAGTTTCTTGGAGAACTTGGAACGGTCCCTAGTGCTCAGCTTCCGTTGCCACTTTATTTTGATAACAATGGAGCGATGATGCAAGCCAAGGAACCGAGGTCTCTTAACAAGTCCAAACATATTGAGAGAAGATTTCACATCATCAGGGAGATCGTTGGTAGAGGAGAGATAGCAGTGCAGAAAATAGCCTTAGCTAACAATATAGCTGACCCGTTCACCAAACCACTACCTCAGGCTGTTTTGGACTGACACCTGGAAAGGATGGGTATTAGATACCACAATGAGTTGCATTGAGTGCAAGTGGGAGATTGTTAGGATTATGCCCTCAGACGCCATAGATGATAGAATGTATAGGGCATATATCTTGTATTGAACTTAAACTCTTCTTAAATAAAAGGCATTATTGAGTTTTCACTTAATTCTTATCTGCATCTATAAGTTGTGTAAAACATCTTGTCCATATTTTCAGTGCGATCCCTCTACTTCCTATGGGATAGGAAGATTGGCACTAGAGAGATCGATCTTGATTACTAAAATAAGTTCGCAAGTAATATGAAGTCTTTAATGGACAAATAAAGACTTCTAGTACTTGTACAATATTAGCTCCGACATGGGAGTGCCTGTCTGGTATCATGGGATGATAGGATATTAAGATTGTAGACACGTCAGTGGAACTGATATGTTCGAACAAGACTCGCATCGGTTCTGTCACATGGGTTTTCACTCTGTGACTGTCAATGACGGAACTGATTATGCGTAATAGGCATATGTGAACCTTTGACTTGAAGTATCAGGCTGAAGATGCACTTATGACGTCAAGTCTTTCACTAGAGTAGTTAGACCCAATTCACCCTTTGGTGGGGTCAACCTCGAAATGCGGACTTGATGGGCAAGTGGTAATCTTAGAAGATATCTAATATGGAATTTGTTCTCTCATAATTGAATGAGTATGTACCCTATGTAATTATAGATAAATAGAGATCAAAGTCTTTGGCCAAAGCGAACAAGACGATTGTGCTTGGCATTAAATCGATCTCAATGATCTCGTATTTATTATGATTTATACATATGGTCAAGTCCTGTGAGTTTGACATAACCATGACTCTCACTTGACAGGGGAACGTGAACAAAGGGTTTATCCATATACGGTATTTACGATTGGAAGGTTTCGGAATGATCCTATCATTCGTTTTTGTTTGGGTTACGAAGTGGGCCATGTGACTGGCTAGGTGTTACCCACTTCTTTTGGTTTCCTCTCATTGCCAAACGAAACAAACCTAAAGAGTCGCGCTAAAGGATTGACAAAGAAAAATGAAGAAAAAGGAATTTCTTTTATTTCTTCTAGGAGTTTTAATTTATTGGATAAATTAAAAAATTAGTTATTCATTAGATGAAATAATTAATTATAATGATAAGATTAATTATTAATTAATTTCCTTGTGAAATATATTAATGAATTAATTTATCTAATTAATTTGGTTATTTAATTAATTAATTTATTTATTGGATATAATAAATTATTAATTGAAATAAGAAATTAGTTAAACAAAACAAATCCCCGGGCTAAATAAGGATTCCAATTGGATGTCTACTAGGTCTCAATGTGGCGTCTTTGAGAGGCCACATATTAGGGCTCTTTTGTTTTGACTTGTTCAATAAGTCATGAGGTATATAAGGACTCTTTGACTTAGAACAAGTAAGAAGAAAAATATTCCTCCCCTCCTCTATACCTAGCCGTCGACCATAGAGAAAGAAGAAAGGGGATTTTTCGTTTGTTGATCCGTGCGTGACGATTTAGAGACGACGTATTTTCGTTGTTCAGATCAAGTTCAAGTTTGAAGAATCAAACCAAAGGATTGAAGATTTGGAAGCTTCAATATTTCGAGTTTGGAGAAGAAGAAGTTTTTCTCCATCATCATATTCATATTAACGAGTAAGTTTTATTCGTTATACCCTTTTAGATTCAATTATGCGAATTAGAGTACCAATTGGGTTTTCGTTTTATTTTTGAAATCCCTTCCGCTGCGTTTATGCTTTTTTGAACGAAACTCAACAGACTACTCACTACATCACTTGCTGAATTCAACTCGAACTCAAACGCTTTGAGCTCTGAAAAGGCATCTTCTGGACTTAGAATATCTAACATGTTTGATTCTCTCATAGCTTTTGTTTTCATCAAAAATCTAATGGGAACACTTCTGAAAATCTTGACCACCATTTCCCTGTTTTGTAAGTCCATTCCTAAAGATGTTAGTTCCGTATTAAGAGCAGTAAATCTTATATCCAATTCCTCTAGCGTCTCATTTGGCAACATCTTAAAACTGTTAAATCTTTCCTTGGCAATGGAAAGTTTGTTCTCCTTGATTTATACTGAACCACCACAAATTATAGCTAGCTTATCCCATATCTCCTTAGTCGTAGTGCACAAATTAACTTTGTTGAATAAGTTATCATTGTCACCAATTGCTGTATATAGAGCGTTTCGTCCAACATTGTTTAGATTTGCTCTCCGACGCTCATCTGTAGACCATTCTTGCTTTGGTTTCTTAACAAAGCCATCTGCAGTCGCTTCTGTGGCTCCAGGCGCTCTAGTCAAGACTTTGAATATTTGAATAGGTCCATCTGAAATGATATCATACATTTCATCATCACAAGAACAAAGATAAGTAAACGCTTTGACCTTCCAAGAGTCATAGTTTGACTCGGTCAATTTAGGAACTTTAGGGAATGCCATGATAAATTTTAAAAGGCAACTAGATGTTTAAAATAGGATCTAAACAAGCAGTTATGCTTGGAAATTCTAAAACTTCAACTTTAACCGCTCTGATAACACTTGTTGGTCCCAAGTGGCATACAAAAGGGTCTAGAAGGAGGGGTTGAATAGACCCTAAAGTCTTTTTCGACTTCAAAAATTTTCGTATTAAAATTGAGTTTGGATTCTTGAAATGTAGGCGCTTGGCTGAGCGTCTACTTGAAGACTGTTTTGATAAAGTTAACTTAGACTCAAAATTTGAATACAATAACTAGGTAGGTTTAAGCGTTCAGTTCTTTAATCAGGGTTAGCACGGCGGAATAATTTTATGTCTTCCTTTTGAAGATTTTAGCGTCACAAAGTTTTTCTTTAGTTGCTTAGCTTTAAATGATTTTATCAATGTGTTTACTTAACCGATTATGCAATGATATGACAATAATAGAATGACTGTAAACTAAAGAACACAAAGCTTGAAAGGTTCGTTGGGTTGTGTAATCCCAACTACGTCCTTCTTCTCCTTGAACACTTGGAGGCAATCCACTAAAATGATTCTCGAAGAATCACACAAAAACTTCTACACAATAGGGAGAGATGGATATTGATGACTTGAACTCCTTGGTCACACAAATTTCTGCTACAAGACACTTCTATCCTCTTGCTTCTTTCACCCAGAAATAATGCAAGTATCCAACTTCGACTTCACACAGATTTAGGGGCTTGGATGGGGTTTTCTAATAGTTTGTTTGATTTTGGGAAAGTTTAAACAACTTGAAATATCTCAGTAATAATGTAAGGTTCTTCTGTGAAGATTTGAGATATTTTTACTGTCTTGGAATGTATAGAAAAGCTTTGAGGAATTTTGGCCATGAAAAATTGTAGACTTTTCTCTCAAGTAATTTCAGCAAAATTTTAGTTTTATGTGCATTAAGTTTTTTTTTTTTAGGGTTTACTGAGAGGTACTATTTATAGAGATTTCTCGGGAATTGTCCGTTGGACACATGCAGAAGCGTGTCTCTCACCCATCGCGTGAAATAGACCTTTTTCTGACATTCCTGAAAATCTGTTGGTTCCGATTGGATAGAAGCAGGTTTTGAACTCTGAATATTGACAGTCTAGTCAAAAGGTGGCTTGTCCATAAGTCACAATAGCTTTTCACATTTAATGCTCCTAGGGAGAGGGGTAGTGTAATAATGCCATAGGTTGTACCGCTTCCCCTGAAAAACCAAACAACGCAGTCCGCACGACCTCCATTTTGCCAACTCGTAGATTTATCAGTTCGAATGCTTAGTAGAATAGAATATCTACTGAGCTTCTGGTATCCACGAAGATCCTTTGGACATCATCATTTGCTATAACGGAAGTTATTACAAATGCGTCACTGTGAGGTGTCTGCACAGCTTGGGCATCTTCAAGTCCGAACTGTATTTCCTGCCTAGGTCGAGCCTTGCTAACATTTGTAAATAATGCAGGTTGAGCTTCTAAGACTCTTTCTTGTTTCTTTAGGTATCTTCTCAATTCGCCTGTTGCTAGACCTCTTGAGATGATATGAATAGTCGCTCAATTATTGTTGTTGACTTCTATCGGTGTTGCCTCTTGAGTTGGTGCCTTGTTAATTTGCTGAGGAAAATTTCCTCTACCTTTAGATCCGGTTCTTTCCCCTCGCCATCCTCTACCTCGACCTCTCCAGGTATTACCCCCTCGAGCTGGGGTTGAATTGCTTGCATTATGAGTATCTATCACATATTTCTTTAGGTAGCCCATTTTGGCTAGTCGTTGGATCTCATCGATCAGTTGTGGGCATTCATCTGTATCATGTCCATACTCGCGGTGGTATTTGAAAAAAAGTGCACTCGGGGGATTCTTGGGTTCTTGGTCTGCACCTTCGGCCATTGGATCAGATTCTTGACCTCCACAACCATCAAATGGTCACTCCAATTTCCCCTCATGGGTTGGAGCAAGTGAGGGTATATAGGTCGAACTGGGAGCCCAAGCATATCTTTCTTCTTTAAGCGAGCTGCTCTTGTTGCCATCATCTTGCTTTTCTTTCTTTTGTTCAGCCTTTCTCATCATGTGAGCGTCCTCCAGGTTGACATATTTTTTAGCTCTGGTGAGCAATTCGTCGAAACTCCGGGCAGGCCTCTTGGTTAATGACTTGAAAAGGTCTCCTTCCTTTCACCCTGTAGTGAAAGCGCTTGCTTGAGCTAAACTCCAAGAAAGATGGATCTCTCCGGGAGTTGGTTGAACCACTGTTGTGCAGATTTGGCCAAAGTACATAAGAACACCCTGCATTTGATAGCATCGGAGTACCTGTGTAGCAAAGCATAATTTTGAAAAGTATATAAATGGTCTTACGGATCCGTAGTTCCATCGCAGAGTAAAATAGACCTGACCCCGAAATCTCTTGGAAGCTCCTCATTTGCAATGGAATCCTTAAATGGAATGCATCGACCTGCCGAGGTCCTCCCCCCTGTTGCTTTGCACTCCAGCTCTTCCAGCCGTCTTGCTCTTTCCTCCATTTGTTGAAGTCTTGCTTTTGCTTTTTTCTTTCATGCCATGATCTACCCACCCAGATCGGGCAGACACGTAACTACTAGAATCATCCTCGAGATCCTTATCATGCTTGGTGCAGACTCGTGCTTGTCGTTTCTGCATGTTGTCCTTTCCAGACATGTTGTTACGTTAGTGCTGCATCTGGAGATGTGACTTATCCTCATGCAGTTGTTCCTTACGCAAATTAGGTTGGGGGACCCAACCTTCCAGATCTTCCTCTTTTAGGTCTTGGCGGTGCATGTAGCGTCCCTCTGGAGCTAAGCACTTTTTTGGAGGCACGTTGTCACTCTTTCATCCATCTTGCTCTAGGTACTCAGGTCGTTCCACTTACTTGCCTAAATTTCCATCAAGAGTAACATTACCATTACTCCCAATCTCCACATTTCCAACTTTGGTTCTTCCCCTTGGAAGGGGAGACGCCACATCCTCTTTTTGTGCCAGATCGGGCACACCTGCAAGTTTAGAATTTACTATCTTATTGACAACTTTGTCAATGACACTTTATATTCTTCCCATGAATTGTTCCAAGTCTAGCACGCTTTGAGGAGAAGCTTCCTTCCCGTTTGTTTGCTCTCATGGAGAATTGTCCATTCCTGGGTTCTGCAGGTCATCCGTTAATCGCCTCACCAGGTTGGCCGATGTTGTAGGAGTGGCCTGTTTGACCCCAGATAGGCACAACATCGCTTTATTCTTATTTCCACCATTTTCGATCAGATTTTCCACCCCCAACATATCCTCCTCTGCTATTACAAAATGTTAACGTGAAAGAAAAAAAATTTGCGAAAAATAAATTTACCTCATGTCTTATTTTGCTCAGAACTTCCCCAGACAGCGCCAATTGATGTGTATGGGAAACACACCAATGATAATATGTGATATATTATATAAGAATGTAGTATAAAGCACGAAATAATAGTAAAATGGACACAAGATATACATGGTTTGGTCGCAATGTGACCTATGTCCACGGGGTAAAAGATTTTGATCCTTCATTAGTGATTGGAGTTGATATATATACAAGTTCGTGATGGGGTAGGTAAAAAATGTAAGTCAACTATCCTAAATATAAATTGGAAAGTAAAATAAATCATGATCTTTTCATCTTGAGCTATATCTTTTATGGTATAATTAGTAAATATGCTGGCATGATCTCCGCAAGTCCATATATGGATCTAATTGATTCTTGTCTGATCTCACTCCAGGCTTGCGTTATATAGAATGTTCCACCTGTGCAGGTCAGGGCTGGCCGAACCTCCAGCTGAACAGATTTGAATATAATGTCTTCTAAAAGGATCTGAGCCCATGATGTCATTGGGCTTAGGCCCGTAAAGTGTTGGACTACTAGCTTGGCCCAAAGACCTAATATTAGATAAGATATATATTATATCTATATATATATATATATAGGGTCAAGATCTAATACACACCCTATATTAGATAAGATATAAGACTCAATCTACACCACTGGATCCATTAAATCCAATAGTCCAAAAAGCAAGCAAAAAACAGGCGGAAAAACTGATTCTAATTGGGTTAGGGGTATAATAGTCATCTGACCTCATTATGCAGTATCCACCTACCAAAATAAACGGGAAAAAGTCTGCCCTAAAATCTCTCAAATTGAATCGCACAAAATCTCCCCTACAATCTCTCAACTTGTTGCCAAAATTAACTCAATCAAATTATAAATTGCAAAATCACAGAAAAAATCACGAAAAAGGAGAAAAAGAAAAAACAGAGACGAAATTAGAATAAGCTAAACCCTTTTTAACGTCTTTTTCTTCATTTCTTCTTTATAGCAGGTTGATGAAAACTTCTTCATCCCTTTTCTTTTCTTTTTGGATGTTGTGGTACTTTTCATACCTATATGTGTAAAGGTTGATGTGAATCAGGCCTGCATAATTTTATCAACAGCTGTTCTTAAAAGCATGTATAACAGTATCTTATAACTCAGTATACAGTATTATATAAACCAATATACAGTATGATATAACTCATTATACAGTGAATACAATAGCTAATAAACATTATACAATAGCTAATTAATCTATTATACAATAGCTAATAAATAAATATACAGTAAATACAATGGTAATATACATTGTGTAATTAGTAACATATAATTAGTGATTTCAAACTATTATACAGTATCTTATAAAACACTATACAGTAGATTGTAACACATTATACAGTAACTTATAACTAATTATACAATGCGTGTATAATGGTTTGAAATCAAAACAAGATTTCTGAAAATGATTGAAAAGCTTATCTCTGCATTTATTAAGGAAATGTGTTCATTTTTTATAAGTTTTTGTTTACTCTTCAAATTCTTCCAATTTTTTTTTCTTTGGCAGGACATGTAAATATTTCATTTGTTTCCTACTTTTTACGTTTGGATTTTTTACGTCTTTTTCTTCATTTCTTCATTATAGCAGGCTGATGAAAACTTCTTGATCCCTTTTCTTTTCTTTTTGGATGTTGCGGTACTATTCATACCTATATGTGTAAAGGTTGATGTGAATCAAACCTGCATAATTTTATCAACACACGTCTGTTCTTAAAAGCATGTATAATAAACTAAGAACACACTGTATATCACCAATGTATTTACTGTATAATCGTTTATAAGCTACTATATAATGATTTATAAGATTGGAACTATATGATGTATAAACACACACTATATAACGGATTATAAGATACTGTATAATGTGTTATAACATACTGTATAGTTGTTTATAAGATACTGTATAATGATGTATTCATACTGTATAATTGTTGTTACTTAAACAATTAGTGATTTCATAATTAAGAATATTCAGAAAAAAATTATAAAAATTCATAATATAAAATATAATTAGAAAATAATAAGTTTTTGGAAAATTCTAAAAAAACTCAGAGAATAATAAGAAAAAAAATAAAAAATGATAAAAAATTTTAAAATTTAAATAATTATAAGAAATTAAAAATCATATCTTAAACTAGTTCTTAAATTTAAATAATTGACACAAATAAATTAATAAAAAAAATTAAAATCATAAATAAAATAAAAAATAAAGCTAGAAAAAAATTAAAATAATTTCTAGAAATTGGTAAATAATCAAAAAAAATTTTTGAAAAATATAGAAAAAGAAAAAGAAAGAAAGAAAATAAAACACAAATTAGAAATAAAATAAAATAAAATAAAGCTAGAAAAATAAATTAAAATAATTTTGTGAAATTAGTAAATAACCAGAAAAAGTCAAAAATATGGAAAATAAAAAGAAAGAAAGTAAACAAAATTAAGTTTTTTCAACAAATCAGAAAAAATTAGTAGAAGTCAAAATATTAAGTAAAGAATTAATTGAGTTCGAATGGTATGCGTGTAATATAACAACTTTTTGAGTTAAAATATTTTTTTAACTATAATATTAAATATAGATATATGAATTATAAAAAAAATATTTATAATATCCAAAAAGTTTGAAAACCTTAAACAAATAAAAAGAACACAAATAAAAATTAAAATTTGAGTTAAATCCCTAAATTAAAAGTCGATTTTCCCTCCACATGCAAAAATTCTCAAATTAAATGTTAATTTTTCCGCCATTTGAAAAAATCTTCAAATTCTAGTCACTCATCCTACCAAATGACTATTTTCGGCCAAATTTGGATTTTCCGGAGTAATTTGTACTCATATTGCCAAATTTCTTATCGGAATGTACTCAAATTCCCAACGTGCCACTATTTTGTTTAGAAAAAACATATACAGTTTGGCTTGTTTTGGACAAATACATACATTAATATTTCCTCAAATTTTTTTGTAGAAAGATTTTAACAAAATTTTGTTTGAAAACAGAAATGCACTCGTACACATACCATAAAAACATAGACATTTAAAAAAACAAGTTTCATTTATTTTTAATAATGTATTCCTGGAGAGAAAGTATAAGATCAAGAAGTTCAACGTTTAAATACTATTAAGAAGAGTATAGATTAACTTTAAAATCAATGCATAAATTTGAAAATGCTAAACTGAAAGGATATTTTGAGATGCATTCTGAAAATGAGAGGACAAAAGTGTAACTTCTGATGTCTATTTTAGTTTATGTATATATGTAACAAGAAATAACTGTGAAATAATTCCATGTTGTGGACCATTTTATAATATATATATATATGAAATTAAGACTTAGTATTAATTAGTTCATACAACTTATATCATTAAATAGACCTAAATGTTTATACTTTGGATTCATCTCCTTGTTTATAATATTTGTTGCAGGAGTTGTGCTTTTTCATTAGTACATAGGTGAATTTATTTGATTTTTGATAAAACTTTATTATATTATTGATCAAAAAATGTTGATATAGAGGTATCTAAAACAAATAAAAAACATTCAGGGAGGTGGACGTAAATATTAAAAACCAAAGTTCAAGGAAATTTCAAATATTTTATTTATTTATGTTTTGCACTAGAAAAGAGTTTAATTAAAATAATACGGCTTATTGACATTCCACATATATTCTGATTATATTACACCTTTTCTCGAATCTTTAAATAACAATAAAATAGAAAAGAAATCATGCCAAAATAAATACAGTGTGCAGTCGACTCTTCCTTGGAAATATGAACCACGTATATATGTTTTTGAAAAGAGATATATGCTATCAATTGACCAGAAACTTAAAGTTGTTATGATATCCCAATAATGGAGGCAGTGTCGTTGCTTTCTTTTCTTCTTTCATCTTTTTGTATTTCTCTCTCGTTTATGCCATTTGTAAAGGCATTCCACAAAATTATCAAAAAAAACGTAGTAGAGGCATTGCGAATGAATAAGGCAGCAAAATACGGAATAGCTGAAAATGAAATTTATTCCAAGTGCGTGGTATAATTTGTAGCTTTACATGAGGGGCATTAGTAGAACAAAAATAACTTTATATATTATATATATATATAAGGTATGAATCAAATACATCCCTGTACTTTAAATAAGATCTAAAACCTAATATACACCATTGATACCATTTGATCCCAAGGTCCAGATTTAACTACCTTTTTCAGTTTGTATAATTATTTTTAATGATGCAGGGACATTTTAGTCAATGAAATCCAACCAACTTATGCAGGATCAAAATCAAATCCACTCATTAATCTATAATAGATTCTTTTATCCCCAATTAATTTTTTCTATCCAATTATAATAAATCTTTCCAATTACAATTACAACAATTACAATTACATTATTCATCATCTCATTAACGCGATCAGTTCACAGAACAATTCGATCAGTTCGAATAACCTAAATCTTTCCAATTACAATTACATTATTCATCATAAAACGGAATTAATCATCAAGATCGATTCATCATCATCGTCAACTCATCATCATCATCGTCAATTATGTGTTGTTACTGATGATGATGATGATTTCTCCTCAAGAACAGCCATGGCGGAAGAAGAAGAAGCTGTTGTTGTTACTTAAACAATTAGTGATTTCATAATTATAAAAATTATGAAATTATAAAAAATTAGTGATTTCATAATTGTTTACCTTATTCAATTTTCCTGAATTTTTAATTATTTTATTTTTTTTCAATGTAAAGTTTATTTCTCCATTAGAAGTAATTTTATTTAAACTAAGAATTAGTTTAAGATATAATTTATATTATTTTTCTAATTTTTAAAATTTCTTTAATGTTGTTGATATGTTTTTAAATATTTTTATAACTATATCTTTATTTGTCTAAATATTAAATTTTTCTATCTTTTTATTAAACAATAATTTGCTTAGAACTAGAAATTAGTTTGAAAAATACAATTTCAATATTTTCTGATTTTGTGGATTTTTTTTATTTTCTCTTCACATCAGAATTGAGGGTAATTTTGACTTTTTCCTCATTTCCCTCCAAATTTTGGTGCCACGTAGGCAATTTTTCCTTCAAAAATAAAAATCCTCTAACTTGGATGCCGCGTAGACACTTTTCCGCCAATTTTGAATTTCTTGCCGTAATTTAGACTCAAATTACCAAATTTCTTCCTGAAAAGTACTCAAATTCTCAATGTGCCACTTCTTTATTCGAAAAAACCGTATATGATCCTTTAGATCCCAAAATGTAATTTAGCCATAAAAAATTGAAACCTTATCGAAGTATATGCCAAAAGAAAAAAATATATAGAGGAGGTTAATGCAAATATTCTTTCTTCCTATATTTAAATTTGGTAGGAAATATCAAGTTTGATACATTGATACACTAAAAATTAAGTTTGAGGTTCAAATTTGATACAAAACAACTAGTTTATACTTCTAGGAGTGAAATGGAGCAGAATTAGTAGACATGGCAAAATGGGAGAAAAATCAAGCTTAAATCAAGTTTTGGTTGAAACCAAATACAAATGAATAAAATGAATAAGATTATTGATACATCACACTTGTTATAATAATTAAATTGAATTGCAAATCGAATATCTTTTCACGATCAAGAAACTGTTCGCGTGAAATCAATTCTATTTATGTGCGGAATGGAGCAAAATTAGAAGGCATGGCGAAATGTGAAAATTCTAACTTAAATAAATTTGATTGAATCTAAATCAATAGAACTATTCTATTGATAAATTAGAATTTACCCTAGAGTTCTAAAGCATATATACTCGTGAAATTAGTACCATTTTGTGTTATATGTACTATATGGTCTATGAAAAGACGCAATTTAAAACCAATTTCTTAACGTTAATGAAACATAACTCTCAAGCAGTAAATTTTTTTTTTTTTTTTTTTTTTAAGAAAAATCGGTCTTATATATCATTCAATCAAAAGTTTACAACGCTTGGAACAATACAATTCATATCGACTGAACGATGTAGTAAGAACATTTGAAACACTAACTATCAAGTTCTTGAAGATAACAAATCTTAAAAACTCACAACCGAACACAAGAAATTTTTTGTGCAACTCCTATTCAAGGAGAGATAAAACTTTCATTCAAGAGAGAAAGCAAACTCTCATACGAGAGAAAAAGTAAAATACTAAGCAAAAAATCTAAAACGCTATATAAATACTTATGCATCACCTGTCTTCATCTCGTCAGATCTGTCTCTGTCTCGTTAGATCCATAGTCGTCTCGTCAGATTTGAAGATGTGATGTACAAGTTGAAGAAGGGTGCTCCAACCCAACCCGCCGACGATGGTGGTGGTAACAGTGGTGAAGAAGACGACTGTTTTACCAAGTCATCGCCGGCGGAGGGATATAGAAGAAAAAGAAGGCTAGTGTTTAGAGAGAGATGAGGAGAGAGTCTCAAGCATTAAAGTTGAGAACGCAAAATGATGAAGTTTGGGTTCAAAGCCCTCCAAAATTTGCGTCCTATTTTCATAATAATTATGTGATAGTTATTTATTTACTAGTTTAATGATCGATTTATTGTTGATTGTTACAATTATTGATGGTTGTTGATATTTATGATAAATACCAGTCTGTTGATATTTATGATAATTTAAAGATATATGGATATCAGTTCCTTGGAAAGAAAAAAATTATAGGGTAAAAATATTTTTGGCCCCTGTACTATATCAAATACTACTTGTACAATCAAGATCCTCAATCACCCCATTCATTTGCCAAAAATTCCTTCAAACACCTCTGAATATATTGATGGACAAATATGCCCTTGATTTATATAAAATCATAAATTCACTTTCCATCTTCTATTATAATCTATAGTACTTTGGCCCTCTGCAATTAAATTTTAGTATAATTTGACCCTAAGATTGATATAATTCTAACTTTCTTAAATAAATCAACCTTCAATAAAATTAATAGTAAAATAAAATCGTGGAAAAAGTGTGAAAAGGTCTTGTATCTATTAAGGGGTAGCAATTTCAGTCCTTTAACTTTTACACTTGGCAATTTTAGTCCTTTAACTTCTTCATTGGCAACTTTAGTCCTTTTAACCCAATCATGTCAGCAAAAATGTATCCACGCGCAAAAATGGTATCAGAGCCTTAGATTTTATTGATGAAATATTTAATTATTCTTACATATGTTATTCTAATCTCTAACGGAGGAGATTTAAACAAGTATGGGACAACCAAACAATAGTTCGAGTAGTTATGAAAACCAGGTATCCTTCATTACACGGTTAATCCATATACCTGTGAAGATAGAAAATTTGAACGAAAAGATTAACAAAATACTACAGATCCTACCAGATCTGGATAAAATTATGGCAGATCTGAACACTGACATAGTAGATCTAAAAGGAAAACAGGCAGGGACATCCAAATCCAACAAAGAAAGGATTAGCGACGCCCTTGGAAAGGTACCTCTTCTACATCAGAAAGATAAGGTTACGGAAATTCCGAAACCAAAAACTCAGGAAGATCTAATTAATGACATCCTCAAAAATATAAATTAATATAGAGATATCAAGAGTAGATCTATCTGATTTTCAGGAACTAGCTGAGTCTTTTTCTCAACTAGCAGTTGTGGATTTGGTTAATGTCAAAACCAATGAATCAACCCTGGCATTACCACCGCCAGAAGGAGTTCCGCATCACACAATCCTCCACCAGATGAAAAGATGCGTGAAAGTGAGGATTTGCATACCAATGCATCCCCAACTCTTGGGGGTACAAGGTTTAGAGCAAATCCAGTAAGAAATCCAAATAGGGTACCAAAAAATACACCTTGGGCAAGGACCATGTTACAACCCTTGCACCCATATGATACTATCCTTAATTTGGATGTCAGCGATTTCAAAAACATCGAGAAATTAATCGATGAATGGGTAGCGGCTATAAAAATAGCAGCAACCACACTAGAACTCGATAAAGAAAACTTCATTAGACTAATGGAGTTAAGCATGGAAGGATCTGTAAAAGTCGGATGGGATTATACCCTAGATACAACCATGCAAGAAGTTTTAGCCGGCGAATCTAAAAGTGCTATTGCAGAAAGGGATGGAAGGCCTATAAATTGTTTTTTGTCGGAGATGGATACTTCGACCAAAGCAATATTGAGAAAACCAGATAGTACAAACAAGCTCTTTATGGGATTGAACCATGAAATATTTGTGCAGTAGATGAATATATCTATTGGTTTCGCAAATACTTCTTCCAAAGTGACGTAAAATCAAAAATGGCGGCACCTATGTTCTTTGTAAAAATTTGTAGTCCTTGGAGGAAAATGTTAATCCAATCCTACAAGGTACCGGAAGGACAACTTGATTCAGTAGCGAGAAAAATTTCTTTCTTGAAAGACAAACTGAAAGAATGGTGTTATCAAGCTTCCCTTCAAAAGAACATGAAAAAGCTTAGAGGAAAAATAAAGAAATCCCATCTTTGCTGTGACAACAATGATTTTCTAGCGATTATTGGAGATTCAATTGAGCACAAAAAGAAGAGAAAACAATATGGTAACTCTGATAATAGGGGTTACAAAAGGCGATCTTCTTTCAGACGAAAATTTTGGTGGTCCAAATCAAAAGCCCGATCTTACAAATCTGGCCAGAGATCAGGACCTACAATTGTGTCTTCCCAAGGATCGCAAAAATTTGACGGAAAAACCCCCACAAGACGAACTTTCAGATGGGCACATACCCGGACAAATGAGAGTTTCAAAGATTGTAACTGCTGGACATGTGGAGCTTGAGGCCATATTTCACCAGATTTTCCGCAAAAAAGTGGTGAATTACGACAATTTGAAGCCACAGATGACATTCTGGATGCAATTTTTTTACAGAGAATTGGTACCAGTTTACCACTTTGAAAATATCCCCTCAGATGAAAGTGTCTATGAGGAAGAAATAGAAAGAGATTCAGATGAAACTTCAACCAAATCAAAATAACTTCAACGTCGGTGACAGGCTCCAAACATCGAAAAGCCTGTCAGGATTCTTTTCAAGGTCATCCATAACAAACAAGACCATGGAAAAGATAATGCGGCAAAACTCTATCCTTGGACCATATGATGGTTTCAGAGTTAGCGGAATAAGCCAAATCCTAAATCAAATAGGATTAAATCAGCGGAGGCATAACATCATATACAAAGTAAGCTCAGGAGAGTTTGCAATTCCTATGGAATTAACTGGTAATGTGATGTATATGCAGCTTATTCCAAAAGAAAAAATTCTGGAGGAATTGAGTAGGCTTTCAGAAGAGATAGCAGATACTATGAAATGGATCCATATTGTAACTATTGGAGTAGTAATTAAAGCCACTTTCAAAGAAGGAGTTGATTGTCAATTACATGTATCTATAATGGACAAGAGAATCAATAACTTAAGAGATGGTTGTCTTGGTACAATGGTAGGAAATTTATATGCAGGTAAACTTATGTTTGATATTCATCCCAGAATTGCATATAACCTAGTTGGCCAAGTTTTCAGTCGAGTCGTAACCCTTCATCAAGATTTCAAAATAAATGATCTTATGAGAGAAGGGAATAGACCATATTCTATAATTTATAGAATTGCATATGCACTTCCAAAACACATCATTCTGCTTTGTTTATAAGGAAAGAGTATATTGAAATTCCAAGAATTTTCAAGGAATTTGCTAAAGTAATGGCACCTGATCCAATTCAAATACCAAGAATTGGAGGTGTTGATACTTTAATCCGAGACCATCCGGTTCTAGATCGATCAATGAGCTCTAGAACAAATTTTAATAGCAGAATGTCCTTTTCAGAAGAAAGGATTAGGAGTTTAAAAGGAAAAGAATTAATTGAAGATTTAACTCCTCAAGCTATTAGGGTAAATAATGTAAAAATTAGATGTCTTAAAGGATGGAAAGAGGTGCAAGTTTGTTTTGATATTACAAAAAAAAGATAATTACTTTCCTTGTGACGATCTATATTGCTTGCAACAACCTACTGTTGGCAAATACGAAGGAATGCTAGAAATGGCAGGACATGAAGTATTTGTTTTAGGAATTGCAGGATGAGACCAAGAAGTGGTAACCTTGGGATTAAGTTTCCTAGAGGATCATAAACCTTGGGGAAGAAAAGGAATAGGTATGGAATTTTGCTTGAATGATCATTTCATTAAAGTTGAACGATTAAATCAATTTTCCATAAGCTCTTTCTTGTGACATAAATTATGGCTGATTATAATCATTGGATTTTGCACCATAATTAGGGATGCAGATTGTTCTACTTTCATCCTCCTTTATATCACGCTATTGACCCCTATTTTAGTAGAGGTTTCCACCAAATTAATTGTTTGAAAAGAATTAGAACCTAACAATTCTATGTTTTAAAAAGTATCTCATTTTGGAGACAGGAGATATCCTCACCTGATTTCAGGACTAGATCAGTTGACTATCAAATGTGTGTAAACCTACATTTACACTGATGTTTAAAAAATGAGCTAGAAATGCTACATGAAGCAGCCTCAAAATTGGCAGCTGAAATGACTAGTCCATTTTCTATATACATATCTATCGGTATGTTATATGAACAATATAAGTCAGAATACTTTGCAGCTTATATTGATTCTGGATCAGGAATTTGTACAGCAAAACCCAGTGTTTTCCCCAGCAATGCTATGGAATCTTTACCTATTATTACAGGAAGGGATTTCTCTCAGAAAATCCTCATACCCAATAAAGGTATAAGAGAGGCACAAATCATGATTGGAGGAGCATTTGGTACACCTTGGTTTAAGGTAAAAATGCCACTTATATACTTTCATGATACAGGTGCAGATATTTTGTTGGGTAATAATTTTATCCAAACTTTTGCAAAATATTTGCAAGATAATCACAAAAACTTGCTCATTTTTACTACTAATTGCAGTAGTGAGATACAGGTTTTGCGACAAGAAAAGGCCTTTAACAAGATTATGCCTATCAATTTTCACAGCAAACATGGTGGTTTTGATGCCAAATTAACTCATCCGAAAATGCAGGATAAAAAAAATCGGTAAAGCCCTTTTCTCTTTCAGACAACAAGGATATTGTGAAGTTACTAAAGAAGGAGCTAGACCTCTTGATGAAGAAGCAATTGGCCTTCTTAAAATTACTTTACAAGAAAAGAAGTCCTTCTTTGATATAGATGAAGAAAGTAAGCTTTCTCTCGAACATATCAAAAGATTAATCCAAAGGAATTTCAATGAGAATCCTTTGGCATGTTGGGACAGAAACAAGATCGAAGCTACTCTGAAAGTAAAAGAACAATGTAAGTATGAGTATGTTCGATATAAACCAATTCAGATGAATATGGTGGATAAGAAAGATATGCAAGAAATAATTAAAGAGCACATCAATCTTAAACTCATTGAACCTGGAGTCTCTTCTTACAGTAGCCCTGAGTTTTTGGTAAGAAACAATGGTGAAGTAAAAAGAGGAAAAACCCGATAAGTGATCAACTATCAAGGTATTAATAAATTACTAGAATTTGATGGTTACTACATCCCCAGTAGAGAACACTTAATTGATTGTGTTAAAAATGCTAAAGTTTTTTCTAAATTCGATTGTTAATCTGGTTTTTATCAGATCAAAATGGAAAATGAGTCTAGAAATCTCCACTCTACAAGGACAATATATTTGGAATGTACTTCTAATGGGTCTTGCAAATGCATGCCAGATATAGCAAAGGAAAATGGATAATCTATTTAAAGATTATTTTGAATTTATGTTTGTCTATATAGACGACATCCTGATTGCATCAAAAAATATGAATGAACATATTAAACATCTTGAGATATTTTCTGATGTATGTTTTAATGAAGAATTAGTGCTATCTGAAAAGAAAGAAATAATTGGAGTTAATAGGATAGATTTTGTTGGTATTCTTATTGACGAAACAGGTATTGAACTTCAAGAACATATTGTGGAAAAAAATCAGCAATTTTCCTGATATTCTAAAAGATAAGAGACAGCTACAAAGTTTCTTGGGAGTTGTTAACTTTGTAGGTGTCTTCATCAAAGACCTTGCAAGATACAGGAAATATTTTCGGCCACTTTTAAAAGAAACCGAAAGTTCAAAATGGAAGTGGGAAGAAATTCACACTCAAAGGGTGCGTGAGTTGAAACAAGTTTGCAATAACTTGCCTAAACTCGCAATACCACAAGATAGTGATAATTGGGTAGTCTATAAAGATGCCAATGATTATAGGTGGGCACCAGTGCTCATGAAAAGGACAACTACTGGTGAAGAACCTTATAGATATACAGAAGGATTGTTCACTGAACAACAAGCCAAACTTTGGTATATAAATGAGAAAGAATTCTATGCGGTTTGGAAGGCATTTAAAAAATGACCTTTATTTTTATTAGCCAAAGAATTCACTTCAAAAGTTGATAATACAAATGTCAAAGCCTTTTTAAAATATAAACTTGAATCAAAGATTGAAAAGGCACGTATTATTAGATGGAAAGCTGAATTTCAATATTATTGTTTTGACATCATTATTGTGAAATCTCATGAGAATGTTCTTGCAGATTTCCTAACCAGAGATGGAAGCATCTCAGGGAAAACCTATAGGAGTTTGACAAAAAGTTTGGACATCTATCAGTTAACGCTAAGGCGGCTGGCCATGTACAACGAGTTGATTTGGACACAGTCCAGAACACAATCAGGGGAACTATGTATGCCATGACTTTGTGATGGGATACCTTACAAGAACCAGTTTGAAAAGCATCATCCTCAGTGATGACTCGAGAACTAAGAGAGCAGGACTCGAAACTGGCGTCTAGAGAACGGGGCTCTATACCCGGAGTGGCAGATTCAAATACTGCTTGCACAAGTCCTATACCAGACTCTGGTAAAAAGGAAACAATTGAACAATCAAAAGTGCAAACTCCTATTGCTTCAAGTTAACCCAGCACCTCTGGGGTTAAAGAGGGAAAAATTAACCTTAGGCCACAGACAGACACTTCTAAGGTTAATACTAATGAGATTAATTTACCATGGCAGGTATACCAGCGATCATGGGAGAAACTGGTCTCAAGAAAAAGGATAAATCCTAGCAGGAACCTGATTGAAACAACAAGAAGATATCCTAAAGTGTGGATGCTCGAGGGGTCAAACCCAGAAAAGGTCCGAGAATGGTATGATTTTGGGCCACTCGCCTCAATCCATACTATGTCACCAAGTTTCCCGAAAATCTCCAAACTTCTGGAATGGATTAGTGCAGCTGTGTTTGATTCATGGCAAAACAATCCACACCTCAAAAAGGGAGATACTGTGGAGCTAAAGTTTATTTCAGCAGCTCCAGAAATCGTTGGAAAAGGGTCTCATCCGGCTTTCCATTTTATCAAGTTACAGAGACTAGATATGACGGCCCTTAACCGTGTTAAGGTCATTAAGGAAGAAACACCTTTGGTAATCTCCACTAGCGAAGATGAGATTTCTACTAGAAGGGTTTGGGGATTTTAGGCCTGTCTCACAGAGATGGACAAAGTAAAATATCCATATAAATTTTTTTCAAATAAAATAAATGGATCGTTTCTAGTCGATTCTATGACAGAAAAGAGAACGGAGTTTGCAGAAAAATTGTTCGAACAGAACGAATGCTTATCTGGAAGAACAAGCTACCTGCAACTGAGAACACAAGAAAGAAAGCATGCAATATGATGCATGTTGATCAATGGCATAACCATGTATGCTCTAGTTGTGAAACACAAGAGAAACCCTTGTTCGGTACAAGAATCAGGGTTACAAAGAAAAAACCCAAGCCCGAACAGGACAAGGGTAAAAGGCCAGCATACCCGAGGGGTTTTCACAAACCTTGGTAAAATATTCGAGATGTGGTAAAAAACAAAAAAGAGTCTAAGTCAGGCTTAGTTAGTTTACAATTTTAAACAAAATGTAATAATTAGTTTAGAAATTGTAATTTGCAAGTTTTGTCCAACAAGGGCATTATTGTAATCTATTATAGGAAGTTGACGAATGCAATGACGTCAGAAGACAATAATCAAAAGCGAAAAAATGACCGACAAAGCCAAAAGTAGCTTTTGAAAAAATCAGGTTTCATTGTCGAGGTAAATCAACAGTAACCGGCAAACAGACGAAGGTGCTGACATAGGGCGGCTGAAGAAAAGTAAAAAAGAAACCGACAAAGCACTTTGTAACAGCTATGGATTAGGACAGATGCTGACGCACGCAATGACGTCAGCAATATAATTGGTTTTGGAATCCGCCGCTTAAGTCGACGTGAGCCTATAAAAGGAAAAGAAGGAAGCAGAAGAAAGACATCATTCATTCCCCTCCTACACTTCAAAAATTCAAGAATCCAGAAAGAAAAAAAAATTGTAAAATAGTTTTTAATTTTCATTCTGAGTGTATGGGGATTTCCCCAAAGAGTATAGTCATCTCTCATATATGAGAAGCTAACTAGTTTTCTCCTCCAATAGCGGAGTAAAATATATCTATGGAATAATAATTTTATTTCATCAATAAAAGTTCAAGGCTTTTGTTCAACCTCTGTCTTCCAAAGTTTATTAAACCTTTATTCTGGAGTACCTCTTATGCCCAAAGGTAGAAAATGAAATTGGGTTGTGCTATGTATTGCTGAAGTAGCTGGGTGCCTGCGAACCATCTGATGCGGTTGTGTGGTTGGATCCAATCTGTAAAAATGATGACTCAGAATACCCGGTAATAAGGCAGTCAACCAAAGGTATTACAGTATGAAATTTTAATAATTATCGAAAACATGTTGGGCCTGATCTATTAGTAGAACTATTTTGCTGTATCCAAGTTATTATAGGACCAAATTTGCCAAATTCTTTGGTAAAGGATCAGAATTGCTATCATTCAGAAAGATACAGGACTATAATTGCCACTTTCGAAAGTTACAGGACCAATTTTGCCACTCCCGTATAGTTACAAGACTATTTTTTTAATTTTTCCTAAAACCATAGTATTATATATGTTTAAACTGAAATTAATCTCACATAAATTTTCATGATCACTATTAATAATCTATTTTCTATTATATATCAAACTTCTGCTAATTAATATTTTTATTTTTATTTTAAATAACTAATGATAATTCATGTTATTCATTGCTAGAATAATATATATTGTTTGGTAAAACTAATAATTTATTTTTAAGTATTATATCACTCATTAAGATAAAGTGATAAACATATTTATATCGCCCTTTTATTATATAAAATCTAGACACTTATTTAGGAGCACAATTTCTTTTTGTTAATTAATGATCATTTTTTATTTTCTTTTAACCTTTTCTTTTAAAGTTAATAATACTTTGTTAATCAGACATGCATATATAGTTTATTAAATATTAAATAAATAATTTTAATAATTAGTTATTTATTTTTCATGAAAGTGCAATCAAAATTAGAAAGCACAAAATATCAAGAATTGTTTCTAATATTTGTTAATTCAACTAAGTTTTTCAAGGAAAAAATGGTAGATCAATTCTAAAGGAAAAAACTATAAAACAATAATTATATAAATTTACATGAAAATAATTTAAAATTTGTTGTTTATTCTCTCCATATTACTGCAATCATATCTTTCAAGGGATATTAATTATTTATAAAAATTACCGTTAATTAAATTCTAGGGTTCAATTAATTGAAATCTAATTAGAGATGGACCAAAGTAGTAAATTACTATATAAAATGTAATAGATGGGTGGAAAGTGAATTTATCAATTTAAATAAATAACATTTTTATCTATCAATATTTAGAGGGTGTTTGAAGGTTTTTGTTGTATAAGAGGGTGTTTAATGCCTTCTTTCCCTATAGTAGAGGGCGGCAAAGTGAATTTAGCCCCGAAATATTCTTATATCAGTTGTGAATTCTGAATACTTGATGTGTTGGAGTCCACTAAAGATTGAACACTCAACTTATAAAATCTCTCACTAATTAAGTAAAACGAATACACATAGATACCTTTTTTTTTAATTGTCGCTTACAAAGAAGTATAGAAACACTGAAAGATAAGCCACTTTAATTAGATTATTCACTTCCACATGGATATAGAAATAAACTTCGAGGGATATAGATTGTTCTCCTTAAACAACATCACTTCCGGATATTGCCTTCGACTTTGAGCCATTTACAATGTCAGCTTCGGAGGCCTTTGTCGGGAGAATATCTGTGTCTAACTTGCGTTGTTGCTGAGTAATTAGTTCTACCTCTCTTTGATCTTTGCTCTTACCCCATATCACTAAGTACAATCCAATAACAATTACCAAAGCTCCAGTGACCCTGCAATTATTATGTTATATTAGTTTATAATTCCCAAATTAAAATTTATTTTTTCAAGATATAATATAAAAAGTGGTTTTTAAGAGCTTCTGGGACTTCACATCCCGATATAGTTACAAGGGAAAAGTGCAAACTTCGTCCTATAGGATAAACCTCTTGCAATTTTAGTCACAATGTTAACAAATTTGCAAAATTAGTACTATATGATGTATTTTGTTTTTCTTTTTTGCATTTTTGGACCCAACCATTAAAAAACAAACTAAAATAATTAGTTTGGTCCTATGCAAGGCACATGATCAGTAATAAACCTAACCACGCGTGCATTCCATGTGCGAAATTCCATCCAATTTTTAAACGATGAAACCAAAATTGCAATCCTATGAGACTAATTTTACAAGTTTGTAAACAATAATAGAACTAAAATTGCAACAAGGCCAATCTTGAGGGACTTATATTGCAATTCTCCCTCATTATAATCATCAAATGTATGATGAATCTCAAATAAACCGCATTACAATATGAATGATTGTGATTGTTTTGGGACTTCGAGTAACTAGAGCTCCTAAGAATGATCATAATACCAGCGTACTTATAGAAAAGTTAATTAATGTCCTATGTGGTCAGAACGAACTAATGATATGGTAAATGCAATCACTTGATTTGAGATGAATTTCTTTTGGAATATAGACTCTATATCGATTTGAGTGTGACCTAAACTTTTTGGGTACTTACTTTCCAACATCCATTTGCTCAGCTAAAATGAATGAACTCAACACAGCAACTATGACCATGGCCAAAGGATTAAAAGCTGTCACGAAAACAGGTCCCTTTTCCTTCATTATTACTCCTGAAACATAATAGGTTATTCCGGAAGAGACTATTCCCTGCACCAAATTGAATCTTCTTGTCAGTGCAAAACCTTTTTCTTTTTTGGCAAGAATGAATTAGAGTATCTTACTCCATAAACATAAGCCAAAAGTTTGGCGTTCCATCCTAGAGCCCAGATCGCAGTGTTGCCTCTCTCTATCATGAAAGTAAGTGCAGTTCCTTGCAATGATCCAAATGTGCATATTAGAGCAGTCAAGGAAAGTCCAGCCGGGTATGTCTTCAATGTGTTTGCCTGTTAATAATAAACCAATGAATTTTCCTTTTCTTCTTTTTTCTGTAAATTTGTTGAGAAACGAAAAAAACAAAAAAAAAAATGTTACAATTAAATAGAATTACCTGAAGAATGTAAAATAGAGAATAACCCAAACATCCTGCTCCAATCATGAAAGCACCCTTAACAGGATGTTGCGCATTGTCAGTAGAATTAGACGAAGAAGTAGCGTTATGAGATTGGTGCGTCCAAGGTAATCCTAATACGGGTCCGTTAATAAGAGTCATAATCATAGCCCCACCTACTGTAACCACAGTACCCCAAATCTTTGCATGGCTCCGTATTTTTTTGAAGTTCACCTTCTCAAGCCTGCGAAAGATGATATTAATATTAATTAATCATTGCTCCAAGTTTTTTGATTAATGTATAATATTATAACGACCAATTGGATAATTCCTATTTCCATTCTATGTTTATCTTATGTTCCAGGTTTTGTACGCCGTGTATAAAATAATTTCTTGGATATCATTTACATTAATGAATTATTTTAAATTATGCATGTTTAAAAATATGGGGAAAATTGCATTTTTTCCCCATAATTGTGCTCCATTTCAATTTTGGCCTCGTTCTTTACGGATTTAGTTTTTTAACTTTTAAAATGTCTTACATTTAGCCACAATCGAAATTTTTCATCCACAATTTAACTATCAACACTATTAGTCAATATTATGACCAATTTTTTCAGAGGATTCGTGAATGAATGCATTCATGTACGAATTATATTCAATATCATAATATTTATCATTAATATCACAGGTTACTCACGCACAAAAACTCCCCAAAAATTGGTCAAATATTGACTAACCAAGTTGATTGATAAATTTTGGACATAAATTTTGGTTGGGACTTGGGACTAAATGTGAGACATTTTAAAAATTATGAGACTAAATATGAAAAATCCGTAATAAATTTGATCAAAATGAAAATGGGTAAAATTATGAGACAAGAAATATAATTTCCCCAAAAAACCATGAGTCAACTAAAGAATATAAGAATTACAATAATCAATATTCCTTGAGAATCTGGCATGTTCTGATGAAAAACTTGGTGATAGAGCAAGCCTATTGAAACCTAATATATGAAAACACAAGCACTTAAAAAGGCTATGGTACCTGAGTATCCAAGCTAGTAGAAATGTCAGAGCAGGAATAAGATTGCACATGGCTGAAGTAACGGTAGCTGTTGTGTAATTCATTCCAGCGTAAAACATGTTTTGACCGAAAACTGGACTGTAATACAAAAATCAGCGAATTGCTCAGTTACAATTACAATACTTGTGTAATATATTATATATATATATATCAAAATGTGCTTGTATGTATATGTGTGTGTTGTAGAGTATTTACTCTAATAATCCAAGTAACATGATCTTAAGGAAGATGGTTAACGTCATTCTTGGCCGGACTTTTCTGTGAAAGAAATAAAAAATTTCACACTATTAGCATCAAAATAAAATGTGAATTTCTCGCACACAGACAAACAATAAACTGACTGTGAGAGGAGGAGAAAGCTGAACTATATTTATTTATATATATATATATATATGTGTATGTATATGTATACCTCTCTAGAAACAAGGCAAAAGGAGCGAATAGAAGTGCTGCAATTGCATTCCTATAGACAGCAAAAGTGTAATGACTAGTTCCCTGATTTAGAGCAGCTTTGGCAACTATTGCAAAACCTGCACCACCAAATTGCAGAAAAATGACTCCAAAATACGGCTTCAGTTTGTTTAAAAATTTGGACTCCATAATTTTATTTCTCTCTGTTGGCCTTAGTAATTAAGTGGAACTTGTGACTGAAACTGCATGCATGTATTGTGCTTATATAGTCGTACTTCAGAGAGACGTGTGAATGTGACTTTTCCGAATCTATTCAAACTTATTTAAAAGCAACTCAATTATTGCTCAAAAAAGAAGAAAACTTAAAAAGTAACTCTATTATTTATATAATGGTGTGCTTTAAAAGTTCTATTTTTAATTGGTCTTGTATGTATTGACTTCTAGTCGGGCATTCGCGTGGACACAACAAACAAGTACTATCAGACCTCAGTCAATATAACGGATTCCACTTCATTCAAAAAATTGGAACTTTTTTTATTTAAATTTAAAAAAGAAAATTTATGTTGCTAAAGTTAAAACATGCTTCGATTAAAGAAGGATAAAGTTAAACTCTTGAAACTAAGTTGAAATTAAGTAAACTCTTGCAATTAAATTAAAAGATAAAAACAACTCTCATTGATGAATATTAAATAGTTATTTGATGTGTCTAAAATATAATTACTAAAAGGCAAAGTAGTTCTTTCCTAAATACATACATTAATGATAAAATTATTAAAGGTCACTACTTCCGTGGAAAATTGACATTTTTCAAATGCTCTCTCTCTCTCTCTCTCTCTCTCGGGCTACAAACATAGTAATGTGGATAAATGCCTACATTTACGAGGTCCATTAATTAGCTCATTTATTTCTCTATAAATATACTATATTTTCCAAAATAGAAGATACACTCTGCACTTTTTTCTTTAATATGCTCCTACCTTAAGTGATCTTTATCTTCATTTTTTCTCATGAATAGGGGTGTTTGACTAGGCATATCTTTAAATATGTTATAAACTCCTACATTTTATAAGATTTTTTTTAAAATTTGTAAGATGTTAGATGTTATTTTAAAACTAAGTTCTCATGTGTTTGAACATGTTTTGTATTCACAAAATTTTCTAAACTTCGGAATTCGAAGATCGTGCTAATTAAATATTATATTATAAATTATATATTTTTTCCTATAACAATAATTGCATGTGTGCGCATATGTGTGTAATTGTATGTGTAAATTTGTGGTGTGTATAAATAAATCTTTGTTGTGTGTGTAGTGTGTATACAATGTGCGTTGTGTGTGTAACATGCGCACAATGTGTATAATTGAGTGTAGTGTGTACAACATGCGCAATGTGTGTGTATGATTTGTTAAGAATTTAAAAAATAAGATGAGATCTTAAGTATAAGTTGGGAATTTTCAACTTATTTTTAAGGAGCTTATAAGCTTCCCGGTTTTATTTTGGGAACTTACAAGCTCCTCCTACAAAAATTTATCTAAACACTTTTGGAGAGCTTTATTAGCTCCTAAACATCTTATAAGATGTTTTGAGGAGGTTACAAGTCACCCAAACATCCTCTAACTTGCATGAGTGTTTTAGTGACCAAGATATTAAATATCGGTATCGATGTATATTTTGGTGCATTAAATTTGTGAAAGTTTCGGGGATATCTTAAATATATGAAACTTTCGGTTCGATTATAGAAAAATCATGAAATTTTACACTAATAATTGGAAAATTTAAATGAAACTTTGTGTATCTTTAATAAATACAAAAATTTATCTGTTATATTAATAATAGTGTATATACGAAATATACATAGTTACTTTTTTAATAAGTGAAATTAAAACCTGTTGCAAAAATATAAACTAAGTTGGATTCTATAGTAAAATGATGACTAAATCTCATATGAACTCCATTAAAATAAAACATAAAATTTCAATAAAATATATTATTTGAAACCATATATGTAGATTTTTAGGAGGATCAAATAGTTGTGGTTCCAAAAAATAAAAAGAATATTTAAAATTAACTTTAAATAATATAATTAAACATAAAATATTTAAGTAAAATATAGATAATTTAATAATATTTTAAATTTTGGAAAAATTCAGGTTTCAATAAAATTTCGGTAAATATTGGGTTTTGATGGATATTTTGCAAAAATAATTTTAATATTATTTGAAATTTTGAATTTTGATTAAGATTTGGGGTTTCGGTTGAAATTTTGATGGATATTCTAGAAAATTGAATTGATGGCGGGACTTCACTTTGGGACCCTAGGAATCCAAAAATTCGATCGAATTTTTTGCGTTTTGATGGAAATTTAAGACCGCAAAGGGCGGAACAGTTTTGATTTAATTTTTAAATTGCAAATTTGTGTAAAAAAATAGATAAAAGACAGTGCGATGTAATATAGTAGGCGCTATTTTTAAAAATTAATACCCAATCATAATAATTGTTGCCTTTTTTTCTTTTTGCAATGCCTATGCCTTTACTGTTTTGTTTTTTTGATAATTTTGTGGAATGTCTTTTCAAATGGCACGACGGAGAGGAAAAAAGAAAGAGATGGAGGGAAAAAGAGACAGATGGAGAAGAAAAGAATGCAACGACACTGCCTCTATTATTGATTTATATAGGGATGGAAAACACCACTTTACGTTTGTGGTCCTGTAGTGATACTATTTTTTTATCTTTTTTGGCATTATTTCTCTAGTAACGTTACGTTATTCAAAGATTCATAAAAATGTATAAATTATATAATCAGAATATGGAAAGTTAGAGATCCTGAGTTTGAATCCAAACTGCCACAAGTTGTGGGGCTTCCCCTTCTTTATGGACCTAGATAAAGTCTTTATAACTCAAGATTATAACTATCAACCCAAGCTTGTCAAGCTAAATATTTAGAGTTTTCTCATTCGTCTTGAATTAAAAAAAAAAGAATATGGAAAGTTAAGAGTGTAAAATAAGGGAACTCTTATAATTAGTGGTATCCTGAATATGAAAGTACTCTCGTTCTAACCCCCTAACTTGAACAGGACCCTTTTTGTTTTCCAAAATATTATTCTTAGAAAAAATAGATCCTAAATTATTACCATTACACCACATATTTGTGAGCCCATTGGAAGCGAGAATTGCCTCTTAACCCATTTTGTTCATCTCAAAATTAGACTCTGAAACACTTACCTAAAATAGTAATCCAATGAATGCACATGAGTTCTTTGCCCAAAATTATGAGCAGTTCAATTTCTCAATATCTTTTCTATGTGGGACACGAAGGCTTCACAATTAATCACCCCGCCTTCAGAACGAGATGTCCATGTCGCAGTGTGACACCACTTGGGATCCGTTGCCAGGCGCCGAAACTCTAGCATTGATTCCTACGTGCGTAGCACTTTGCGCCGCAATCTCAAATGGTTGGCTTTCGCACGTGTACCACTTAGCTCCTGGTATTTCGGTTGCGAGTGACTCTGATACCATTTGTCACGCCCCAAAATCGCGAGTCCATTGGACGCAAGAATTGCCTCCAAACCGACCATGGGCATTTCTAAATTAGGCTTTGAAGCACTTGCCTAAACTGGTAATCCAACAAATACACATGTGTTCTTTGACCAAAGTTTACAAGGAGTTGAATTTCTCAATATTTCCCTTATGGGACACGGGACTTCACAATTACCATTTGAAAATTATTTCCTAAAGTTTTACTATTAATGCAACATGTATTGCCCTGTATACACACATTTATTTAGTTGGATTTTTTTTTAATTTTTTCCCCATTTTAAGGGCCCACATGAATTTCCTAGTTGTAATTTCCTACTTTCCTTCCTACTCAAAATTCACGCCTTCCAATTTCTGCACCAAAAAAACTTGCAAAAGTTTTTTATTTTCATGGATAGGCATTTTAAAATCAAGGGAAAATTGCATAAGACCCCCCTGTGATATGCAAAACTTGCATCAAATTCTCCCGTGTTAATTTCTTTACAAATCACCCCTTTGTGTCATTTTTTATTTTGCAAATTCTCCCCTTTTTTATTTTTTGATATTTTTTTCATCATAAATGTCAATCCAAATGCATTTTTGCCCCAAACATGTTTATAATAGTTAAATAATTTAATTTGGGTTGGATCTAGAACATTTATGATGGAAAAAAAACACCAAAAAAATCAAAAAATGGGGAATATGTAGAATAAATAATAACACAAGGGGGTGATTCGGAAAAAAATTAACACATGAGAGTTTGGCACAGGTTTCGCATATCACAGGGGGTCTTATGCAATTATCCCTAAAATCAATTTTCCCTTTGCAGTTTGTACCAATTCTAACACACTGACAGTGGCAAGTAAAATTTAGTGCTTTTTCCCAATTGTTTTTTTTCCCAATATCTCCAGTGCTATTGTTGAAATAGAATTCTTGTACATGACTATATAGCAAACAATAACTAGAGTGCTAATCTAATAATGATAAAGTATCATTATCTAGATATGATTAGATTATAAGGATTGGAGATACTATTAAATAGGGACTACTAATCCTAATAGGATTGTTACACCCCCGCAAGCTCAAGGGGGTCAAGGCAACACATTGAGCTTGTATCGAAGAAGATTAAACCGTATAATGACTAACAATTTAGTGAAGACATAAGCAATTTGGTCAATGGTGGCAACAAATTGAACTTGAAGATCACCGTTAGCTATCTTTTTCGAACAAAATAGTAATCGATATCCACATGTTTGGTGCAGACATGTAAAACCGGATTTGCAGGAGAGATATGCAGAGCCAATTTTATCACACCATAGAGTAGGAGAATGATCTTGTTGAATGTGAAGTTCACGGAGAAGAGATTGAGCCAACTGAGTTCGACGACGGTGTTTGCTAAGGCTTTGTATTAGGATTCTGTAGAGAAATGGGCAACAGTTCTCTGTTTTCTTGCATTCCAAGAAATCAAATTTGGACCAACAAAGATAGCAAAACCACTTGTGGAGCAGCGGTCATTAGGGCTTTCTCCCCAATTCGCAACTGGATAGTCTTGAAGATGCTATGATGGTGAGCGCCGATAATGAAGACCGTGATTACCAGTGAGTTTTAAATAGCGAATTATTCGTATAGCAGCAGTCCAGTGAGTATCAGTTGGTGCATGCATGAATTGACAAACGGTGTGAAAGAGAAATGCAATGTCAAGACGTGTAATAGTAAGGTACTCCAAGACGCTGGTAATCGCTTTGAATTATGCTGGATCTTGACACGGTTGCATTTAAGTTTTGGAAAGTAAAGTACTTGTGCAAGGAGGTGTTTGAACACCCTTAGAGGACTGAAGGTCAGCTTGGTTGATCAATTTGAGTATGTAGTTTCACCGAGACATGATTAGTTCATCGATGCTAGGGACTAATTCTATGCCTAGAAAATAAGTAATCTCTCCAAGATCACTTAGGACAAACTCACTACAACAAAAAATAATATTAGTGACAAAATTGTAAGTGACAATATTAAAATTGTCACTAGATATATATAATGAGTGACAATAATTTTTACTTTGTCACAAAAAGAATTTTTACTGACAAAAGTTTCTTTAAAATTGTCACTATTGACAATTAGTGACATATGTCTAGTGACAACACAAATAGAGTGACAACTAAAATTATTGTGACTAAATTATCACAAAAGGTGTAGCACTAATTGTCAATAATGACAAAAAATTCCTTGTCACTAGGTACCAAGAGTGACAATTTCTATACAAATCTTGTCACTATTAAACATGTAAAACCTATTCTTATGACAATACCAAAAATCTTGTCACTAATATTTTACAATTAGTGACAACATTTACATTGTCACTTGACATTTTGTCATTAAAGTAATATTTTTTTGTAGTGACTCCTTACCCCAAGTAGTAACAAAATCTGCCATACGATTTTCTATTTTCCAGTAGCAAGGATATCATCCGCATATATTAACGTGTAAATAATGATATCATTACTAGAATAAATTTTGAGAATATTGCAAAATTAACCCTCTAACTATAGGAGGTGGAAAAATTGATCCCATAATATTTGAATTGGCAAAATTGGTTCCGTATATATTAAAAAATCGCAAACTGAGGACAAATTTGGAATTAACGCCCTAATTTGTCCCGAATTAATGATGTATCTTACACATGGCCAATTACATTTTGGATGTTTTTCAATTTTGGACCAATTTTGTCAATGTGGATAACTACTTGCAAATTTGGAATAAAATTCCAAGTGGGCAACTCCAAACATGCCAAGTGTAAAATTGCAAAAAAATCTCTAAATTTCTATTTTGAAATTACAAAACAATTAACATTCAAATTTAATATATTAAAAAAAACAAAAAAGAAAAAGAAAATTAAAATGTTAGCTTCCAGTCTTCCACCCCCGCTACCCCGCCATCCACCCCGACCACCCCAGCTCCAATCGCCGCCCAACCCCCAACCCAATCACCACCCAGCCTCCACTCCAACCGCCGAGCATGCCGCCATTATTCTTTTCCCCTCCCACGGCCGCCCCAGCCCAATTTTGATATCTCGCTGAAATTTTTTGAATGGGGACCCGCAATATTCGTCTCTCTGTTCGTCGAAAAACTAAGAATCGCACAGTGAAGGAGTGAGGGAGGAGGGCCGACACAGAGGTGGTGGGGCTGTAGGGCAGGGGTGGCCTGCAAATTTCTACAATATTTTCTGTGGGGGTGGGGTGGGGTGAAGAAGATAGGTTATTATTATTTTTATTAATTTTCACATTTGTTTATGGTTTTCAAATTATTATTTTGAGATTGGATTACTTGAAAAAAAAAATTATATGTGTCCTCACATGTGTCAAATAAGTCCTATGTTAGCAAGTCCAAGAGTCCATGTGTTCAAATTGTTAGGAAAGTGCCTAGCACGGTCTACGCTCCCAGGGATAATCGATTTGCACAGCGGAAGATGAAAACAATAATTTTCTTATTTAACAATCGATATCGCTTAAACAAGGGCTAGGTTGATATGGTACCATCGGATTTTAACGAAAAACTAACAAGGGGTTTTTGTGTGTTTATATCATTGACAAAAAACATCAACAAATCTTTTCGCAATTCATTTGCCTCGGTTGGTTTGCTTCAGCGCTTTAGATGTCACGTCTCTATGGTGTATCCATATCTTAGTTCGTACCCTCGATTTGTTTTATCAGTGCTAGAAAAAAATGAATCAAACTTTTGGCTTATAGAAATAAAGGGTAGAAAAATATTTCTTATGTTCTTCGTATTCAATTCATGAATTAGAATACCATGAAAGATGTTGGAGTGAAGAAAGAAGAATAATGCACAACTCTAAAAATTGTGATTCTCTTAATCACTTATTAAAAATATGTATCTATACACACACACACACACACACTCTAGGGGATGGGCAATGCACCTTGCCCATAGCACTACTTTTTTCCTAATGCATAGAGGTGTGAATTTTTCACCGCGCCTAAATGCACATATATCGTATCTTAATTGATCAATTTCTGCAGCATTACAGGCTATCAAATAATTGGTACAACCAAGCAGATCACCTACCACTGTTTGTTTAACACAGTAGCTAGGCTATATCATAGTCCATAGATGGGACAACTAATTGTCACGATATATGATCATTTGTTTTTAGGCCCTGGTGCATTCATCTCACCATATTTGTTCACATTTCAGAGGGTATTTATTATGGTGGTTGGGTTAGTCACAGGGCAAATTGCTGCAACAAAGTTGGACCATATATTTACGTACGATAAATGTGAGTTATTTCGTTAATTGAGACCTTTTGCTGTAGCCTAGGTATACCAAGGCAGAATACAATTGGTCAGATTATCAATGGGCAGCAACTACATATATCCACAGGTTTCGATTGAGGAAAAGTGCAGAGGTGTTCTTTAATTGCACGATATTCCTGGAGCAGGTATTTTGCCAGCGATGGGCCACCAGTTCCCAGAACCCGACAGATGGACTACCGAGTGGGAGGCCTTTTTTACCGATCTACTTCAACGAGCCCACAACCACGACGATATTAAAGAGGGTCGGATTAACAACGACATAGTGGAAATGCTGCTTGATCAGTTGAACAACCGATTTGGGGGATTTTCATCTGTGATCAATCGTTTCAATATGCTACGACGGTGAGAACTAATCTTCGGCATGGTGACGTCTAAGGACGATTTTGAGTGGGATCACTGGAAGAATCAAATAAAGATAACCAAGTCAAATTGGAAGGATCTGGTTAAGGTAAGAGACATGAAATTATTTTAATTTCACACTTCGCAAGTTCTTCCCCATTTTCGACGAGCACTCCTAATTAGATTTTTTTTTTAACTCTAGACTGTCTGTGGCTTGTATGATAGCAATTCCTAGATGGCAGGAAGTATCAATTTCCCTGGGAATTACACTGGGACCAATTATCAGTGGTGTTCGATGATGACATGGGATATGGATGCGTTGTCAATCCAACCGAAAAGACAAGATCACAGGACATTAACAACAAAGCTCATAGTATTGAACCAGATCCGGACTATTTGGAATACTTGATCTATATGAAATTTAATTACAAGCTAGAATAAAGAGAGTGGTTGATTGTGGGAGTCTATTTGTGCTGGACCATTATCATACGTATTTTATTGTAGACTGATCTAATCTCTTGGAACCTACTAATAACATATCTTGTTTCGTATGTATTCAACTTAGATATCGTTGAGTAGTATATCAATGTTACTAAAGCACAATACACAAGACAATTTACTATCGTACTACCATAGTTTGGCCTATGTAAAAGTACATTAGGACGGGAGGCCACTACCAAGCAAAAAATATGAGTGTGCACTGGGCAAACAATATAATCCACAATAGTGGCCAAGTATTCATGTAAACGCAAGTATTTGGCATTGCCGCTCACAATTCATTATTTAATTATCTTTGATTTTTAACTATTAGTTTGTTTTATGTTTGAATTCTGTTTGGAGATAATTTGCAGGTCTTTTGCATTTACAATCTAATGCCTCACTTTTTAAGTCACGTCACTCACTCGTCTCGCAATAAGTACATATTAATTCATTCCTACAATATCATATTTTTCATATTTTATCAGTAGTCGTCATTGTGTATTCGTGTAAAGTACTCAGGTAACCAGAATGGTAGAAATTACCAAAGGGATACTATTTTAAAAATATCCTAATCTAGCCTAGACTGGATAGAAATTGGTGTAATTTCAGAATCCCGATCATAAGCACGATGAAGCGGAAGCAAGGTTATGGCGCGCAAGCTCGCTGATCCATTTACGTATATATTTTATTATATTAGGAGAGTAATAACAACGCATGTACGGTGTAGTGCATACGATTGCATAGTGTTGCTTTGCAAGCGTGTATTAGTTTAGTCATTGCGTTATGCGTGGATGATTTAATTTGTGTCCTAAATAGTTAATGGAACTATTTTGTTCCGTCATAGGGGTTAGTTGCAATGGCTGTTGCATGTAGAAAACGCATCGTTATGTTCATTTTGCTTATCTACAAGGATTGTATGGAGTGCACCGCGCACGTGTGTTTGTACTATTTTATATTCCCTTTTTGCCCTTTGCATGTGTCAATAAATTGGGCCATATGGTATAACTTCTACCATATTGTTTGACTTGGTGGTGATTGTAGACCACGCATCAGTGAAATCCTTCAAGGGCCATTGACCTCGCATTTGTTTGGAGACTTTTATTTTGGGGTTGGGAGGACAATTTACCATTTTTAAACTCCTACGTTGTTTGCGATTTAGATATTCAGGTTAGATTCCATGTTAGAATTATTAATAAAAATTTAACATCTCATTTGCATTCAATATTGCACACCTGTATTTTGAAACACGACATCAGCGCAATTAAATGATAGCACATTTTTTCACAGTGGTCAAATCATCGATTACCTAGAGATCATAATTCTAAGAGACAGGGACTTCCAATAATAATGGGTCTTCATTCTCTGGTGAGAACTATGCATGTTTTATTTATAAACTTGAACATCCAATTAATATTGTGAGGCCTTAAACGATGTAATTAGTAAATGTTGTGCGGCTATAGTCTCGTCACACCTCCTGAATAAATACTTAGGCCGAATCATGCATGGTTTCCCAGGAATAACCAAACAGGGTCTCTGCACACAGTAGAATCACAACTCCACAAACATCGCATTTATATCAAAGCAAACCAACAGCACAACGACTATGAATATAAAAAACCAGACGTTCCTCTTGAATCCACCTCAACCTCTCGGACTTGTAATAATCCACCAGATCCCTTGCAACCTAGCTATAAGAGCATCCACTATATAGAAAAATCGGCGCCGTATTTAGAAAGAAAACACTGATATTGAGCTTTACCATTTTTTTAGTGCAGCATGCCACTCTGCGAAAAAGGAGAGAAAGACATACGCAAGAAATTTCACTGCATTCATATGTCGCAACTCTGAAATCTACAAAAAACCCCGCACGGCAAAATCTGTTCTTTGTATTTCAGCCCAACGGAGAAATTTTTCGTTCACGGTGCAAATGCGTACGGTTTTCGACAAATAATCACCCCAAAAAGAAGTTGACTAATTTCAGTTCTCACGATCAAGCCAGCAAGTATGGTGTCCTGTTAAGCAATTATACAACTTATTTTTGATTCATCATATGTGAAGTCATGAGTTGTGTAGCTGCCATGAATTCATTTAGTTAGTAATTTTCTCAAAAAAGGGTATATGCGAATTTAATCCCGGAGCAGGAATTCAAGTAAATATTACAGTGCAAAAGAGAAACAGTTTCAAATAATAGAACAAAATATATTAGTTATATGTGTATTGACCACAGACATCCAAAAACTTGGGAAATTTGGTGACAACTTTGATCGGAACTCTTCTGCTTGCTTCGTTGAGAACAAAATCCGCTGCTTATATATGTATTGACCACAGTACGAACGTAACTCTGAGGAGGATAACCATTTCTATTTTCATATACCGTCCGTATTATTCTTAGCTGACAATTATTCCCATGATTTTTTCACGAAGTCAAAGGGAATAGAAGCAACAATTCTCACAGTTATGTTCAAGCTAAGTACTCAATAAAACAAGCGGACCAATTCCGATCAAATTTGTCCACAGAGTTTCTTAGCTTGTGGTAGCCTGCGGTCAATACATATGTAAGCAGTGAATATTAATGTTTTCTAATGAAATGGAGTGTGTGAAAAAGCGATGTGTACTTGTTAGCCTCTAGGCATCGGAGGTTAACGAAAATTAGGAAATATCAATTGTGAGTGCAGTCAAACTGAGACCAGCCATTAGACGATTCTAATGTTGACATGGGATAGGATGTCTTGTCAACCTCACTGGTAAATTTGATACGGAAGACAATACTAACAAAAAGGATACTATTGAGCCAGAACCCGACTATTTGGAATACATACGCCTCAGAATGGTTGGTCGATGTCCATGTCTTCTTTCCTATGTCATAATTCACTGGGTTGATGATATTAATGCATTGTGACTGCATAGATATTAAAAGCACTCAAGGCCACCAGCGCTGAGTATACAGGGTAGGGGTACAACTGAAGAAGGCGAGGGGTTTACACTGTAGGTGGGATGTAGATCAATCGCAGTTGGTCACCAACGTATTTTAGCACCTAAATTGGATATATATAGAAACACCCTAGCGTTTCATCCACTCTCAGCATTTCCATCGACAAATGCGTAAGCTAACACACACTAAGAGGAATTCGTTCAGCGCATTCACGACCCGAATATTCGCCTTTTAGAAAACTATTCAATGTATTCACAGTAATGATACAACGCCATGCTTCTGTACAAGCTTCTGTTCGCTGATCTCAGCAATCAATGTGACGATTTCCAATACAAGATGCGCGAGGACGCATATAAAGAAGAATTGACTGCCAACTATTCCATGCAACAAGTGGCTTGAGCCCGTATTTCTAAGAAATACGTCGATTAAATGATGATGACATATTCTCAGTTTGTACAAAGTCAGCATCTGTATACCGAGCACTGGATGAGGGAGGTGGACACGATCTTCATCGATGAGCTCCTGGCAGAAACACGTAAAGGCAATGTTTACCAAAGCTCAAGACCCGCCAGCGCGATTATAATGGCAAGCGGTCGCATGAATGAACAGTTTCAAAGGACATTCAGTTTCAAATATTGCATACACCATTTTGATTTCTTAAGACAAAGGTACACCCTATTCAAGCACTCAGCAAAATGTAACTTTGTACTCCACAAGAAAAGCAACAACAAAATCATTGCGTCAGATGAGATGTAGAGTCGATGGTCTAAGGTAGGTATCTGCTCAATATTTAATTCGATGTGATGTCACTCCCTACATTATGGAGTTAAGAAGTAGGGTAATAATTAAATTTATAATGCTGGACTTTCCATTGTCAAAGGCTTATCGAGAAGTTGGAGATCCCAATTGGCTTAGGCTTACAGAGATTTTTTATATGAACCTCCCACCATTGAAGTTTTGAGCGGGGATGAGTAGTGCCCAAATAGCCTTCTAGATAGCGAGGAAGGATTCGCATAGCACAGAGAGGTACATACTGAGTGCACTTTCTGCTTATCACGTATATTACTATAATGTTTGGAGCCATACTATATTTATTAATACACCGAGTGAATTGTACTATGCATACTCATAATTTTACATTACATGTTTAAAAGTAATAAGAACAGACCCAAGGCTAGATGAAATCATACTCGTATTTATGTTTTTCGAAATTTGTGTGCACGTCTCTACTAATTCATTTAAGGGTCATATGTTGAATAATTTATAAGTCACACTAAAATTACACCATTTCAATTTACCAAAGATGATCTCCCGTTGGTTGTTATTTTAGGCAGTAAATTTGACCTTCACAGTCAATTGCACCATGCCAAAATAAATAGCCAATACATTCGTCCAGATTATTGTGTTCTAATGCTAATGTACTTAATACAAGCACCACTTTGGAGAATTAGGTCATTACGCTAGCAAAGAAGAAGAACATCATGAGACAAGCATATCGATTAAAGTATTGATATATAGTAAAGCGTGCTTTCTATTGTGACAAGGTTGGTGACACGTTAATACCTAACGTGCTTGAATAGCAAGTGTACTAGTCGTGGTAGTAATAAAAGTGGACAAAATAAGTCCGGGTTGTCGAACCACGGAGACTTGGATTTTAGCTTTAGATTTTCGATAAAAGAAAAGACAAATAAAGTAAATTTCAAGAATTGATTGAATAAACGAAGGATAAAAGAGGAAACGAGCTATAGATTAAAACTCACGTATGATAAAATGACTACGGCACATGCCACAACCAAATCTACTCGTCAATATATATGGGTTACTCCTCGAATTATTAGACTCCTATTGCTTTGGTGGAAACTCCTTAGTCAACTATTACCCGATGTCTCGGCTCATAATAATTCTATGATTAATTGACGGTTCTCTAAATATGTCTATTTGAGAATCTAATCAATAACCACGTATTAACGTTCTAGAGTTTCCCCGGATAAATCCGGCTAACAGCACCACCTATCTCTAGGGCAATTCCTCATTTGTTTCGGATGGTGTGTTAATTGCCTTGAACCCTAACCCATCTTCTCTTGAATGACTAGATTAGGCAAGATAGCAAGCATATGGTGATCAAGCACATGATTGGAATAAAAGCATAAAATTAACACACAAAGCAATAGGAGAATTAATACAAGAAATCTCTTCATATATATTGACTCATAAATTTGGTCTTCACATGGCCTTAGTTCTACAAAATTAGCTCATCATCAATAGCTCAAAAAGATCTAGAATAATCATATACATAATTATGTACATAAACATGTAATGAAAACAAGTAAAACTCCCTAAGGCTTGGTTGATGATGAATCCTAGCTTGAAGCTTCAATCTCTAGCTTAATCCCCCTTCTTCTCCCTCCAAGATTGATGAATTTTTGGCTCAAAATCCCAGAAAAATGCCTTCCTTCCCCAGATTTTCGAACCCCTCTCCATTGCTGAAATCTGACTTTATACACTTGAAAATGGTTACGCCGGCGCCCAGACACGGCCTACGTGGAGGATCTTTCTTAAGGGATAAGTCCAGTGGCGCCCAGGCGTGGAGACAACGGCGCTTGGGCGGGGACAATACGGCGCCTAGGCATGGGTAAGGCGGCGCCTAGGCGTGGGCAACAGGATGCTGAACTTGCTGCTTCTTGCTCGGCGCCCGGGCGTGGTCAACTGGCTTGAATTGGTGTCGTGCATCATTTTTCGCCCTTTTCTTGGTGTGCTCTCGTTTATCACCTGAAATCACTTAACACATGGATTAACCGCAAATGTGGCAAGAATCAAGCGATAAATGAACCTAAAACATAAACACAACGGATTTGAAAACACGTAAAAATGACTCTTATAAGTTGACAATATTTTATTTCATTGTAAACTATTAATATAATTCATTTTTGCCTCTTGGAATATTCAATTACTTAAAAAACTATCCCATTTCTCAGCCCATGTTGTGTAGCAGTATATATACACATCTCTTGAAAGAGACGGAGAGAGCATGAATTTATTTTGCCTAAACTAATTAAGGGACATTTCAAAATGCATAAAATTGTGAAATAGAAAAACAACATAAAATAAACAGACTCAACAAAGGCCATCACGCCCCATAAATACATGATCATTAATATAGAACCCAAAAAAGTAGTCCATTCATTACAAGTGTAAAGCACCTTAATGATAGCTTAAGCTATGCTGGCCAACTGTAATTATTAGCGTGCGCGCATTCAAACGGTGGTGTACATGGGCTGGGCCCTTTTCTAATAAGGCAGAGTAACCAAACTAAATTATATGTCCACTTCTGGGCGCCTAAGGGCATACGTAGGAGTTGGGTTACTCATACGTCCGTTCGATACCCAATCATAGAGAAAGTAAAAGGACAAATTGGGTCATCTTGGAAGGCAAAATTTGTATGATAGATCTTTACATTGAGGTAGTAAGATGGAAAATAGTTCGTTTTCAAAGTGTAACACATTTAACATATATTGAAATAGGTAATGCATTCATTTTATTATTGCACACGAATATTACTTATGCTGCCCGCATGGCCCTCATATTTTTTTTTAAAATTTTATGTCTTCCAATGAGAAACCTAGAATAAAGAAAAAATGAAACTATTATATAGGAGTCACAGACTCTATAGACCCACATGCACGGCGCCATATCGCTTAAGTTATTGGCTATTGTCTCTGCCTCTGCCTTCGTCCCTATCATTATCCATATACGCATGCAAATCATTATCTTTTATACAACAGATCTATCATTACAGGCCACCAGCGTTCCTTCTCTCGAGGCACGTGGGACGACGCTTTGTCTACTTAACATTATGACTATTTTATCAATTTAGAATTCTTTCCTCTAATATTTGTTAGGCACGCTGTCCGAGAGAATCCTGTTGTAGTCCATCAAGTCAAATAAGGTTTGAACACAAGGGGAATTTTTTATTTTTTTTGAAAATACAATGTACATTGCGTGCGGAAAACAAATTGTAATCATTATCTTTTCTGGCTTTTCCAATTTAAGCACTGAAATTGCCCATCAACCCACATAGCCCACAACTAACAAGCACCAAGCCATTCAATACACACAATTCTGCCTCTACGATGGCAGCGCCGGAAGGTACTCTATTAAAGCTTGTCTCCTGGAACCCCTCATAAATGAGCTTGTTTTCATCCTTGTGCCATTATAATATATCAAGGGATAAGGCATTTACTATTACACGGTGCCATAATACATAGGGGCCAATCCATTTAATGCTTGCTTTTTTCTTTTTTTCTTTTATTGTACCCATATGATAGGAATACATTGTGTCCTCCGCTAGGATTGATATCGAACACATGCAAAATATTGGCCCATTTCTCATTGCAAATTACCACTGTTTAGTGTCCTTTCTAGTAGCCTTTGTTCATGTAATAGTTGCATGTTGCATCCCATATTAATGTGCACTATTAAATAAAGAAGGTATGTTGTTATTGCAGGTATAGCATTCAAGGAATCCAACACGCTTACGCTGAATGAAGGGGAGATGAACCTCACCTTCACACCCTAGGAGAAACAGTGCCCATGATCATTATTGGGCAAAAGGTAGCAACATGCACGATAAAAATACTGCCATCTAGCAAGGTATCATCGCTCCAATGCACCAATTGAGGTTTAAAGTCCTCCAAAAAGTACCAGATCTAGTGGCAGCGACCGTAAAATTTGTTGTTTGGGCAGGAGACGGCTTGGACCCCGCTTAGTTTGCACTAGATTGCTATTATGTTATGAACACTACTGATTCAAACTATCTCATGGTCCTAGACCCAGGTGTTGACGAGGAAGTGTATGATCATATGTTCGTAGGCATGGGTTTTAAGTCACAGGAGAACCGCCCACCCCATAGCGAATACCAGGGCATGTACATGCTCACAAAAAATCTCAATGCAACCCTCCTTTGCCTTGAAGACTCCCCCGCTCTGATGGTCTTCTTGATGACACCCAACGTTCAACCACGGTAGGAAAAATTTATCGGTGTTTTTTATTGTGTGTATAACTAGGTAGTATGCAGCATGTTGTAAGCACTATTTTGCTTAGTATATAGGTTACATCATTTATACTTTTTGTCCTGAACAGTCTAGTTTGTGTTTTGGAGGGTTGTTTAGCTTATGATGCATAATGTAGGAACTATTTCGCTTAGTATATAGCCCACATCATATGCCCTTTTTTCTATTGAACAGTCTAACCTATGTCTAGGAATATTGTTTAGTTTGTGATGTTCAATGGAGATCGGGGTAATGTACAAATCAAATGATTCCAGATCTGTTATTAAACTATATCTATGTTTTACTCTCAACTTATCGCACATATCAATCCACATTAATATTTGCTAATACCATGTTTGATACATGAATGATTTGATACCAAACATAGTGGATGCATTGTTCTGACGCTTTAGCGATGTTTTTTTCCCTTTTTTAAGGAGAATACCATTAAACCGTGAATTCCTAGGCCGGGCGTATGTGTATTTTATAAAATAACTTATCTACTATATGACAAGTGCAATACACCTTCCTTGTAAAATACACTTGGGTACTGCCATGCTGGACCTAGGCGAGTATTTTCCAGATAGACCGCACCATTAGCAGCGCATATCTCACATCATGCAAATAGACAACATTCGTATGGTCCCTTTTGTTTTCTTTTGAATACATTACCAACACGAACCACACTAACAACTGCGCTCCTAATGCTTCAATTTCTTTTTTTCTTTTTTTTTACATTAATGCAATGTTTTCGACAATTTGTGACGCCATTTAAGAGTGACTCCACACAGATTAAACACACACATATACACTCAAACATCAGAACTCTTATTCATAAGCATCAAATTAGTTATATATCTGATTCAAAACTATACAAGATGCAGAATAAATCTAAATTCCCAGACATCCTCATGACACGATTTCTTTCTAAACCATTGTAGAATGCCAAACATCAAACTTAATAATATGACATAAAAATTACACATTTCAATAACATCTTTTAGTTAGGGATTCGATCGAATAAACATAGTTCTGCAGTCAAAATCTCCAGGGCCCATGGCATGGCCTCAAAGAATTTTACAAAATCTCATCGTTACTCTAAAAATTCCAAATATGGGTAAAACTTTCTTGTCATTCATACAAACGTACAGTGAATTTGAAAATAAAACAGCAATCTACAATTTCGTCAAATAAGCCTAAGACGGTGACATTTTTTAACACCACCAAACAAACTGTCATATTGATCAAAAGTTGATTACAAAAGTCTAAATAACTTTAATTTTTTACCATTTTTAGTAGACATGATCAAAACACAACTAATAAGGTCCATTAAATTTAACTAGTCAAACCCACATGCGTAATTAGCGAACCACAGTCTTAAATACACACCTTTCTTCTATTTCTTTTTTAAAACATCAGACTGCAATATTAGCAACACAGATCTCAGGGGCTGCTAATAGATAACCTCATTCTTGATCCCCCTTTACTTCTTTTAGTTCGGACTATAAAATAACTAGATAACTACATACGAACACCATGAAACAATATTTCATTGCAATTTCCTAACTTTAGATACATAGTATCAAGTATCTAGTGCGATCACTATCACCCACTTTGATGAAAATTTTAAAAATAAAATAGTGTGTCCTGTTACATAGACGTACAATGCCTAAATTCAAGATAGCTCAACGAGCTATTTAGTTGTTCAAAAGCACAGTCCTTCCACCTAGTCGTAAATCATGTGCTAGCCTTTTAAGCCCCTCAATAACACAAGCGACATCATCCGCAAGCCATTGTACATAGGAACCCTGATCGGCTGAGCAATGAAAGACACGATGTTCATAGGCATTTATATGCGCCTTAACCGAGATCTTAAGCGTCGAAGCACATTCTTCGGCGCTGTGTCCAGCAGCATTGTAGATACGTCCAGGTGCCTCAGACATAAGCTTGTTTGTAGTCTCTATCAGGCGGAGGCCCAACAAATATGCCTCAGTATTAACATCGCCTAACGCTCGTTCAGCCTTGCCTAATGATAATGTTATCTCTTCCATGATGTCTTGAAATCGGGACCAATCTTCATCGCAAAAAACTATGTCTGTTCAGCCCTCTCTAATAAGATCGCCACTTGTTTCATTGATAGCGACCGCAGAAATAAACCCAAACCCAGCATTTAGTCTCAAATTTATCAATTTAAATAGAATGTGATCGTCAAATAATAGGTTGGATAATTCAAAATGTGTATACACACAAAACAACTTACTAAAAGTGAATAAATGTTATTCATTGTACTATTCAGACTTTCACAAAAATACTTCGTTGCTATATTATATTACATCCAATTAAATGGTAAAACCACCCCTTAACTTCGAGTAAGAAGTTATAGATAACATTTTTTTATGATGCAAGCATGCCAGATTTCCTTTTTCATAAAAATAGCCACTGTAAAATTCTATTACAACGGATACACATGTTGTGTGTTCAGAGGACACGAATTAAATACCAAATTTGCGAAATAAGATGGGAATCTAGCAGAGGTAACACACAAAATCATCCTTACCAACCCAATGAACGCTCAAATTAGGTTAATAGATTCAAAAATATATAACCCCGAATAATAAAATTGGCGACAAAAACACGCAGTAAGACCTCACAACACACCACTATGCTGATGAATACATTTTGCCGTGCTCTTACATTTCTTCAAATCATGCCTGCCTGACGATATCGACGCATGATCCATACTAATAATTCCCAATTGCCACAATCCCACGAATTATTCTAAAGAGGGAGACCATGAATTAATTCCAGGTTTCTAAGTTACCTAATGCAATTCTTTATAAACCATCCAACTGAAAGACTAAGTGTCGTGAAATCAAGAGACCCCGCTTAAAATATACTTGAGCCCAATTACCACCAAGCATAATTATGTAAATGCAGCTAAAAATAGCCGATTAATTAATGTACTGAATTAAATGATGGACCTATTTGTGTTGGTACCTGTAATGACCTTTCAATTAAAAGGCACTCGAATAGGTGGAATCTGAAGCGGTATAGAATTGATTGGCTAATAGATGACATTATTGGTGTTCTGGAATATGCTTTATAATGATTTAACACAATCAACCGATGCGTATATTAAGTTTTAAAACATGATTTGTAATATGGGAAAAAAGGTAACTAATTTTACCCCTTTCAATTCAGACGACTTAATCGCCGATTTTCTATATTGTTTTTAAACAATAGTCATATCATCTTAGCACTGTGCAAATCCTTAAATGAGTATCTCATCTCTTTTTTTTCTTGTTATTTCTTTCCTATTATTATTATTATTTATTTATTTATTTGCTTCTTGAGCGTGCCTAATCTGATATACCCCCTTGTTTTTTAAAAACAATATATACAGACCATTCTCAAGTATTATTAGTATGTGTTCATCTCCATTCTCTATACCATCAACCTTTCTTTTATATATATGATACATCTTCAATTTCGCTCATCTCATACAAAACATTAAAAGATACAACCATTATAATATTCACTAAATATGACAGATAGGCTTAAAATTATAGGCAGACGAAGCGACACATAAATGACATACAATAGCCACATCTAAGTACACTCCGCACAAGTTCCTAGATGATTAATGATAGGCGGTTGCTTGTTTCATCAATTAAGTGCAACTACTGCATAGTTTAATATAAATAGAAGGATTATAGTATAACCAACACCAGTGCCAAAACAATCACAACAAGTCCCTTAAGTCATATAAACAATGCAAATTGTAAAGACGTCAACCCCGAGCATGGCCAATGATTCAGTGCGTCCATCAAAAAAAAAGACTAGGTAATTTAAAAACACACCCAGCACGATATTATACACGTAATCACAAGATTTGATTATCACCAGAAATCTAATTGCTACGGATATAGGAGGCCAGTTGTTTGAAACAAAAGATGCACTAGCTCATTTTTGTGCCTATTTATTTTCCTTGCGCCTACCTAAATATCTATTGTCTCGCAGAACAACTAAACAGATGCAACTATAAAGGAAAATGATCAGTCCGAAAAGTTATCGTTGACATGCCAAATGAATAAAAATAACAAGAGAATGGGATTTCAATCGTCCACGAGTGCAATGAATCATTCAGGACACCCCGTTTACAACCAATGATTTCTGGTCAAGCGAACGAAAGAAAGAGAAGTTTCTCGGATCAGCTGCTACAATCAACATCAAGCAACGATGACCATTTAGTTTTTGAGACCGACCAACATGAAATGCCTGGATACCAAATTTTATTTCAAATGATACTGCTGACTTTGACCAACACCATCAAAGCATCAAAAGAAAAAAAAAACTATACAGAAAAGTTTAAAAATAGTGCGGCGGTCAGCCAGAATAGAGTCTCTATATAGAATCGTAAAATCATTAAAGATGCCGCCAAGAGCAATACCAAGAAATACTCATTGCCAGCCGAGTTTGAAATTGAACAACACATCGCTAACCATGATGGAAGGGTAATTGATCACATAAATAATCAAATTGCTAGTATTAGACATCTATCATTAAAAGTCACAAAAATCACAGAAGATCTCAACGCCATTCGCAGGAACAACAAGAATAGTGAATAAACTTGCCGGCAGAGATCATCCAATCAGAAAAAATCAGATTAATTAAACACCAGGCGCCATTATTATACTCAATATTGAGAAAGTATGTACACCGCAATTCGAATTTCACATTTGTTTGCCGTTGTACACCTATTCAAAGGTATCCTCCCTCTTATTTTTTTGAATTATATACGACATTTAATTTGGGCAAGGGCGATCCTCTTAAATAAAGAAAACGTTCACAATTAAGAGCAGCCCAATCTATGCCATTTTTATATCCTAAGTCATCACCTCACCTATTACCCGACTTAAAATCACCAGCAAAATAAATGTATTACGTAACAAAGGAAAAGGTCCTCGGAAATCGAGATCGCCTAGAAATGAATACCGTAAATCAAGCCAATCACAAACAAAACACAAGTGCAAACTAAGCATACCATTGACCACGTCAAACATAATGCAACACTTACGGACCCTAATGGCGCACAAAGGTGGAAAATACAAAAATAGGGACCTATCAGCGCAGGTGCCAAAGCACAAATCCGTACGCAATTTTAGAAAAATTCATCAGCGCAAACAATCAAGATATTGGCATTCGTGGCATTCCGACGCTGTAATCAAAAATCACATCATCAGCGCCCGCACCCCCACGTTCGTTGTTCGATTCCTCCAATAGGGATATTACCGTGTCAAGCTTCTCCTTAACTTGTCACAAAAAAACATACATCGGGCAGTTACCTAGAGCTAACAAAACCAATGTTTAAGTCAACAGATCCTGGAGCAGCTCCTCAAGAATCTGCAAAACTTCAGCTCCTCAAGAATCTGCAAAACTCTTCCATGCAGCCCATCAAAATAATACGAATCCACAGCCAGCGCTGAGTACCTATCTTCATGCAAGTGAGACCTGGAAGCTTATTTTTTAAAAAAAGAAGCTCATAACTCAATCGTCGTGTCATCAACGCAAGCGATGTAAACAAAAAACCATAATCGAAGTTTACACTTCGATAGCATCTCCAAGGAAAACTAACCTGCAAGCATCAGGTGTGGATGAACCAATACCAAAAGGCCCCAGAGATTGATTGAGCCCCTCGACAAGTAAAAACTGTGCGACAATGTTAGCACAAACGTCAACAACTTAAAAAACTAATTTTGAACATACCATACATATACAGGGTCTGAAATTAACGCAATAAACAAAACATTACCTACTGGAAGAAGGCCGATTCAAATTCCTTATTATTGCAAACATCACAGTTATAAATTTTGTGTAAACACAAATGTGGCCATCACCCAACAAGAGATGGTTGTAGAAGTTGAGGCCCATAATATCAGTGACGGTAGTAAATGAGATACTTCTGATGCCAACCTCCTTCTGTAGTAGCACGATGTGAAAGAATGCGGTACAGAACATGCAGGAGCGACACAACAACCATAAAACGAACATACCTTAGGATAAAGTGTCATTTGGACCAAGCATAGAATTGCACTCGCCTGCAAAATATTTATGTTACCTAATCAATTAGCTAGTTGTAGGAACTAGACAGCATCACGCCACACATATAGAAAGACATATACAAAGAAGCCATAATGCGTGTGGAGTGATAAAACATAAGATGGAGATGAAACTATTCAAAGGCTGCAATCAAATTGAACTATAGTTGGGATACAGTATGTAAGCACAGAGTCTTGACAGGAAAAATAGCATAATTGGTGGGAGATAAGATTCGCCAAGGACTCAATATATAGGCATAGGCCACAAGTACATAATAGGCAATGGCCAAAATTATGTATTACAAATGTGCAGACGATGCACAAAAAGGCTTATCCACCATTCAACCAAGTAAGAGCACGTGGATCTAAAACAAACCCAAATATGCCCTTATTGAAACAACTCATAAGACCGTGGACATAAAAGGAAACACACAGAATAATACCAATTAGGGGTAACAATCAACTGAGCTACATTAATCATGTAAATATAGTCCCCTATTCGAACTGAATCATAAAATTAGCGAGACACCCCCCTCCCTCCCGTGTAATACACCATTCCCGATAGATTCTCCCTTCCTCCCTCTCCTTTTTTTAATACCTGTTTCTAACGGACACCCAAGCACGTGGAAAACAAAATAGGTGCCCATAAGACCACGAACCCAAAACATGGATAAGGGCCACTGGGCACTATGCAGAGCCGTAATGATCACACTAACACATCTATGCACAACATCATAATCGACTGCAATTTACTGACACCGCCCTGCACTATTAATACAAAGGCGCTCCGTCTGTATAGCAGGGTTACAGATATACCATATATACCTCTGATACTTTAAAGGTTGGTGGATGAACCACACGCTACATAGTTTTTTGAAATGCACACATGCCACTGAGACCCTGCACTCGCACTCCCAGAGATAGAATGATGATGAGAATTTGAGACGAAAGCATGAACTGAGTACCGTCCTAAACCTAATTCGGCTATAAGAGCGCGTGTCTACAAACGCGGGTTGCCTAGGCTAATGGAGCTTATAATCATGGAGTGCACGGCCCAGCCGATTGTGCAGAAGCACTTTGGCGACAGCATAAAAGCCCCCCAGCTGATGACACGACGCGCGCTCAAGAGGTTGTTAAAAAATGCAGATGCAAAAGACCAAACTCTACACAGATATCCATACACACTAATCTTATGGGGATAAAATATTATCCGTGGAACTGTTTCAGTGCGGCCACCCCGCTCGCCATCGGCCACCCAATCCAAAAATAAAAACACTCGCACAGAGAGCCCCGTTTCTCATACACACATCTCATGTTTAACAGCCCATTGAAAAAGCTTTTGGTCCACGGATCTATACTGATAAGCTTTCAGTACACATACATACGCACCAGATGTAGTCAAACACCAGTAAATTCAAATAACACAAACAAGAGAACAAGGAAAAAACAAGGATCAATTCAGGCCAAATGATGATCACAAGCCAAACATACACAGCATTACTACAAAACAACTGCAACGATGTAGGTGAACCAACAAAGATGGCCTGCTAGTAAGGCGCAAAAAATCCAATGGCCGAAAGCATACCCCTACGTAGAACAACGCCATAACGAACACAAGAATAGCAAAAATAACATTAATAAAAAGGCTTGTGATCTAATCTATAACGACCAAATGAATAAGACGACGCTCTAAACACGGTAAAAAAACTTTGAACTAATTTCAGCCATACAACACTACATCACAACACGTGGAGAACGAGTTAAAGATTCAGAAGTGGAAACCTATTAATAAAACAACATTATAATATGCCATACAAAACAGATGTCGATACAACAAGCATATTACGCGCTTGCTGCATATATGCCACACACGATAGCACAACCAATAACTAAACTACACAATTATGTTGTCATATGTATCAACATTGTTGTCCACCTCACAACCAATGCTATCTCCAGATTCCTCATAGCTTGATGTAGACATTTCTGGAGCTGCCCGCTCCTCCTCGATCTCAGTTCTAAGTTGACGTAAGAACGCAAAAGACAACCTGGAATGGAGGATATATAACACTCGGGCGCAGGTCACCGTGCTCGACAACAACTGATAAAGAATAACTTTACTCTCTTGCGGAGAACTGCAAAGGAACATGTGTCTCGAACTAACCCGCCTCTTGGCCAGTAGGCCTACACAAGCAAGCAAGGAGCTGTTTTCAGTATACAACAATTAGAAATTGACATTTTAACTAAGCCAGCTGTCGTTACCTTCCCGCTCCCCAGAGATCCTCACATGAGAAAGCTTTATCAGGCATCATGCATGCACTTCGAGCACAGCTGCCAAGGCGATTCAAGAATATAAATTATTAAATCAATCAAATTCCTCAGACAATATCACACGCCACCAAGCCCCACATATTTACAAACCACATCCATACAACATACCCTATTAAGCCGCAGCTCGCGCCATGTTTTTCTACAACATACAAAACAAGCTTAAATTTTGCCTCAGCACATATGCTCGGATCACCAAGTATAAGATCTCCCCAAAGCACATTCCAGTGATCTCCACTACTAACATGTTCAACATCTAATCAACTTCACCTTTCAACCGTGACCTATATATACAGGAGCCACATAACGACGACACCAAGCAGATAGTGGATAGAGGCGACATTCGAGTAGAACGGGTCGACTCGGCAGAAAATGTAGCAGACCCCTTTACCAATGCTCTGAGTCAAAGTGTATTTGAAAAACATCTGGAAATGATGGGACTACAATACAAGGGCAACTAGCTCTAGGGCAAGTGGGAGATTGATAGTGTTAGGTGCCCGGCGAGCTAATTGTTTTGGGCTCTGCCGTCTTAAATGTAAAACACTTTGATAATCTTATTTTAACTATATTGAATCTTTTTATATGGTATGCTTCTTTATTGTTATCACTTATGTTAGTATAGATAAAGATCCCATGGATTACATATAGTTAGGGGAGTGGTCAGGATACCCATGGAATGCTCTCAAAGACCATAATCCTAAATAATGTTTCAAGTCATAGAGGCTGTGAGATGTGGGATATCACTGGCTTCGCCAAGACTTGTTCATGCATGTAACTCTCCCAAGAGGTCGACGTGTTCCATTTTTGATGGCTTATATGGCAATACATGTAAGAAGATTCATGCTTTGGTTATGGGATTGATCGACCCCGCTAAGGACTCCAAGTTGGTGCAATCAAACAATGGAGTCCTTGGATTTCGTAGTGTGAGATTAGTCCTTAGACCTGATATGTCATTGGAAAGGGTATTACCAACTATACTTTGATATGCACGTGCACTCCAGGAGAGTCATACGGCATGTTTGTTCTGTATAGTCTGGTAATACGGCGGAACAAGTGACAGTCATCGAGGGATTCATCCAGGGTCACGAGTACCCTGTATTTTCTATGTTGTTTCAAGAATCTAAATGATCAATAATCTTTGATCAAAGTATTTGTCTTCTAAGAGGGATTAGTGGTCCCGTCTTAGAAGACTGCATCATTAGATGTCACAACACTCCCATAGTTTCTAAGGTTATTAGGGTTCGACCGTCGCCATACCCTAGACCATGGATGGGAAACTGATGAAGGAATTCTACTTACATAATGATCGTAACTCGGATAGGTTTGCTTTTCATCGTTGACATCTAGGAAGTCATGGCGACGTTGCTAGACATCGAACCACAACCAATGGGTGTCTTGGGTTAATTTGGTGAAACTAACCCAAGGTCTAGTTAATTATTGAGAATAATTAATCTAGCCTAGTTGGAAGGACTTATTGGTAGATTGTCAATGAGCCCAAGGGGTCACACACAATACTTAGTGTAGTGCCTATTAGCTAGTTAATTCTTTGTAAATTAATGGAGGAATTAATTAATTGGATTTAATTAATCAAGAAAAGAGAATTTAATATATGGTATTAAGTAATGGTCCTCCTATAATTTAATAGTGAAATATTAAATTGGGAATGGCTAATTAATTAATAAAAGAAAGAAAAATAATATATATATATATATATACATGTGCGCGTGTGAGAGTGTATATGTATGTGTGTGGAATCTTGGTGGAAAGATTTATCTTGCTCACCAAGTTTATATATATATATATATATATATATATTAATGTCTTATAAATATATTTGGTAAGATCTTTTAATTGGTTAAGGAAAGATCTTATACAATATATATTAGGATATTAGATATATATGGGAATATCTAATTAGTTCGAAAGAGTCCACCTAATTGAGGAAAGAGAATAAAAGAAAAAAGAAAATGCAATATATACATATATATATATATATATATGTATACACACACGCCTCCTAATTTTAGGGAAGGAGGCGTGTGTGTGTATGTGTATTTCCACAAATGTGAACTCTATATATATGTGTATATTCTACCTCTTTAAAACAATGAAGGATTAATTGAAAACTAATACAAGTCCTTTTTCTATTATTATCTCATCCTTTTTCTTTCACAATATTTCTTCAAACTCATGTGTTGAGTGCGAAGAACACTAAAATAAGTTTCTAACCCTTTTTCCTCAAACAGCCAAAATTCGATATTCTCTTGGCTAGCACTGGTGGAGATAATCGAGGGTACGAGCTAGGGTGTGGATAAACTCAGAGGCACAATACTTAGGGCACTAGGACAAATCCAATCGGAGAGGTGTAGCAGTGAATAGCTTAAAAAGACATTGTTGTTTAAAGTTTACAAGAGGTAAACATGAGTAAACCATCTTTTAGGATAGTTTTGAAACCGATGGTACCATGTCAACCTAGCCCTAATTTGGGGATGTCGCTTTTGATTTTTTAAATCTATATTTTCCGGTGCCGGCCCCGGGGTTGTACCGATCCCAACATCTAATGCCACATGTTCTGCTATACTACCAGACTATACAGAACATACATCGTTGTATGACTATCCTATAGTGCGCGTCGTTTATCAATGTATAGTGGGTAGTATCCTTTCCAGTGACATCTCAGGTCAAAGGATTAACCTCACACAACGAAACCAAAGGACTAATAGTTCAACTAGAACCAATGAGATGTCCTTGCGGGGTCATTCAATTCCATCCTTCTCCAAAGTATGAATCTCCATATATGCACTGACTCGACGGGTCATTGTCTAAAGAACAAGACACTCTCCCATTTGAGAATGACATATACAGACAAGTCTTGGTGAGACTATTATATCCTTTATCTCATTGTCTCTATGACTTGGAACAGTGTTTAAGGATTACAGCCCTCGAGAGTTTTATTATAGTTACGTACCCCTCCCCTAACTCTGTGTAATCCAAATGGATCTTTATCTAGACTATGTAATCAAGCCATTGACGATAATGACAATAATAATAGATTTGATATGATGTGAAAGACAAGACTATCATAGTGTTTATATTACAGTGATTAAGCTACAGATGGCTCGGCGGGCATAAAACAATGTCAATAATGGCCCGAAATTGGAAAAACCCTCAAATTGAATTGGCCATGTGCATGACACATCATCAATTTGGGCCAAATTAGGGCATTAGTGCCAAATTTGTCCTCAATTTGCAAGTTTTTAATACATACAGGACCAATTTTACTAACTCAAACATTACGGGACCAATTTTGCCAACCCATATAGTTACAGAACTAATTTTGCATTTTTCTCTTACATTTTGTTAATAGTATATTGATGTAAATAAACGTATGGACGAATATATTAACAAAATTTTCCTTTTTTTAACAAAATCTAACTTTCATCAGTTTTCGAAGATCTATTTGTCCCTTTTTGATTGATTTTTCTATTTTTAATTTATTTTTTCGCTTAATGCTACTGACTAATAATTTTATCTATTATGCAAGTTAACTTGACCAAATTAAGCAATTCACATTTCGTTAAATTATGGTAGATTGAAGATACTTTTTCTCCAATATATCAAATAAGCAAAATAATCACCAAAATCGTCCCATAATTTAGGATGAGTCCGATTTCGGTCTCATTATTATTATTATTATTATTATTATTATTATTATTTTTGGAATTAATACTCAATTTTTATATTTCTCTAATTTAGTTCCAATTCTTTTTTTTGATGAAAAACGGTCTTATATATCATTCAATCAAAAGTTTACAACGCCTGAAACAATACAATTCATATCGACTCAAATAATGTAGTAAGAGCATCTGAAACACCAACTATCAAGTTTCTTGAAGACAACAACCCTTAAGAACTCACAAACAAACACAAGAAAATTCTTGTGCAACTCCTATTCAAGGAGAGACGAATCTTTCATTCGAGAGAGAAAGCAAACTTTCTTACGAGAGAGAAAATAAAATACTAAGCAAAATATCTAAAACGCTATATAAAAACTTATGTATCGCCCGTCTTGATTTCGTCAGATCTGCTTCTGTCTTGTTAGATCCATATTCGTCTCGTCAGATTTGAAGATGTGATCATGTACAACTTGAAGAGGGTGCTCCAACCCAACCCGCCACCATTGGTGGTGGTGACAGTGGTGAAGTAAACGACTGCTTCACCAAGCCATCGCCGGCAGAGAAAAATAGAAGAAAAAAGAAGATTAGGATTTAAAGAGGGATGAGAAGAGAGAGGCGTAATGTAGTAGTTCCGATTCTTAATTAGAGATAGTCTCATAAATTTCGAAGGGATGGGCAATTAAGGACCAAGTCGGCCGATAAAGGACCAGTTTCATTTTTCGGCAACCAACTCGTCGAAGTCATTGCCAATAAAAGCTTATTTGCATACAAAAATTCCAATTTTCCCTCTAAATTGAGTGTTCAATTTTTTTTTTGCAGATTTCTCGGCATACAAGCAATTATTTCGCTTGGGTAGATCCATATAGATCTTGAGGAATCATTCAAGTATTTCCATAAGCAATAAAGATTTGGGGCTTCCGATCTCCCAATTCTCCTCTACCGAGAGTACAAAAAAAAAAAAAAATCGTAATTTGGGATAAATTGGAAAAGATCGAATTAGGGCACAAGAGAGAGCAGATGGAAAGGGGCTAAAAATTCAGGTTTTTATTGATAATTTTCCCGCCAAATCGTATTTTAGAGATCTCAAGTTTGCCACATGACATTTGTTCCTGCGAGTTGGCTGCCGAAAAAAAATATGGCTTTTATTTGAATAACTTGGTCTTGAATTGCCAAGTCCATCAAAAATTGACCATTAAAAAATTGACAAAAGTAACTCGGAACTGTTAGTTAACTTTATGCTTTGTTTTGTCCAAGAATTTTAGTAAAAAAAAAAAAAGGAAAGGAAAAAGAAAATCTTCTTGTTTTTCACCGTTTTCCTTGTCAAGTGGTGAGGAAAAAGAATTGGTTCAAATTAACATTAAGTTTTCTCAACCATTCTCTTTTCCTTTTCCTTTTCTCTAGTAACCAAACAAAGGAAATTGATTTTCTTTCCATTTCATTTTCCTTGTCAAATTCGTAGAACCAAACAAGCTGTTAATAAATTTACATAATCACCCCCCGCCCCCCACGCCACCGAATTTTAAAGAAAAAAAAGGGTTACTTGAAACTCTCCTATTATTATAAATCATCGTTCATTTAATTCAAAGTTAATGCTTTCCCAAAAAAAAAAGAGAAAATCAAATAAACTTAGAAAAAGATTTTTGCTAAAAAATTATTTTATTTTTATATATTCTCAGGTGTAAAATTATTTTTATTCAACTGTTAGATCTTATTATATTTGATTCTCATAATTAATTTTAATTAATTCAAAATTAATTATTTTATTAAAAATCTCAATTGTTAGATTCTTTTAATCAAAGGTCCATATTTTTTCAAAAAAGAAAAAATAATTAAAATTAGAAGAAAAAATACAAAACATTTCAAAAAAATAAAAAAATCAGAAATATTTTAGAAAAATAAAAAAATAAGAAAAAATCTAAAACAAAATTAGAGAAGTTCGAAAAAAATCTGAAGGAATTCAGAAAAATGGAAGTAAATCAGAGAAAATCTAACAAATAAGGGGGGGAAAAGTGAAGAAAATTGGAAAAATTCATAAATAAAGTAAGAAAATTTCATAGAAAATAAGAAAAATGAAAGAAATTCAGAAAATTCATGAACAAACTGAGAAAAAAATATTAGGAAATAGAATATATTGTAAACAAATAAAATAAAGAATATTTCTATACTTGTTCTTTTATTTATTTCGTGTTCAAATAGTTGTGTTTGTTGACTTGTTTAGTTAGCTATTTTAATTGCAATTATAAACAATTCATTACTTTATTTATATTCAAGTGGTAGCATTATTGAAATATTTATACTATCTATCTATACTATTATATATTTGAAGGAAGTGTTTGACCAATTTTGACTCAATGGTACTCAAATCCTAATTTTCTAGAATTTTGAGTTTTTTTATTCCATAGAAAAATTCTTATTGGTTGCTATTAATTATTATACTCAAATCACCCAATTAACACTAATTGATCATTGTGACCGAAATGGGAAGAGCAATTTTCATTCCAATACTTTGATTATGATTTGCTTTGAAAATGGAAAGACCAAAATTTGCTCCCAAATTTATATCATATCATCTCATTCCCAAAATCTATAACTTGCTTAATGATGATTAAATTGGTTGGCTGAAAACATAATATTGATAACAATTTCAAATTTCAAATTTCAAATTGTGTTTATCTACGGGAATTCCTTGAACATTGCAAAGAAAATAATTATTCCTTGATTTTCTTTCCAAATTCCTCCACTTTTGAAGCCAATAATATTCTCATTCTTTTTGAATAACGTTTACATTACAGAGGTGAATGAAAGTGCTAAATCTCGGATTTCATGAAGAAAAAAACCTTACAAGAAAGTTTTAATTCATAAAATTCATCATAACTAATTAAGCTTAACGCTGAGCGAAGAAGAAAATCAGATTCTTTGAAGGTATAAACTTTTCTTTATTATCTATCTTCTCTAATATAATAGATGTTATATTTTCTTTTATATTTTTTGGTATGCATGAATCGTTCATCACCATCTTTTACTTTACTTTTTATATAATCATATTGTGGCTTGGATTATTCATAAAAAACTTATCTGATTTTTTTTAATTTTTTTTTTCCCTCTACAATCCTAAGGTACGTGTAAATCATTCTTCTCATTCAGGTATATATTTAATTTAATTGCTTCATAATTTGTTCTCACCTTTTGTATTTCTATTTGGTATTTAGGCTTGGAATATCAAGGGCTCATCTTTAATTGTTTGCCAAGGTATTCTCAATCTTCTTTCAATTATCACTAAGCTTAATTTTCTTTGTTTTTAAAATGATTATAGGCCACAAAATAATTAAAAGCATCTAGGATATCGATATTTTCACAATATTTTAGAAACCCACCATCAACTCCACATTGCACATATTCACTCAAATTCTAATTTTTTGTACAATTTTGAGTTCTGTTAATGCAATAGAAAGTTTTTAATGGCTGTTGTAGTTCGAAACTAATTTTACTTATAGTCCTCTTACAAGAAGGCATTATTTATTTATTTACTATTTTTGAAGAGTTGTTCTTTTTCTTTTTCCAGCTCTTTATCCTATTTCTACATTTCATTCTTTGTCCAATTTTGTAATCATTTTTTGGTTCTATTACGTAGTGGCCATTTAGATTAGATTTTCAGGTGCCCACCCGACCCGATCGGGTTCAGGTATTTTAGATAGGTGTTTTTTGTTAAAATTTCTTTTGGGTATTGTGTATACATGAACTCGATACTTGAGCCATAATAAATGGGAGATATATTTGTAGCAGCATCAATATTTGGCTTTTTTATGAGAGCATTCAGTCGTCAAAGACATTATGTAATTGAGTTGAATGAAAACCTAAAAAGTAAAAGAAAAAAAATAATAATATAAGTTAGCAAAATATTTCACAATGCACAATTCATAACTAAAACCGTAATGTTTTTAATTTAAATTAGTCAACAAGTATCATACTCAATTTCAAAGAAATCCATTTGAAGAATTTTACAGAAATAAATAAGTATCTTATGTATATAAAATGATTAGTCATGTAACAATTATTTTTATCTCTACTTACTAAGATAATATTATAATAAACATAAAAGCTACCCTAGCTAACAAACATTTAGATAAAATTTCGTATACAATTATACAATTAAAAAGTTACGTTTATGAAATAATGAGTCTAAAACTTGAGAAATGCACATGATCATAATTTGGAGTTTCCCATTTGAATTTCGAGTGGAATATTGGTATTACATTTTAGTGTAGGGAGACACAAAAAGGATATTAATTTAGTTCATATTATGATTAATTTATTTCTTACTCGCCAAGTAAACATATATATTAGTCACTTTTATAAATTTGGTCGGTATCCATATTTATTTATTTAAATCCAGTTGTGTTTTTTTATATTTTCTATCTTTATTGACTTTCCTTTTATTTTTCTGGAAACAATTTTTTTATTTTAAATATGAGTAAAATAATATCTTTATATTTTAAATATGTTACGTGGATCATAACATATATTATACTTTTTTATATATTTATTTTTTTATTAAAAAAGCTTAAAATGATCTACCGTGCATAGCACGGGGGACACGCTAGTTATATAAAGTGGGAGAGGCCTAAAGTAACTAATTTGGGCTGTCAAATTTTGGTGAAGCCTTTATTCACCCAAAATTTGACAAGTGTCCCACATAACTACCATTTCCCCTCTAAATTTTATTCTCTCTCCTATTTTCTCTTACATTATCTTTATATATCACGTTTATTTTCCTTTTCTCTCTCATACCTTTTTGTTTCCCACTATCTTCTTTCTGTTTTATTTATTTGATTTTGGTAAAAAAAGTAATTATCAAATTGATTTTAACTAAAAGAATTTTTTTTTAATTTTTTCTATTTTGCACAAACAAACGTGCGTGCGGCATTTTCTAGTATATATAATTTGAAGGCCTTGTAGCATTCATCAGAATAATAAAAAACATAGAAACAAATAAGAAAAAGATTATGAAAATCAAAAAAAGTTCAAAAAAATATGAAAAAAGTATAGTTAACAAATCCGTATATAAAAAAAATCAGAAAAAGCCTAGTGAAAAAAAATACGTTATAAAGGTGGGAGGGTAGCAACGTTAGGTGGAGACACAATGTAGGTGGCCAAACGGTGGAGACGAGACGGTGGTGACTTGATTTAGGGTAGGTACGCGACGGGTTGTCGCGATTTGGGAGGAGGAGAGATTTTGGTATATAAAATTTCGAGATGGTGGTTTTCGGTCTGACCGAAATTATGTGCACAACAGGCGTTGGTGGCGGGGTCCAGACAACGATGATGGAGCAACTTTGGTGGAAGCGGGTCGCAGAAAGGTGGTCATGGAGTGGGTCTATTGAAGCTTGCGAGAGGAAGATGGAAAAGGGAAAGAATAAAGAAAAAGAAATTAAAAAAATAGGAAATAAAATATTTGAAGCTAAAAGGGGTAGTTTGTAAGTTTTACATAATTTAGGGGTCTTACACAACTTTTAGAAGTTGAGTAACGATTTTCATCAATTTTTTAACAGGGATGACTAAATGTGTAACAAAAAGTCATCATATGGGACTTAAAGTGCAAGTCCAGTAAAGATTGAGATCAATAGCGAACATATAGCTGTTTTGTGGGGCCAAAAATGTTTTGCTTAATTTTTATTAATTAGTTGTTTAGTTACTTTAAATATATGGAATGCATACGCTTTAGTGCGGTGTTAACTTTAAATTATTTCTTGTTGATTATATATGCAAAAATATGTTATATCAATTATAGCAAAAAGAAAATAAAAGAAAAGGAAGATGATGATTTAAAAAAGATGAAAACTAATTAAAATGAAAAGAAATTATCTTGTAAATCGATAGAAATCTTATCTATACATTAATAGGCATTCTTCTCTATGTATTAGAATAAATAAAGTAAATGGAGTGTCACTATATATTTATGGAGTGTTAATATAAAATTCCCTGTATTTGATTAAATATAATGTCAAATAAAGTATCTTTTAATTGGAAACTCTTATAATTTGTAGCTTGTTGAATTGAATGTGAGATCAATTCCATGTGGCAAAGTGGAGCAAAATTAGAAGGCTTGACAGAATGAGGAAATTTCGCCCCAAATCAAGTTTGATTGAACCTAAATCAATATATCTCTTGTTAAATAAGACTTTTCATATGATCAATATAGATTTTAGTTAGAATTTACACTAGGGTAGAGATTAAACCGTAAAATTATACCATTTTACGTTATAAACGGAGTATATGATTTATGAAAGACTTAACATATATGGAATTGCATTTCTTCACATGTCGTCATTAATGAAACTTAGTGTTATAATTTTATTTTTAAAATTGTAAGTTTCAAAACTTCTTTATTTTATTTTATAAATTCTTGTAACTTCTAGTCAAAAGAAGTCACAATATATGTTACAAAAATACTTACACCTATGATTATTCATGTGGAGTTTACTAGAAATTCAAACATAGTCATTACTATGTTTTGTAACTCCTATATTTTATGCCTATAGAAGGAGATTTCTTCTAGCTTTTTACACGCAACAACTACTCTACAATACTTCTTACTCTAAAATACGCTCTCACTTTCTTACAAAAAATATACTTATCAATTAGTTATATAACTACTCTACAATACTTCTTACTCTAAAAATACGCTCTCACTTTCTTACAAAAAATATACTTATCAATTAGTTATACATATACATATTAGAGTTGCATATACTTATAGTTTTTAGGGCAATTTGAGCAGTTAAGTTCATTCGTCTCATTGTGAACGTACTGACCACAATAAGAGACACAGTGTGCATTTGGGTTTTAATTTGGAGTGATGATAAGTTGTACCTGCACGTAGGGACACATCATTATTTTAGGACAGCGACTTTGTCATGATTCCCAAAAAGACAAGCGTTCTTGTTATTTACGATTGTGCTTCAGTAATTGTGATTTGCTTGTGATTTTATAGGAACACAAATTCAAGACTCCAATGCTTAACTCAAGCAGTATAGCTGATGATACAAATTATGAAGTCCGGGTTCCAAGTCCACCAAAATTGATGGGATATAAGTGTGGAGACAAATCAAATTATCAAAAGGAATAACTTTGGTAGGTGGAACCAAAGGTTGTTTAGTAGGTGGAACCAAGAGTTGTTTGGTAGGTGAAACCAAAAAGAGTTTTGGTAGGTGGAATTACTCCTATAAATAGGAGTGAATTTCCTTCACTTCACGCATCCCAAAATTGAGAGAAAACATAGAGAGCAAAGTGTGTGTAGTGTAGTATATACTAGGAAAAATGTAGTGTATACTAGGGAAAGCAATTTGTGGTAGATACAAATTGTGCTACACGGGAAACACTTGTGGGGTTTTTCTCTCGGGGCATTACAAAGGGGGATGGGAGAGTAGTGTTTTATATAACTTTGAGAGTGGTTGTACAAGAGTGGTTTTCTTGAGTTTGTCTATAAACTCAAGTGTGTATTTTTTGTACCGATAAATTTCTCTCATAGTGGAAGAACGGAAACTCTCGTGGACGTAGGCGGATTTTGCCGAACCACGTAAATTTGTTGTCTCGCTTTTCTTGCTTTGATTCTTACTTTAAAGTTCGTTCATGCGCGTTGATTCCTAACAACTGGTATCAGAGCACGGGTTACAGCGATCCGTGGGCGAATCAATGGCGTCTGAAGATGGTAAAGTAAGAGTCGGGGAAAAAGCTTGAAAAGGTGACAGATGCAGACTGAGAGTTGCAGGAGATCATGCTGCAAGTTTTGGGGGTTATCCCGTTGAACGTTAACGAGAAAACGTTGAAAATCGTGGTGCCAGATGCAAAGGCAGAGACGCAGCAGCGAGAGCAGGTTTATGTTACCGGGTTAGGTAGACATGAAGCCAGTGGGAGCAGTTGCAGTGCCAGGGGCAGATCCGTATAGCCGGAGGTCAAGGGGTCAGACTCGTGTTGCCAAGAGGGCAGAAGAACGAGTAAGCCAAGGACCGGGGAGGCGAAGTTACGGAGCCAAAAACAGAACCGTATAGCCAGAGGTCAAGTGGGCAGACTCGTGTTGCTCAGAGAGCAAGCCGGGGACCGGGGAGGCGGAATTACGGAGGCATGACCACGTGGATAATCCATGAAGGCAGAAAACGGGGCCAAGAGGGGTTGACCGTGGAGCCGGAAGTCATGGGGGCAAGATGCGAAAAGCCGGGTTAGGCAGATTCGCTGAGCTGGGGGCAAGATGTGAAGCCGAGTTAGGCCTTCACTGAGCTGGGACAAGATGCGAAAAGCCGGGTTAGGCAGATTCGCTGAGTCGGGGCAAGATGCGAAGCCGGGTTATGCAGATTCGCTGAGTCGGGGCAGAACGTTGAGCCGGGGCAGATTTGCGTAGCCGGGTAGGCAGAACGCGAAGTCGGGTAGGCAGATTCGCAGAGCTGGGGCAGGATGCGGAGCTGGGTAGGTAGATTCGCTGAGCCGGGGCAGATTCGCGGAGCCGGGTAGGCAGATTCGCGGAGCCGGGGTTTTGTTGGCAGATGGATCGGACATAGCTAGTGCAGTGGGAGCATTATGCAGATATGTGGGGGATCTGAGTTGCCATTGAAAAACCAAAGTATTGACGGATGGATCAAGACATAGCTCATGCAGTTGGCAGGGAACAGATATGTGGAAAGATCCGAGATAGTCAATGGAAAGTCCTTGGCGTAAGGGTGTCGGGTGACGGGTTGACCAAGGTGGTTATCCTCTTGTGGGGAGGATGGCAACGAAAGTTGCGGGGTTGTGAGACATGTTCCGGGTCTTGGGAGTAACCTATATCCAAAGGTCAGTTGGACCGAGATGGATAAGTCACGGTATTCAGGAGTTGGTTGATCACCAAAAGGAATAGGGTAGTGGCGGAGGTTCAAAGAAGGGGAACATCGTGTAAGTCCGTCGAGTAGGAGCACTAGGGACGGATGGATTGATGAGACAAGGAGATGTCTCGGTTTTGATCTCAATTGGATTTGGGGATGTGACCGACTAGATTGAGGTTCACCTGGGAAAAGTGAAGGAATGATCGAGAAGATGGGATTGTGTCTTCAACTTTGAGTTTGGTCTCCAAGTGGGAGATTGATGGGATATAAGTGTGAAGACAAATCAAATTATCAAAAGGAATAACTTTGGTAGGTGGAACCAAAGGTTGTTTAGTAGGTGGAACCAAGAGTTGTTTGGTAGGTGAAACCAAAAAGAGTTTTGGTAGGTGGAATTACTCCTATAAATAGGAGTGAATTTCCTTCACTTCACGCATCCCAAAATTGAGAGAAAACATAGAGAGCAAAGTGTGTGTAGTGTAGTATATACTAGGAAAAATGTAGTGTATACTAGGGAAAGCAATTTGTGGTAGATACAAATTGTGCTACACGGGAAACACTTGTGGGGTTTTTCTCTCGGGGCATTACAAAGGGGGATGGGAGAGTAGTGTTCTATATAACTTTGAGAGTGGTTGTACAAGAGTGGTTTTCTTGAATTTGTCTATAAACTCAAGTGTGTATTTTTTGTACCGGTAAATTTCTCTCATAGTGGAAGAACGGAAACTCTCGTGGACGTAGGCGGATTTTGCCGAACCACGTAAATTTGTTGTCTCGTTTTTTTGCTTTGATTCTTACTTTAAAGTTCGTTCATGCGCGTTGATTCCTAACACAAAATATGTGTCCTAGTGTCGACTAGTATATTACTAATTTAAAGATTTACTATTGAATGTTATAATCGTTGATGACAAATATTCATGTTATTTAAGATATATGCATATACCGATTTGTTCAAAGAAAAAACAAGGCCATCTCTTATAGGATCAGTGATTAAATTCTGGATACTTGATGCGTTGGAGTCCACTAAAGATAAAGCACTTACGTAATTATCGTCTAAACTTCTCACTAAGTGGAAAGAATACACATAGGTACATTTTTTTTGTCGTTTAAAAAGAAGTAAAGAAACAGTGAAAGACGAGCCACTTTAGTTATAGCTTATTCACACTTCCACAGATAGTGTGTAACTATAAATATAGATAGATATAGAGATAAAGCTAGATATCATGTAGATTGTTCTCCTTAAACAGCATTACTGCCGGATGTTGCCTTGGAATGAGAGTCCTTTACATTGTCAGTTGCTTCGGAAGCCTTTGTTGGGAGAATATTTGTTTCCAACTTCTGTTGTTGATGAGTAATTAGTTCTACCTCTTTTTGATCTTTGCTCTTACCCCATATTACTAAATACAATCCAATAACAATTACCAAAGCTCCGATCACCCTGCAATTATTAAGCTATATTAGTTCATATTTTCTAAATTCATTTTCAATTTTCCAGGATATAAATAAGAGGAGTGATTTTCAAGTGTTTCTGTGGCTGCACATCCAAATATAATTACACTCATCTATATATAAGGAAAATTAAGTGAATCACATTATACAGATAATTATGATTGTACTTTCCAGGACTCAAAGTAAAGAGAGCTCATAAGAATGATCAAAAAACTAGAATATTTATAAAAGAATTAGGTATCGATTGGATGACATGCTATTTCCATAGAACTAAGTAAGAATTTTTTTCATTTTTTTTTAAAGAGAGTAGATATATGATGGTGAAAGTGTGTTTGGATATATTTTTTTATATATAGAAAAAGGTGTAATGATTATATGTTAATTTTGTAAGAAAAAGTTATTTTTTTTTTGAAGAAATTAATATGAATGAGTTTCGGTTGCGTACGAAAATCTAAACATGTATAAATCATACTTTTCGATTAAGACAAAAATAGTCAAAGTGGATATTATTTTGCAACATGCGTCATTTCGAATCAAACATATGAGATTATTTTGATACTCAGGATGAAACATTAGCGAATAAACGCTTTTGAACTGTTGGGTGAACTGTCTGATTTTGAATACTAAAGAAATCTGACATTCCTGACAAAAATATGTGAAATGCAAATCAAACACATTTTGAGCTCAAGAAAATTTGTGATTTTTTTTAGGAAATTTTTACTTGGCATTTCTTGGGATATTTTTAAGATAAGCCAACAAATGTAATTTTGCTGAAATAAATCTCTACAAAATAGAAAAAGGAGAAATGATAGGCCATCCAAATGAGGCCTTAATATCTAATCTGGTCAGATCAAACTAGACATATGACAAATGCAATAACACGTGACTTCTGGTCAATTTCTTTTAAGAATGATCAGTAATCACGTAAAAAAGGTAAATTGATTTGAGTTTGACCAAAATAGACTATATATTTCGAGGTACTTACTTCCCAACATTCATTTGCTCAGCTAAAATGAATGAACTCAACACAGCAACTATGACCATGGCCAAAGGATTAAAAGATGTCACAAAAACAGGTCCCTTTTCCTTCATTATTACTCCTGAAACATAATAGGTTATTCCGGAAGAAACTATTCCCTGCACCAAATAAAACCTTACCATCAGTGAAAAAATAATTTTTCTTTTGGTAAGAACAAAATAGAGAAAATTGAGCATCTTACTCCATAAACATAAGCTAAAAGTTTGGCGTTCCATCCTATGGCCCAAATTGAAGTATTGCCCCTCTCTACCATGAAAGTGAGTACAGTTCCTTGCAATGATCCAAATGTGCATATTAGAGCCGTCACGGAAAGGCCGGCAGGGTATGTCTTCAATGTGTTTGCCTATCAATAAAAAACCAATAAATTTCTCTTTTTAATTACTTTTATTGTTGTTAAGCTTTGATTTGTAAAATTCTTATGAAATGAAAAAACACAAATTATGTTATAAAATTACCTGAAGAATATAAAACAAAGAATAACCCAAACATCCTGCTCCGATCATGAGAGCACCCTTAACGGGATGTTGCGCGTTGTCAACAGAATTAGACGAAGAAGTAGCGTTATGAGATTGGTGCGTCCAAGGTAATCCTAATACGGGTCCGTTAATAAGAGTCATAATCATAGCCCCACCTACGGTAACCAGAGTTCCCCAAATCTTTGCATGGCTCCGTATTCTTTTGAAGTTCACCTTCTCAAGCCTGAGAAAGATAATATAAAATAATATAAGGATGAATTTAGATAATATTCTATTTCTAATCAGCACTCATCTTGTGTTCCATGTTTCATATCAACGGATACTAGGTGTATAAACTTTTCTCTTAAATATCAAATTAAAATAACAAAAATCCTTAAAAAAAACTTGTATTTTGTGTGTTTATGCATGCATATATATAAAACATGGGGGTCAACAAGAGAATATAGAATTACAAGAATCAATATTTAAATATCCCATACTGTAAATCCTATTAAAACCTAATATATGAAAACACAAAGCTCTTGAAAGGGTAAGGTACCTGAGTATCCAAGCCATTAAAAAAGTAAGAGCGGGAATAAGATTGCACATGGCTGCAGTAACTGTAGCTGTTGTATAATTCATTCCAGCATAAAAAAGATTCTGACCGAAAACTGGGCTGTGATATCAAAATTAACAAATCGCTCAATTACGATCATGCGTGCACTTGATGCGTGTATGAGAAGATCTTTGAAGTAAAATTAATGTACTTTCAAAAACTGGCGTCAAAAGAGAAGAAAAAATGGAAAAAAAATATGAAAAATAAAATTTAAAAAAGAAATTAAAATGAAATAAATGAGAAAAACATTAAAAAAGAAACTTCTCTAAATCAAGTTGTATGGATCATGTGATTACCATTATGCTACTTAACCAAAACTATTGATGTTACACAATATTAGTTACATGGTGTATAATACTTAATTCGTAGAATAAAATTGCATTTGCCTCACACTAAAATCGTTTGACAATCCAAAAGTAGTTTCTTCTATCCCTTTTCAATTGTGTATATATATATATATGTGCGCGCGCGCGTGCTTGTAATAATATGCGTGAGTTTTAGAGTATTTACTCTAATAAGCCAAGTATCATGATCTTTAGGAAGATGGTGAACGTCATCCTTGGCCGGACTTTCCTGTTGGAAAAAAAAAATAGACAGAAGAATTTCCCAGTATTAGCATCAAAACATCATGGTCCCAATTTTACACGCGCACACACACATAGAAACACACAGTACTGGACCTTGAGGATGAGGAAAATGAATTGTGTAAATATATATATGTATATATATGTGTGTGTGTACCTTTCTATGAACAAGGCAAAAGGAGCGAATAGAAGTGCTGCAATTGCATTTCTATAAACAGCAAAAGTGTAATGACTAGTTCCCTGATTTAGAGCAGCTTTGGCAACTATTGCAAAACCTGCACTACCAAATTGCAAGAAAATGACTCCAACATATGGCTTCAGTTTCTTCACAGAATTCGACTCCATCAACATATTTTCTGTGTGTGTCTATTTTAAGTAAACTCCAAATACTATAGCCTTTGTATATCTGGTGGGCTTAGTAAGTGGAATTTGTGAGTGAAAACTTGCATGCATGTATTGTGCTTATATAGGAGTTTAGAGAGCCATGTGAATGATTGAATATGACATTTTAAGAATCTATTCAAACATATTGAAAGCAACTCTCTCTATTTCTCTTGCTCTTGAATGTACGTATTGACATCTAGTCAGCCATCAGGAAATCAAACGACATTATTAGTCACACACCTCAGTCAATGGATTCCACTTCATGCAAGAAAATTACAACTTTTCTACTTAAAAAAGAAAACTCTTGTAATTAAAGCATATATACTTTAGTTAAAGATTGAGATAAGCTCTTTTTATTAAATATAAAATTAAAGAAAATTGCAAATTTAGTCTCGTAACTACAGGGTTGGCAAAATTGGTCCTTTTTTTTCAACTAGCAAAATTCATTCTGTATTTATCAAAAACTCGCGAATTGAGAACAAATTTTTCCTTAATCTTTCAATATTGCCACGTGGCAACTTCATATTGGGGATTATTTCAATTCCCAGCAAATTAGCCAAGGTGGATTTTTTTTTTTCACTAAATTCAAAATGATTATATGGATAAAAGGACCAAGTGCTCCAATGCTCATTTAACAAGTGTAAAAGAATGCCAAGTAAAATATTATAAAAAATCACAATTACTTATTCTTTAAAAAATTGTTATGATAAATTAAATATACAATTTTAATAAAAAGAATTTACAGAGGAAAAAAAATACAAAACAGCTCCAAGCGGCTGTGAAATTACAGCAAAATGAAAGGTGTACATTCCCTATAATTTTATTTTAATTTACTCTTAATTACTTTAGGTAAACCCATTTTAAATAGTACAAATCCTTTTCGAAGGAATTACTGTCAGCATCCTAATTAAAGAACGAAATTATTGTTTTATCGGTACAACCAATATCGCAACCATCATAATTCATATACTAATGCAACATGAATCAATCTGCAACATGATTTATTATTTGAATTATAACTATGAACCAATGTTTAATGGTGCTTGCCGATTGTGATACATATATTAGTGGAATTCACTCAGTGCAAGTTCTAGAATACGTCCTATCATATACCTTGAAGATGACGGTGCGTGCATAATAAACACGGATGATTCGATAATTAGGATCCCCCAAATCTGTAAATAATTATTAGGTGAATTTCTTATGTGCGACATTTTAGTTAAAAAGACTGATCCGATTGATATTTGTTTTCTAGTTGTAATGTGCAACACATCTTATATATAACACGTTACTCACATCCACTTATATATTGGTGTAGTTTGTACGAGGCGGCTTCCGGCCCAATGAAGGTTGGGGATTCGATTCTCGACTGATGTGAGGACAGCTGTTGGTGGGCGATCTGTAAGTTTTCCAGCGCCATAGAAAGCGTGTGGCATGCCCTGGCCTGGGTGGGGGACCGGCACCGATCCCACCCGAACTTTTTTGTACCAAAAAAAAAAAAAAAATCAGATCCTTTTACATCAACTTTTCTTGTAACTTGAATTTTTGGCACTAAAAGTTCCTTTGTGATACTTGTTATTAATCAAAGATTTTAATAGGATTTTATTTTTATTAAAATATCAAACACATTTATTTTTATTCTTATAGAAAGGAAATGCCTCGTACGCAAAGAAATCATGATATTTTGTTGTTAAAAGCATCCACTTATATATAACACGTTACTCACATCCACTTATATATATCCTATCAGATCCTTTTACATCAACTTTTCTTGTAACTTGAATTTTTGGCACTAAAAGTTCCTTTGTGATACTTGTTATTAATCAAAGATTTTAATAGGATTTTATTTTTATTAAAATATCAAACACATTTATTTTTATTCTTATAGAAAGGAAATGCCTCGTATGCAAAGAAATCATGATATTTTGTTGTTAAAACCATAATTTTTCCCAAAAAAAAGATAAAAGTGTAAGAGTAGATTTAAAGTCATGAGTCTCTTGAGTAACACAAAGAGTATAGACGAATATTTATAAATAAAATAGGATCACAGCTTTCATACATATAAATTACTCACTTTTTTCAAGCTAGAGTTATCTTTCAACTGTATTTTTTTTCCATATATGAGGGACCTTATCCTTAAAAGTATAAGGGTAAATGGGAATATTGCATAGACGACCTAATAATTAAATGGTTTATCGAAATAAAGATGCAATGTCACACGTGTCTTAGTGGGCAAAATTGCATTTTTGTTCCGTAAGATATATACATGTTCATTGTGCTTTTAGTGTCACCTTTGTACGATCTTAGTTTTAGTTTCATTAATCAAAATAATTACACATTTAATCTTTTTGAATAAATAAAGTTAGGCCCCAATTGGATGATATACTATTTTATAATTTTTATTTTTCATAGAAAAAGAACAACTTATTTTTTTTAAGGAGAGATGTGATGGTAAAAGTGTGTTGGATAAGTTTTTCTTACAGTAAAAAAAAAAAGTGTAATGATTAGGTGTGATATGATATGTTTTTTTGTAAGAATTTTTTTTTAATTAAAAAAATTGGTATGGATGAATTTTTATTTTATAAGAAAACTAGACATATCTAAATTAAACTAATCGATTATGACGACAAAAAATAGACAAAATGAATTTTATTCGCATATTGTATAATTTTGAATCAAGATTTGTGATTATTTTAATATCCATGTTGAGATATTGGTGTGTAAAGGAATTTTAGTTGTTGATTGAACTCTCTAATTATGAATAAGGGTGTTGATATTGACACTCCACATATGATAAAGACACTCCACTTTAAGTTTTTTCTTAAGCAATTAACAAGATTACCAGTGAATTGGTACAAAAAAAAATGATAGTATTATCTTATGATGAATAATGTAGAATGAAAATATTTATTGTTCTATATATATATATATCAGACCGATTTGACCTCTTTTTCTCAAAAATAAAATAAATATCACATTAAGTAGATGTCCATGTTTTTTTCAAAAAAACCATATATATATATATTTTTTTTGTTAGATTAATTACCTACTCGGATAATGGTTTCCTTTGGATTTTCATAAATGTCAAATAAGATACTAAAAATTATTTAAAGCTAAAGGTTGTCAATTTAATTTCTCCTACCATAAAATGAAAATGTTAAATGGGGACCAACCGACCAAGTGAGGAGAAAATATATATACGAAACTGAATTAAGGTGTTGATGAAATAAAAAGAGAGAGGCTAAGCGTCGGAAAGAAGAAATATTTTTATTCGACGAGTCACCATAATTGAAGTGTCCACCGTAAAATATTTATTTGTTCTAAGAAAGTATAACAATTTCCTTTGATTAATTAATGGGCAAGAAAGTCAAAACTTTAAGAGAGAGTGAAATGCCTCTATCATTTTTAAGAATGTTAATTAATATAAAATCTCAATGAAAAAAATCTAATATTTCTGATGCGAAAAATGCCAATCACACCCATTTCTCAAGAAAATTTGAGATTTTTTAGGTAATTTTACTGTAACATTTCTTTGAAATATTTTTTAGAAGTACCAAATAAATGCAATTTTGATAAATGAAAAAAAAAACCTCTGAAAATGAAAAATTGGGGTACTATATATAGGCCATGCAATTCTGCCCTTCGTCTCTTGCTATTCTGTCAAAACTAATGAAGTTGCTGTTAAATTGTGATTTTTAAATTTTATTTTAGTCCTGTTGAATTATACAATTTGTGTAATATACCACCTATTGAAATTAATTTACATGCTATGGAAGGAGGTAAAAATACTCTATTGTAGGTTAATGAGAAAGTGATACAAAAACTTATTTAGGGAAATAATCGGTACAAGTTGTGTAATTAAGAGTCTATTATAACTTTTGTCTTCAACCCTGAAACTAAACTTGCAATTTTTTGGAATTTTGGAGACCAAAAAAAATCATGCACAATATGGTGTTAAAACTAACACGAGCCTCTCCTTTTAGGCGAAAAACACAATTTTGCCTAATGTATTAATAGAAACATGGATTTTATTAAAACAAAATCTTTACTTTAGAACTAAAAGTCTGGCGAAAATTTGTACTTTTAAATAAGTGCTTATTTTAAAAAATGTTGAAAAAGTGTCAAACAGTTTATTTGCAAAAATTGCTAAAAGCGGAAAGTTGGTAGCTAGAAGTACTTATGTAGGCTTTTACTTTCAGCTTTTTTCTTAAAACAACAGAATCAAAAGCGTTGAAATCAAACAACAAAAAATACTAGCTTAAATCCAGCAAAAAGCTTATAAGTGATTTAATTTCAGTTTTAACAAACATGGCTTAAACATCAAAAAATGTTAAGTATTCAACTGCTGTAAAAACCTTACATTCTAATAAAGACTAATATATCGAGTAGAAGGGTTTAATTATATTAAATTATGAATATAGTCCTTTTGAAGAAATTAGTAGAAACACTGATAACTTAGAAAAGTAAAATAGTCAATTTCTTATAGTGTAATGATATGAATGGGTCAAAATGCAATAACTGCGATTGTCATAGCATTTGTTTCTATAACAAATTGATGTTTACAAATAGGTGGAATATGGTACTATACAAATAAGGATAATGACGCATATTGTACAGGATATGGTGCTTCTTCACGATAGAATCGTTGGAAATAGGGTAAATATTTCCAAGAATAGACTTTTAGCCACTGTTTTCAAGAATAGAATTTCTTTTTCTTTTTTTCTTTTTCTTTTTCTTTTTTTGATAAAACCAAGAATAGAATTACTAGTGTCAAGAGAACAAAGGGTACCTTAGTAATTTATTTAATCAGCTTGTTAGTTAGGCTAAGTTTAGTTACACTAGTACAGAAAAGGCCTGTTACAGCGCACATTTTACAGCGGTTTTTTGAAAACCGCTGAACGGAAAGACTTATTACAGCGGTTTATAAGTGAACCGTTATAATGGATATTAATCGAGTATCTATTACAACGGTTTTTTATCGAACCACTGTAATAGTTCCAAACCTATTATAGCGGTTCGTTAGAAAACCGCTCTAATAGGCCGATCAAAATAATATATATCGAACTGCTATAACTGGGCTAAACCTGTTACAGCGGTTCGGTAGCGAACCGCTGTAACAGGTCAAAAAAATTTAAAAAAAATTCCCCCCCAATCCCGCCCAAAATTTTTCGGAGACTTTTTTTTTTGATACCGAAACAGCGGTTCGCTACCGAACCGGTTACATACCGAACCGCTGTAACATGTCAAAAAATTTATTATTTTCAAAATTTTTCGGAGTAAAAAAAAAAAACTTTTTTTTTGGTACCGAACCGGTTACAGCGGTTCGCTACCGAACCGCTGTAACAGGAATTTTCCCGTACAAAATTTTCGGAGTGTACCGAACCGCTGTAACCGGTTCCCTGTTACAGCGGTTCGCTACCGAACCGCTGTAATAGGTCAAAATATTTTAAAAAAATTCCCCCCCATTTTTCCCGCCCAAAACTTTCCGGACCTATTACAGCGGTTATTCAAAGAACCGCTATAATAGGCTTTGATCGAAAATAAAAATCCTCTTTATATATCTCACTCCTCTTTCTCTTCTTCATTTGAAATTTCAAATTTCATCTTCTTCATTTCCTCTTTATCTCTCACTCCTCTCTCTCTCTCTCTCTCACTAACGCCGCCGACACTACCACCTCCATCAACACCGCCGACACCACCAATGTATATTTGTGTATGTGTGGGTACTATGTATAAATTTGTGTATTTACGAAAATATTTTTCGTTTATAATTTGACCGTGTCAGAATAACACGAAATTTGCACGGTCATAGTGAAACGGCATTCCGAACAAAACGTAAGACAATGTCTTACGCTCTTGTGATTTTAGCTATCCGAGATCGTTTAAGGCCTTAAATACGCATTTTATTACAAAAATACGTATTTTTGTAATAAAACACGTATTTGAGGCCTTAAACGATCTCGGATGGCTAAAATCACGAGAGCGTAAGACAACGTCTTACGTTTTGTTCGGAATGTCATTTCGCTATGACTGTGCAAATTTCGTATTATTCCAACACGGTCAAAAAAAAAATTTTTTTTTTTTTAAAGCGCCTATTACAGCGGTTTTTAACACGTATCATTCCTAAACCGCTGTAATAGGCTTCTTAAAAAAAAAAATTTTTTTTTTAATAGCGGTTATTTGTATAACCGCTGTAATAGGTATCTATTACAGCGGTTTTTAACCGCTGTAATTGGCCTGAACTAATTACAGCGGTACCTATTACAGCGGTTTTTAACCGCTGTAATTGGCCAAAAATAACCGCTTTAATAGGTCATTTCTGTAGTAGTGTTAATAGCCGTTGAGTCCTTTCTATAAATAGTAGCCTATTAGTCTAAGTTTGTTTAAGTTAGAAATTGTACTTCAGCATTATTCAACAATACAATGAATTCCTTTTTTATCTCTGAATTTGTTTTTCTAAGATTGTACCAGAGCTATCCTTAGGTTTCTAGTGATTTCATCATATCTTCAAATCTTCATCTGAGATTCAAGAACTCACTTGAAGATCATCTTATCTTGTTCGCGTTGGTTTATCTGTTCCAATCATAGATTCAATCTTACATTTGTGATTCAATTTCTCTTTGATCATCTTATCTTTCGTTGCATCTTTTCTACCTCTCTCAAAACCCTAATTCGAATCATTCGATTGATTCTTCCTTTTTTCCTTCAATTTCTGATCAGTATCACAAATCTTGATCAATTTCTAATCAATATCACAAATCTTGATCAAATCTGTCATGGAAGATCCAAAGAAAGTTGTTGAAGTGAAAACCAAAATTACATAAGCACAAGAACGTGTAATCAACATTCAAAGTCCCCTCTATTTACATCCGTCAGGTTCTCCTCATATAACTCTTGTCTCAGAAGCATTGAAAGGCACAGAGAATTACAAAGTATGGAGCAGGCAGATGATAATTTCTCTAGTTATGATCCTTATTTTGCTCAATGGATACGTTGTAATGCTCTAGTTCTTTCATGGATACATAATGTGATTAGTAGTGAGCTTTTGAGTAGAGTCATTTACTATGATTCTGCCTCATCAGTTTGGAAAGACTTAAAGGAGAGGTTTGATGACACTAGTGGTGCTGAGATGCTTGGATTGTCAAGGCAAAGCACTAAATCACAAGGGGCTAACTCAGTAACTAGCTATTACTTAAGATTGAAAAAACTATGGGATGAATATGAGTCTTTAATCCCTTACACATCAACTGTTTTTTTTTTTTAAGAATGTAAGGATTATACTCAACAACTTAAGATGATGCAGTTTCTAATAGGATCAAAGGAATCCTATGGAGTTGCAAGGTCTCAAATCTTGATAATGGTGCCTCTTCCATCTCACACCCAGGCCAACTCTATGCTGCAAAATGATGAAAACAAAGAGGCGTTCATACTAACATCTCTGCTACTGAACCCTCAGTGGCTTTTTAAACCCAAGGTCAAAGTTCTAGGAATCATTCTGCTAGTACTAGATGTGGTTTTAGCCCTCAGGCTGTCAAGAAAAGTCCAAATATGAAGTGTGATCACTGTGGACTTCAAAATCATACCATTGATCAGTGTTATAGGATAATTGGATATCTTCCAGATGATAGAGGAAGAACTAGAGGAAAGAGAACCAACAACAGAGGTGGTAGCTTTGATGGGAATAGAGGTGGCTTTAATGGAACTTTTAATGCAAATAATTCATCTCTTGATCAAGGAAACAGTAATCAAGAATGTTCTAGTATAACCAACTCACAGGCTACACACTCTGAAGGCAGTCCTCAAAGTCATGTGTTCACATCCTTTCAGTATCAGCAAATTATGCAACTCTTTGCTGGAAACAACTCTACAATACATTCCACTCCTTCTACAAATCATATTACATCATAGCATGGGTAAACATGGAACTCTTTTGTTTTTTGGCCTCCACCATTCAAAGTTCTTGGATCATTGACAGTGGGGCCAATGAACATATGACATGCAATTTAAACTTGTTTTCCACCTGTTCTAAACTTATGGCTTCTGTTAAAATGCCTGATGGTAGTGTTACTTCTGTCACTCAAGTAGGAGATGTTAGTATAAGCCCCAACTTAGTCCTCAAAAAGGTGTTATATATACCTGAGTTCAAATTCAATCTCCTATCCCTGTCTAAATTCACCTCTGATAACAGCTGCTTTTTCTCTTTTTATCCTAATTTTCGTCTATTTCAGGATTTACAAACTGGTAGGATAAAGAGGATTGGTAAAGAAGATAATGGCTTATACTATCTTGTTCCAGCTAGTGATTTAAATGATGTTTTTCAATACAATTCCTCTAATCACTCTAGTTTTACTTCAAATATTGTAATAAGGAATAATAGCTGCAACAACAGTGAAAACCTTTCTGATTCTATGTTGTGGCATTTGAGGTTAGGGCATTTATCTTTTTCTACATTGTCCTTGTTACCTTCTGTTGGAAATACTTTGAGCAATAAGAATTTACGTTTCATTGAGCAATAAGAATTTACGTTTCATTGTATGTCCTCTGGCTAAACATTCTAGGTGACTTTTTCTTTCTAGCAGAAGCTCTTTTACTACACATGTGTTTGAGTTAGTGCATGCTGATATCTGGGATCCTTATAAAGTTCCTACTTACAAAAATGAGAGATTCTTTCTTATTGTTGTGGATGACTATTCCAAAACTACCTGGACCTTCTTATTACAATGTAAATCTGAAGCTCTAAGCTATGTCAAATCCTTCTTTTAGTTCATTAAAACTCAGTTTAATTCTTGTGTGAAGACTTTAGGAATTGACAGAGGCCAAGAATTCTTGAGCACAAAAGTTGTAGATCGTTTTTCCCAACTTGGTGTTATATATCAAACCTCTATGGCTTATACTCCACAGCAAAATGGAACAGTGGAGAGCAAACACAGACACTTGTTGAATGTTGCAACAGCACTTATGTTCCAATCTCATGTACCTCTAAAATAGGGTGAGTGCATCTTGACAGCCACTTATCTAATCAACAGAACTCCCTCTCTTGTCATACAAGGTAAAACACCTTTATCTATTTTATACAATAAAGATCTATCTCTTTTACACTTAAAAGTCTTTAGCTGCCCGAGTTATGCTAAAATTTTACCTTAGATAAACAAATTTCAACCTAAATCACGAATGTGTGTGTTTATAGGTTATTCAGATACTCAAAAGGCTTATAAGCTTCTTGATATTAACGGTAGCACCTTTCTCTTATCTAGAGATGTTATCTTTCATGAAACAATTTTTTCCTCTTTTTTGTGTCTAAGACTACTCCTAACACCTTTATTTCCTCAAACCTTGAGTTTGAAGATTATGATACTGTTGAGATGTCTTCATCTCATGAAAATGATTCTTCTAATGATAACATTTCTGATCATGAACATTCTCCTATTGAAAACACTACTACTCCTTCTTTGCCTACTGATGAAGAACATCATCTTAGAAGGTCTACAAGAGAAGTTCACCCTCCTAAATGGACTGTGGACTATCTATGTCCTACTATATCCAATACTACTAGTTTCACTACTCATCATGTTAGCAATTATGTGGAGTTTTCTTCCATATCCAAGGAGTATGGGTACTTTCTGACTGTTTTATCTATTGAAACTGAACCATAGTCTTTTGAAGAAGCCATAGGACACAAACAATGGGAAGAAGCCATGCTGCAAGAGATGCAGGCTTTAGCTCTAAACAAAACCTGGGAAATGGTTACTCTTCCACTTGGCAAGCATCCTATAGGATGCAAATGGGTTTATAGGATTAAATACAATCCTGATGGGAGCATTAACAAACATAAAGCAAGATACAATAAAAAAGAAGGCTTGGATTATAATGAAACCTTTTCTCCAATGGCAAAAATGGTCACTGTGAGGTCTGTGATTGCTCTAGCTTCTATAAAAAATTGGATTATTGATCAAATGGATTTCACAAACGCATTTTTGCAACTTGACTTGCTTGAAGAAGTTTACATGCATGCTTCCTCCTCCAGGCTTTGGCAATCAGGGGGAGAATAAAGTTTGTAGATTGCTCAATAGCCTGTATGAGCTTAAACAAGCCCCTAGACAATGGAACTTTAAGTTCACTGAGGCTCTTCTTACTGCAGGTTGCTCTCAATCATTCAGTGACTACTTTTTGTTCACAAAAAGTGAAGGATCAAATATTGTTACATTACTTGTATATGTGGATGATATCTTAGTCACTGGTAGCTGTGCAAAAATGATATCTGATGTTAAATCTCTTCTGCAGAGTAAGTTTTATATGAAAGATTTGGGGAAGTTACAATACTTTCTTAGGCATAGAAGTGGCTAGATCATCTAAGGGCATAGTGCTAAATCAGAGAAAATATGCCCTTGATATTCTCAAAGAAGTTGGTCTTACAGGTTGTAAACCTGTAAATGTTCCAATTGATCCTAATACTAAACTAATAAGTTTTGAGTATGATCAAAGCATTGGATCAAAACTTGAAACTGGTCCTATTTTATTTGACATAAGCAGCTATCAAAGCCTAGTGGGAAAGCCTATTTACTTAAGCTCCACTAGGACTGACATTTGTTACATTGTGCAGAATCTTAGTCAATTTATGCACTGTCCCAAAAACTCACATGGAAGTAGTGAAAAAAGTTCTCAAGTACATCAAATGCACTGCGGGAGATGGCATTTTGTTGTCTACAAATAGTATGCTGAAACTGGAGGCATGGAGTGTTTCAGACTGGGCAAGTTGCCCTATGAGCAGAAAATCTCTCATTGGATGTTGTATCAAATTGGAGAGTCATTACTATCTTGGAAAACAAAACAAAAAAAAACAAAGTCTCTAGAAGCAGTGCAGAAGCTGAGTATCGGTCTATGGCAACTACTTCTTGTATCAAACTTGGAGAGTCATTACTATCTTGGAAAACAAAAAAACAAAACACAGTCTCTAGAAGCAGTGCAGAAACTGAGTATCGGTCTATGGCAACTACTTCTTGTGAATTAATGTGGCTGCAATGAATTTTTTAAGATCTTGGAGTATCTAGTTTGCATCCTGCAACTCTCAACTGTGACAACAAAGCTGCCCTCTACATATCTTTAAATCTAGTGTTTCACGAGCGTACCAAACACATTGATCTAGATTGCCACTTCATCAGAGGAAAGATACAAGATGCAAGCATTAAAACTGGATTTGTTAAATCTGATCAGCAACTTGCTGATGTATTGACTAAACCCTTATGGAAAGCTCAATTTCGGATTCTTGTTAGCAAGCTTGATGTGTATAATCCTTATCCTAACACCAAGCTTGAGGGGGAGTGTCAAGAGAATAAGCGGTACTTTAGTAATTTACTTAATCAGCTTGTTAGTTAGGCTAAGTTTAGTTAATAGCCGTTGAGGCTTTTCTATAAATAGTAGCCTATTAGTTTTTGTTTGTTTAAGTTAGAAATTGTACTTCAGCATTATTCAATAATACAATGAATTCGTTTTTTATCTCTGAATTTGTTTTTCTAAGAACTAGTGTGAATTTAGGCTATTTAATTGAAAACCCAACCAAAATTTTGATTAATCAAAACTTGATCGAAAATCAAACTAAATCGATTGGTTCGATAAGGTCAAGAATTTTTTTTTGTTTTTTAATCAAATGAATTTTGATTGAAGAAAATTTTCCTAATTTTTTTTAAAAAGAAAATGAAAGTCCTACTGATGCAGCAGGTGAATCAATTTGAAGGAATATTAAATATATCTAAAGTCGTGTCCACCCTCTTAAGAAATGGAGTCTCCCCCTGTAAGTTAAATTTCATACAGTTACATGATTCCCATAATCGTGAATTTCATGATTTTCACATAATTCAATAATCATAATGAATAAAACACTAAGGCTCCGTATGGTTATGTTTTCTGAGTTAAATTCTGAGTTTTTTTTGAAAAATTTGTATTATAGAAATTCGTGTGAAAATATTGACTTTTATTGTTTGTTTGGATGTGTTTTTAGAAAATAATTGGAAGTGGTGTTTGATGTGACATAAAGTTGGATTTTATTGGGATTTGATATATGAAGTGATTGAATTAATTATGAATGTGTGTGTATATATATATATATGAATGATTTGATATAAAGTATGTGTGTGTATATATACATATACATATATATTTACTTATTATAAAATATGATAAACTAAGAAAGATAATTAGTTGAAAAGTGGGATAGTGTAATTAATGATGAAAGATTGTGAATTGATTGAAAGGGTGAAATGATTGGTTGTTGTACAGGGGAATGTTTAGTAGGATTTAAAATTGAAGTATTTTTTATAGAATTTACCTAGAAATGTGCATTTTCATTTTCTGGTGATCCAGAAAATGAAAATGCAATTCAGAAAACATAACCATACGCAGCCTAACCTTTATCCATGACTTTTATTGGTAGTCTTTTATCGTTGATTTGCTGCGAAGTCTTCTGAGGAAGACTGATTTCTCTCCCTTAACCCCTCTTCAGTGATGGAGAATATAGCGTATACTTTTATCAGAATGTTTTCTGGCTTTTACGTAACGTAGAGTGTAGAGAGGTAGAGAGAGGATCAATCCTCTTTATATTAAAACTCTAAGAGTTGCCTTCCATCAAGACTCTTATTCACTTAGAGTCATGACTTTACATTACGTAAATTCATGTCTTTTCACTAACCAATTAGGATTTAATCACATAATATTAAACAATTAATTATTTTGTCAAATAGACTTTAATATTGACAAAATAATAATGTGTAATTTAATATATGAGGCATAATATTTCTTACATTCTCCCACTTGGCTCATATATTTACTTTTATGATTTAGAATAAACATAATGTGCACAATAAAATTATTCTAAATCTTCCATCAATTGGCTATACTTTTATATCATGATTAAATCAAAAGTAATGCGAGTCATGGCGGTTGTACGTCATTTAGCTCAACATAGTCCCTTCCGTGTACTACTACACTAATTTCTAATTAATCATGATCCTTAATGAAGATAACATAAAGGTCCAACTTTTAATGTCTTTATCAAAGACGACTCCCGTTATCATACTTCTATTCCATAATGTATACAATATAGAAAACCAGGAGATTTCAGAAAAACTTAATTGAGCTCAAGAGTATCACATGATAATTTAATATGCATATAATATAATTCAATTATGACGTCCTATAATATACCCATTCTTTCGATATGTTCGTTAATATCTTAGGCGGTAATCTATAATGCCTTTCTTTCGACATGCTCATTAATATCTTGGGCAAATGGTGCTAGAATATTTTGATTGATACTCTTTGTTTCTGAATTCTTCTTTTGACGACAAAACACATAATTTTTATATGCATAGCACCCTTAAAATACTTGTCGTTTTTTCAAGAAGACTGTGATACAATAAAAGTTTGAAAATCCATCAAACTCTCAACATTAAATATATAATGAATTCTTTTCATATGTTCTTGTTCCAATTCATTCTTTGGACTTTTCATAATGCCAAACATATCTCCCTTCTAAATTGGAACTATCTTTCCTGAACATTTCCATCTTACATCTTTCTAGAACTCTATTCACATATATTTTATGAGACCATCCTAACAAACATTGAGATCTGTTAGGAATTTCATGTTAGATGTTTTGATGATGACAAGATAAGATTTTATGTTAGACCCCAAAAATATAATGTAAGTTTATGTTTCATAGATCAATTGTATAAGCGTTTGAAAGTATGTAATTTTAATTAGGCTTGTAATTTTTATCTTTATAGATTTTAGACTAAGTATTAGATACCGAATCACTAATAGAATTCTAGGTGAGTCCATTAGAGAAGAAGTTGAAGATCAGCGTCTGAAGTCAAATGAAGATAAAGATTTGTTCTTAGTGACTGTCAAACGCTAAAGGACTATTTCAGGATTTGTGGATCAAGCGCTCAAAGCAAGTCAGCGATCAATATCGAATTCACCTGAAATAATTCCTCAAGTCATGAAGGACTTAAATGCAATCATTCAACGGACATTTATTTCCAACGGGAAATAAATTCAAATGCATTAAATGCCTGATAAGAGCATTAAATGTGATAAGCTATTATGACTTGTGGACAAGCCACCTTTTGACTAGGCTGTCAGAAATTCAGAGTTTATAGCTGCTCCAGTCCAATCGGAACCAGCAGGATTTCAGGAATGTCAGAGAAAAGGTAGAATCACGCGCCGCGTGAAAGGCACGCTCTCACATGTGTCCAACGGACAGATCCTAAGAATTGCCTATAAATACCTTACTCCCAGCAAACCCTAAATATAGAGACATACGTACATGCACAAGAAACTTTGTTGAAATTCTCTTTCAAAGAAAAAGCTTAGAAACTCCATAGACAAAAATCTTTCAAGCTTTTTACATACATTCCATACAATCACAAATATCTCAAACATCTTCCAAAGAAGAAACCTAAATTCTTACTGAGATATTCCAAGTTGTTTGATCTTTCCAAAAACAAACAAACCATTGTGATAAAATCCTCAACCTTTCATCTGAGTGAGAAAGTTGTTGAAACCCCTTACAGGCAGTATTTCTGAGTGAGAGAAGCTTGTAAAAGAAGATTTTCATTGGTGCTGAATTCTGTGTGATCAAGGAGCCCGAGATCATTTTCATTTATTTACTACCTTGTAGAAGATTCTATGTGATTCTTTGATAATCAACTTAGTAAATTTCCTCCAAGTGAAAAAGGAGAAGAAGGACGTAGTTGGGATTACATCACCCAGTGAACCTTACAATTTCTTGTGTCATTTACTTTTATTATTGTCTTATTTTTATTATATTATTTATTTTGAAAAAGACAAGCTAATCTGCTAAGCGACTATTTAATTAAAACGAATGCTAAAGCTTTAAAATCATTTCCGCTGTGCTAACCCTGATTAAGCGATTCAAGCTTTACCCTACTTAGGTAAATCGCTAAAATCACTAAGTCTAAGTTATCTTTACTGAAGCGCCTGACCTAAGCGTTCACATCTTTAAAAGTGGTATGGAATTTTTGAAGTCGAAAAAGATTTCAGGATCTATTCAAGCCCTCCCCCTCCCCCCTTCTAGACTTTTTCGTATGCCACTTGGGACCACCAAGTGGTATCAAAGCAGTTGAAGTTGAAACCTAAGTGTTTTCGAGCGTAACTGCTTGTTTAGATCCATTTTTAAAAAAACTTAGTCGCTTTAAAATTTTCTCTTAAACATCTCATTATGGCTTTTAACAGAATGCCTAAGTTGGTAGAGTCAAACTATGATTCTTGGAAACTTAGAGCATTCGCGTATTTATGTTCTTGCGATAATGAAATGTGTTTTGTAATTTCAAATGGCCCAATTAAGATCATGAAAGTGATAACTCGAGCACCTGGAGCTGATGAAGCCACTCCAGATGGATATGTCGAGAAACCCAAGTTAGAATGGACGCCAGATGATAGAAAAAGAGCTAATCTAGATAATGTTGGAAGAAGTGCACTGTACTCAGCATTAGGAGATAACGATGCATTATTCAACAAGATTAAACAATGTAAGACTTCAAAAGAGATATGGGATAAGTTGACTATAGTGTGTGAAGGTTCAACACAGATGAAGGAGAACAGGCTCTCCATAGTCATGCAAAGATTTGAACATTTTAAGATGCAGACCAATGAGACGCTAGAACAATTGGACGCAAGGTTTACTTTGCTCATTACAGAGTTAGCGTCATTAGACAAGGAATTGACCAACAAGAAAATGGTCAATAAGATTTTTAGAAGTCTTCCAAGCAAGTATTTAATCAAGACTGTTGCTATGAGAGAATCACAGACATTGGAGACTCTTACTCCAGAACATGTGTTTTCAGAATTAAAGGCATTTGAATTTGAATTGGGTGAAGTCAACGACACATCGACTTCAGCGACTGAATCAGGAGCTTTAATTGCTACCACTAAGAGTAAGAGTAAAGCGATTAGTGAGGTGAAATCAACAGAATCCAATGAGGAAAAAGAGATGGATTTATTGGTCAAGAAATTCAAGAAATTTCTAAGATATGAGAAGAGAAATCCTATTGGAAAAACTTCATTTCAAACCCCCCCTGCACCAGCGCCTCAGTATCAAGCGCCAGTGTACTCAGCACCTCAACCATTAGCGCCAGTTCCATATCAAGCGCCACAGTCTCCTACTCAGAATCTCTCAGCGCCAGTCATTTCCAAGCGATTAACCACTGAACAGAAAATAAAAACTAATTTGTGTTATAATTGCAGAAAACCAGGGCACTACCTGGTAAATTGTCCTTATCCAAATGTGTCTAAGCCCACAAGGCAAAACTATGCGAATAGAAATCAATTCAGGAGCAACCTTCGTCAACAAGGTTTGCTAGCAGAATCTGAACCATTCTCCGCACCTGAAGACGATTTGGAATCAACAGATGAAAGCAGTGATGATAAGCCTACAAGAGACTCAGCGTTGATTTTTCTCATGGCAAGAGATGATGAAGCGTCTGACGATTCGCTATCTAAGGTAAACACTGAATTATCTCATCCTCTTTCTTATGATGAATTACTTGACAAAGTTAATAAATATTATAAAGATTGTCAAGATGCCGCCAAAATATATCAAAATCACTTCGCTATTATCTCATCACTCAAAAGTGATAAAGTAACGCTCAAAGCAGAGTTGCAAGTTCAGCAACAATGCATTGAGAAGAACCAATCGCTTGAAAGTGAGATTACTCAATTGAAAAGCGATCTTGATATAATAGTCAGTAGAGAAGCTGATCTGATTGCTAGACTTGCTAAATTAGAGCAGCTCGTCTCATCATTATCAAAAGCTTCAAGAAAGTTGGATAATGTGACTGAGGTAACTAGGCTTTTTGGTGAAAGACCGGTTTAGGTTGTGATAAATTTGGTCAAAAATCAAAAATGTCTAAGGTTATGGCAAACAACAAAGAAAAGGGTGTTTTCTTTGTTGAGAAAGGTTCACAAAGTCAAACACTGAATGAACCAGGCGACAATGGTACGAGGCTAAATGAGAAAGCCAAAGCTGACTTAGGCAAGGGTAAGGCGAAAGCAAATGATTCACAAAGACGGGTTCATCCAAATGCTCAAAAGACTAAGGATAAACCTGACCACTGTGAATCAAGCGCTAAGCGTCCAACACAAAAAATGCAACCCAAACCAGCGCCAAGGAAATACCAGCGTCAATATCCAAGACAGTCAAGATCATATTATCGATACTATGATTATGATTATAACTATGATTATGATTACCATTATAATCGAGAATATTATTATACACCCAAACAACACACACAACACAATGTGAAACTCAAGAAGGCCAGTACTCCTACAATGAAGACTAGGCAAATATGGGTTCCTAAAGTTTTAATTCAAACCAAAGTTACTAACACTGAAGGACCCAAGAAAACATGGGTACCTAAGAAGAATTAGAACTGTCCTTTAAATGCAGGTACCTAGAGCCGACGCCGATACTTCAGTTTGGTACTTTGATAGTGGATCGTCAAGACACATGACGGGTTCCAAGGATCTATTGATCAACTATCAAGCAGCCAATGGTCTTCAAGTTATATTCGGTGATAACTCCAAATGTAAAATGAAAGGTATAGGTATCATGCATAGGGGGAACATCATGATTAGTGATGTATATTATGTTGAGGGTCTTAAGCATAATTTATTAAGCATAAGTCAATTTTGTGATAAAGGCTTTAAAGTAAAATTCTCAAGCGACTTCTGCTATGTTAACGACGCTAAGACTAAGTCTCCTAAGTTAAGAGGAAAAAAAACAAATAATGTGTATTTAGTAGATTGGGGTTCTATAATTGATAACAACCCCACACGCTTTGTTGCTAAAAGTTAAAATGAATTGGGTTGGTTATGGCATAGAAAAATGAATCACCTCAACTTTAAGGCAATCTCTAAGTTAATATCGCTAAATCTAGTAGAGGGATTACCTAAGGGTTCCTTTCAGAAAAATCACTTATGTGATGCATGTCAAATGGGTAAACAAGTTAAATCATCTTTTAAGAAGAAACCATACCTATCTATTTCTAGAGTTCTTGAACTATTGCATCTAGATTTGTTTGGACCTATTCAAATCATGAGTGTTAGTGGTAAAAAGTACTCGCTAGTAATAGTTGATGATTTATCTCGCTATACATGGGTAGAATTCCTAGCGACCAAAGATGAAACTAATGTCAAGCTCACATCGCTAATTCGTCAACTGCAAACTTATAAAGATTTAAAGGTGATGAGAATTAGAAGCGATAGAGGAACTGAATTTACTAACCAATTTGTTGAGAAGTTTTGTATAGATTTTGGAATACTTCATGAGTATTCTGCCCCTAGAACACCTCAACAGAATGGAGTAACCGAGCGACGGAACAGAACGCTTAAAGAAGTCGCTAGGTGACACTCACATCCTTAGGTAATTCCTCCCTTTGCCAATTGAGACGAACCTAAAGAGTCGCACTATAAGAAACGAATGGGATGTATCCTTTTGTGTAAATCTTTTAGAAAGAATTAAATGGATTGAATGATTTAATTAGATTAAATCAATTAATTAAATATTTAATTTAATTAGATTAAATTAAATTATTTAATTAGTAAATTAATTAAAAGGAATTAATTAATAGTATATATTATATTTAAATTGGATTTAAATTAAATATATACAGATGGGCTAGAAATTAGACAAGCCAATTAAAAGCCCACCCAGTCCAAGGAAGCCCTAGGAGGGGCGACCACTTTAGGGTTGGAGTAGCCTCCAACTTGTTTCACAAGCTAGTTGAGTTTAAAAGAATTCCTTCAGTGGAACAAACCCCAAGAAGACAAGAAAGAAACACAACACAAAAGGAAAAGAACTCTCTTCTCTCTAGCCGTCCACTACTGCAAAAAAGGATGAGTTTCGGGATCTTTGGAAGGCTCGTTTTGCATGAAGCTTTAGAGACAGGAACCCTTGGAGGATTGTTGTTTTACAAAATCAGTAAACGAATCAAAAAGGTATTTTTATTCGTTCTAATTTTCGCGAAACCCATTAAAAATCATCAGATCTATTTTTGTGATCTACCGGTAGGAATCCTTGAATCTTGCGCTGCAATTCTCTGTTTTCCTGTACGGGATTCCTAACAGTGGTATCAGAGCCGACTTAAACGGATCTGATGATTTTTGCGTTTAAGATTATGTTGGTTAAAATTGGATTTTTAAAAATTTGATTTTATATGTTTAATATTCGATGTTAAATCTGAAATTTTGAAAATATTCATCGCCTTGAAATCGTCGCACGATTACATGTTTTTTCGCCGCCAATAACGGCGAATTGCGGTGGAACCACCATGTGGTTTTGAAGCACACGCGAGGACCACCGCTGCTCGTGTAATTAGAAAAACAAAAAAAAAAAGGAAAAGGGTAGGTTGCGCCGCCACCACGGCGCAAGACTAGGGCGGCATAAGCCGCCTTGCCCAGCGCGCATGAAGCCCAGCGCACAGTCGTGCGCCCTAACGGGCGCTGGGCCGGGCCCAGTATATGAATATATATGTTTTTTTATATTTTTCATATTTAAATATATATATATATATATATAAATAAATATTAGGGTTTGACCCTAATAGACAAATTCGACCCGTGGTTTGTCAAAACCCCTTTTTCCTAAAATATTTTTCTTAATATTAAAATTGGATTTGACTTTAATATTAAATTGGATTTAATAATATCATAAATTAAATTAGATTTTTATTTATGATTTGCGACGACTAAATAAATAAGATTTATTTTAGGTTGATTATATTTTTTCAAAATAAATTAGGAATAAGTTTGACTTATTTCCTAAATAATAAAATTGATTTATTTCCTTTTAAAATTGAAATCAAAATTCATCTTTTCTAATTAAATTAGATTTAATCGGCTTTGAATTTCTTTTCGATTTTAAACTCAAAAACCAACATAAACTTAAATAGTTTTCTTACATGCTTTGATGTATGTTGTGGTGGATGCTTCCATGGACTTAGGGTTTTACCGCTTTAGTATTATCTGGGTTGTATTGGGCAATTGCCCCCCAGTTTGTACTTTTAATTTTGGTAATATGATGTATAGGGTGCTTTCCGAGTTGTGTATATTAGAGGTAAGACCTTTTCTAGCTTGGAGGCCGAAGATCTATTAGAAATTAGATTTGTAATAGACCCCTATCCCCTGATTGATCTATTGGCTTGGATCAATCTAGAATGTCCATGGAAATGCATGTTGTTAGAATAACTAGGTTTTTCTATGTATGCATAATTATAATCCATATATGCGCGTAATAAATTAATGTGCAAAGTGAGACCTTAATTTTACAAAAATTCTCCCACATTAAATACTAAGTAAGTAGGGGATATTGGATATCCTGGCTCTCCATCAAACTTGGAAAAGATGGGATTATGAATTATGCATGGCGTCGTCCGGACTAATGGGGGTTATGCATTAATTCATAATCCATATCTCTTCAAGTGCATTTGATGCCATCGGTCGAAGCAAATCTTATCTCATACACCGTTACAGGTTGCAAGATAAGATTCAACTGTTAGATCGATAGGAGTTGATGGGAAAGTACTTAGATGGACCACCACCAATATTTCGTTACAGGCTGAGGTTGAGTGATCCATGAGCCAAAGGTAGATTGAATCATCAGTAAGACTGGTTGACATGGCATGTCACTTCAAAAGTTCCAATGAGCCATACATCGTTACAGATTGCAACTCATTGAAATTTTTGAAGAACTCAATCACTTACTATGAAATCTTTCCAATGAGATTTTCGTTCATTGCAGTGGGAGTGCAATGGTTCGAAAAATGTAGTGGGAGCCAAGTCAAAAATTAAAGTCCTAATTTTTACTTGGGTACAACATAATTATCTAATTGAATCTTGGTTGTTTTCTGCAGTTATATTATCTCTCTCAAAATGGTTAATAACTCGTTGTTAAAAATGCTTGAGAAAAATGTCCTCACTGGACCAAACTACGGTGACTGGGTCAAGAGGCTAAGAGCTGGTCTCAGAAAGAAATCACTTGAGCATGTTTTAGAACAAGATGGTCCAACTTTCCCTGGGGCTGAAAATGGAAGATCTGTTCTCAAAACTAACAAGAAATGGAATTCTGATGCCCAAAAGGTCACCAGTTACATGTTGAAGTCAATGAGCAAGGAATTGAGATATATTCATTTGGAAATGGATAATCCAAAATCCATCATGCTTCATTTGGAGGAAATGTTCGGGAACATGGAAAATCAATTCGGTATTATTTATCGAAGGAACTTTTCCAATCAAGAATGGAAGAAAATGATGAAGTGGCAAGTCATGTTATGAACATGATATCCATGATTGGAAGACTCCAGACTCTGGGAAGTTTCATGGATTTTCATCTACAAGTAAACCTTATTCTTCAATCTCTTCCCAAATTCTATTCTGCCTTTGTCACTGACTTTGAAGTTGATGACCTGGGAGGTTCTTTAATGGATCTTAAAGACAGACTTGTTCACATACAAGATCTCATGAGGAGGGAATTGGAGGATGATTTACCTCTAAATGGACTGCTCGGCATAAGAATTACTTCTGATAACCATAGAAGGGGAAAGAAGCGCCCAAGGATTGCAACAACATGTGTTCACTGCCAAGAGGTGGACAACTGGAAAAATGACTACCCTAAGCTGAAAGCGAAAATTACTTCAGGTATGGAACTTAATGTTTTAGAAACAAATTGTTCTGTTACCATATTTTCAACTTCCTGGATCCTAGACTCTGGGGCTAGTGCTCACATATGTGTTATGAACCAGGAGCTGGAAAGAAGTAAGAAGCTGGAGCATGGTGAAGTGATGATCAATGTTGGCAGCGGTCATAGTGTAGCAGCCTCACACATGGGCACCACTTCCCTTAGTTTATCATCTGGACATTTATTATATTTAGACAATTGCCTTGTTTTGCCCAACGGGCTTAAGAATATTGTTTCAATTCCTGTTTTAGTCAGGAAAGGTTATTTATTTTCCTTTATGAACACTTCTTGTGACATTTATTTTAGAAATGAATGTGTTGGCAATGCATCTTTAATAAATGGTTTATATTATATTAATGTCTAAAATGATTGTAATGTTAATGTTGTAACAAGAAAACGCAGAATGTATGATACAAACTTGAGACAACTATGGCACTTGAGACTAGGTCATGTCGGGGACCAAAGACAACACGAGTTAGAAAAGGATGGAGTCATAGACTCATTGGGATCAGATCCCTGTCCCACTTGTGAGTCTTGTATCCAAGGCAAGATGACCGAGTCCCCCTTCATAGGGAATTTTGAAAGAGCCACAGAAGTCTTAGGTCTAGTTCATACTGATGTGTGCGGACCGTTTGGAAATATGGCCCGCGGTGGCGTTCAGTACTTCATTACATTTACCGATGACCATTCTAGGTATGGCTACGTGTATTTAATGAAGTACAAGTCTGAATCATTGGAGAAATTCATTGAATTCAAGAATTTAGTCGAAAACCAAACCGGGCATCATATCAAGACACTTCGGTCTGACCGCGGTGGCGAGTATATGAATGCGGAGTTTGACCAGTTCCTTTGGGAACATGGCATACTGTTACAGCTTACTCCTCCAGCAACTCCACAATTAAATGGCGTAGCAGAACGAAGGAATCGAACACCGTTGGACATAGTTTGATCCATGCTCAGCTACACAGATTTGCCTATTTCACTGTGGGGGCACGCGCTGCTTACAGAAACTCACATTCTGAATAGATGTCCCTCCAAATCTGTTCCTGAAACACCGTATCAGATATGGCGTGGAAGAAAGCCTAATTTGAAACACATAAGAATATGGGGTTGCCTAGCTTACGTGAAAAAGACCAAGGCAGAGAAATTGGAGGCTAGGTCCATGAAAGGACGATTCGTTGGATATCCCGAGGATTCCATGGAATACCTTTTCTACCTTCCCGATGATCAGAGGATCGTTGTTGCCTTACAGGCAATCTTTCTCGAAGAAGAATTCATTCGAGAAGGAGGAGCTGGTAGAAGTATTGTTCTACAAGAACAAAATGAATCCCCTGTGGAAGACACTGTTCAAGAGACCCAAACCGACCCAGAAATGACACAACCATCAGTGCGCAGGTCTACTAGAGTATCTCAACTGCCTGCGAGATATGGTTCTCTGCTACAAGGAGAGCATAATTTATATGCAGTGGCAGAAGGAAACCATGGAGATGATCCCTCTAGTTATGACCAGGCAATGATGGATATGGATTCTGCAAAATGGCATGAAGCTATGAAACTGGAAATGGATTCGATGTATTCGAACCAAGTCTGGAATCTAGTGGATCCTCCCAAAGGTATTGTACCTATTGGATGCAAATGGATCTATAAGAGAAAGATAGGTCCGGATAGCAAGGTGGATACCTATAAGGCTAGGCTAGTGGCGAAAGGGTATAGTCAAAAGGAGGGCATTGACTATGAGGAAACCTTTTCACCAGTAGCTATGATCAAATCCATTAGAATTCTACTTTCAATAGCTGCATACTTGGATTATGAAATCTGGCAAATGGATGTGAAAACCGCCTTCCTAAATGGATTCCTCGAGGAGGATATCTATATGGAGCAGCCCAAAGGTTTCATATCTAATACCGATTCTCATAAGGTCTGCAAGTTAAATAGGTCCATTTATGGACTGAAGCAGGCCTCTCGCAGTTGGAACCTTCGTTTTGATGAAGAAGTATGAAACAACGGCTTTATCAAAAACGAGGATGAAGCATGTGTCTTTAAAAAGGTCAGTGGGAGCAAGATATCATTCCTGGTACTATACGTGGACGACATTCTACTTATAGGAAATGATACAGGTTTGCTAACTTCGGTTAAGACATGGCTTTCAAGCACATTCTACATGAAAGACTTAGGAGAAGCCACCTATGTCCTAGGAATTCGAATCTACAGGGATAGATCGAATAAGATAATAGGTCTCTCCCAAGCCCTCCACTTAGAAAAAGTCCTAAAGTGATTTGGGATGGAAAATTCTAAAAGAGGTCTTTTGCCCATGAGATATGGAATTCATCTCTCCAAAAAGATGAGTCCTCAAAGTGAGGAAGATCGAAGAGAGATGAGTACCATACCCTATGCCTCGGCAGTGGGAAGTCTCATGTACGCTATGTTATGCACGAGACCAGATCTTGCATACGCTGTGAGCGTAGTAAGTAGGTTTCAAGCTAACCCAGGCAAAGAACATTAGATAGCCGTGAAATCAATCTTAAAGTACTTGAGAAGAACTAAAGATATGATCCTCACATATGGCGATGGAGAAATGAAAGTGGATGGTTATACTGATTCAGATTTCCAATCTGACATCGATGACCGAAAATCCACTTCTAGGTTCATATTCACTTTGAACGGTGGAGCAGTGTCTTGGACTTCATTACTGAAGCTGAATATGTGGCAGCCTCGGAGGCAGCCAAGGAGGTTGTTTGGATAAAGAAGTTCATTACTGAACTTCAAGTTGTTCCTAGCATGGAGCTTCCGTTGCCACTATGGTGTGACAACAACGGATCCATCGCGCAAGCAAAGGAACCAAGGTCTCACAACAAATCCAAACACATAGAGAGGAGATATCACATAATTCGAGAAATCATTGGAAGAGGCGACATCGCCTTGCAGAAAATAGCCTCAGCGGATAACGTAGCTGACCCACTCACTAAGCCATTAGCGCAGGCGGTGCTAGAGCAACATCTTGAGAAAATGGGTATAAGATACCGAAGCGATTGGCATTAAGTGCAAGTGGGAGATTGTTAGGTATATGCCCTAGATGACAATGAGGACAAATAGTTAGATTAGGGTATCTTATTATGTTGTACAAACTATTAAAGTGATATTAATAAAGGCATCTGTATCTTGTTCATATAAATCTTTATGGCATCTAAATAAGTATTGAACATATAGTCAATGTGAACAAAGGTTTGACTCTTTGCCCTTTATGGAATAAAGACGTGGCATGGGAAGAGTCTTACACCTTATCACTTAAAAGGGTTCGCAAGTCAAAGAATCTTAATTGGGCATTAAGATTCGACTTGTATGACGCATGCTCTGACGATGAGTGCCAGTCGAACACTATAGGGATAGTGGGAGCAAGTATCATAGATATGTCAATGGAATTAACATATTCGAACACGGCTCGTAGTAATCCAATCACATGGGTATTTACTCAGTGACTGTCAATGATTGGATTACTGATCGTAATAGTATGCGTGAGCCTTAGACCTGAGGGTTCATAATCAATGTGCTTGTATTATTGGATCTATTACCAGAGTAGTTAGGCCCATATCACCCGTCGGTGAGGTCGATCTCGAAGTGCGATATCAGTGAGACAAGTAGCAGTTGATCAGTGATCGCCTAGATGGGATTCATTGTCTTGATAGTAAACGAGTAAGTATCCTATGCAATTATAGGCTAATGAAATTATAAAGTCTTTGGTCAAAGCATAACAACCAACTCATGTGGGACACTGAGGGTAGTTTAGTAATTTCATTATGCTATAATCTAATGCACAGTATCAAGTTTAGTGAGTTTGACATTTTCCATGACTCTCACTTGATCGGGATACGTCAGTGAAGGGCTTATACTCATACGACATTTATGATCAAGAGGTTCGTAAAATGATTCATTCATTTCGTACTCAATTGGGTTACAATGTGAGTCCACGGGACTGGCTAGGTGACACTCACATCCTTCGATAATTCCTCCCTTTGCCAATTGAGACGAACCTAAAGAGTCGCGCTATAAGAAATGAACGGGATGTATCCTTTTGTGTAAATCTTTTAGAAAGAATTAAATGGACTAATTGATTTAATTAGATTAAATCAATTAATTAAATATTTAATTTAAGTAGATTAAATTAAATTATTTAATTAGTATAATAATTAAAAATAATTAATTAATAGTATATATATTATATTTAAGTTGGATTTAAATTAAATATATATAGATGGGCTAGAAATTAGACAAGCCAATTAAAAGCTCACCCAGTCCAAGGAAGCCCTAGGAGGGGCGGCCACTTTAGGGTTGGAGTAGCCTCCAACTTGTTTCACAAGCTAGTTGAGTTTAAAAGGACTCCTACAGTGGAACAAACCCCAAGAAGACAAGAAAAAAACACAACACAAAAGGAAAAGAACTCTCTCCTTTCTAGCCGTCCACTACTGCAAAGAAGGAGGAGTTTCGGGATCTTTGGAAGGCTCGTTTCGCGTGAAGCTTTAGAGACAGCAGCCTTCGGAGGATTGTTGTTCTGCAGAATCAGTAAACGAATCAAAAAAGTATTTTTATTCGTTCTAATTTTCGCGAAACCCATTAAAAATCATCAGATCTATTTTTGTGATCTACCGGTAGGAATCCTCGAATCTTCCACTGCAATTCTCTATTTTCCTGTACATGATTCCTAACAGAAACAACAATCCATAGCGACTTCTACAGCTTAAGCAGAGTACGTAGCCGCTGGGAGCTGTTGTGCACAAATCCTTTGGATGAGACAACAACTTAGAGATTATGGAACAATCCTAGATCCTACCCCAATCCATTGTGATAACCAAAGCGCTTTAACTATGACCCAAAATCCTGTCCTTCATTCTAGAACTAAACACATTGACATTCGCTACCATTTCTTGTGTGACCATGTTCAAAAGAAAGATATCTCCATGCACTTCATTAGTACTGACAAACAATTGACAGATATCTTCACAAAAGCGCTCAACGAACAACCCTTTCTCACTTTGAAAAGTGAATTAGGTATGATTGATTTAAACGCTTAAATCATAGAGCACCATATTTATAGGCTGCAATTTAGGGGGAATCCACTTTATGTCTATGTCTAAATCATTTTCTCAAATTGAAATAAGTCATCAATCTTAGGGGGAACCTTAAAATTGTACTTGTCTCAATTCATAAGCGACTGTAATAAAAAATGACTTTGAAAATTTATGCATTGATCACTAGCGCTTATCTATTATGCATGACAAAATCAGTCTCTAATAAATAAAAATGACTTTTATAAATCCAAGCGATTGATTTTATCTTTAACTTTAAGAAATTAAATTTTGTTCTTAAAAAGACTTAGCGTTAAAAAGATTTCCACTTTAACGCTAAGTAACCTTTTTCAGAAATCCATGCATAGTTTTCATCGCTAAAATGTATCGTGTGGATTAGTCCAAAAGATTAGATTTGACAACTGCCCACACGTGCTTATCAAATCAAACTGACGGTTAATGATTCCTATCTAAAAACTAGGCGGTTCAGTAACTGCACATGTTTGAGTACATGTCAGTGTACTACAGGCGTACGTATTTCACGCTGAAAATTTCAAAATTATTCAAAAGTTTTGAAAAAATAACTGGGGACTTCAAAAAATCATATTTTTTGTTGTTACCCTATTTTACCGCACTTTTTGACATTCGTCTTTATGAGTAAACGGCTCAGATTTAATTTTTGTTATTTTCAAAATTAACTTCTGTACACGTGTCATCAACCTACTAGTTGAGGAGTTATTTATGCCTCCTATTTAAACCCTTCATAACATTTACAGTAAAACTTTATCACTTCCCAAAATTCCTTTACTGTAAAAGTTCTCTCTTTCTCTAAGGCAAAAAGAATTTCTTTCCTCTCCTCAGCCGAAGCTTTTTCAGTTCATCAATGGCACCCAAAACTTCCAAATCTGCTGCCGAAAAATCCTCCAAATCAGAAAAACCAGTCACTGTTAATGCCGGTTTTCTTGTTAGCTGGGACTATCTTTTCGATAACCAGAACTTCCCTCTAAGGACTGTTCTTCCACTGGTCCAGGAATCTGGTTTACGTGATATGATAACTACTATTTTTAACATCTATGAGGAAAAAACCCTTTTCTTCTTCAAAAATGCAAAAATCTCAGACGATGGAAACTCCATTTCCTGCGTGTTTCCCTTTGCTCGTGAGACCTTTGTTCTCACTCCTGATCTTATTTCTTCTTTACTTGTTCTGCCAAACGACGGTGGCGAAGTTGAAAATGTCACACTTAGTGATGCTACCAAGGTCTGGACGTTGATAAAAAAGGATGAAGTTGAGGCTGCTTGTGAACCCAATTTCAAGAAAAATGACATGAAGGGCAAATATGTCATTCTTGCGGACATATGCGCGAAGATTATCGAATGTAGAAAGAGAAGTTTCGATAAGGTTTCAAACGCTCAATACAAGATGATGGTGGCCATTCTGACCAAACTGAAGATAAATTGGTTGCTTTACGTTTTTAATCGCTTCAAGGCAGCGATGGCCAAGTCAGTAAATCCCAAGCCTTACTGGATTATTTTAAGTCGTATTCTTAGCGCTAGCGGTTTCACCAACTCCGCTGGAAAAAAGGTCCCAGCGCTAAAATTCTATGGAAAAAAGATGATTAGCGAGCTGCTCAAGCCAAGGAAACGTGGTGGTGCAGCGGTTCCCAAAGAAGAGCACGAGCGACTTCGTGCTGAAGGAGTTGTTCGTAGCGATGATGAAGAGCAAGCGACATCGTCTTCATCATCTTCATCAAAAGAGACGGTGGTGGTCTATCGACCTAAAAGAAAGCTAGTCGTGAAAGTCGCTGAGCCATCAAAGCCAACGAAGGAACAGAAGAAGAAGGCGGAGCCCAAGAAGAAACAGAAGTCTCCTTCTCCTTCTCCCCAATCACCATCTCCCCCTCCAGCGTTTCACTTCTCACCAGAAGAAGAAGAAGCTGAGGTAGAAAAAGTACCGCTTGCCCGAAGGCGTACTCCTTCATCCACTCTAGCTGCATCGACAAGCGCTTCAGCAGAGCCAGTGCTTGAAGAACCAACTCCTCCGTCTAACACCGTTTCAGAAATCAGCTCAGATCCTAAAGCCTATGCTCAATCTGAGAGGCTTTCTCATGTTCGGGGTAAGTACTTGTGAAAATCAATGTAATCTATCCTTTCCTCATTAGTTTCTAAGTCTCTAACGCTAGGATAAAATCCTTTTAGCTGAATGTGAAGCAAATATTCAGACTGTTCTTAACACTCTTGAGGATTTGCATATTCCCATGCGTGCTGATCCTATCACTTCTTTTCTCGATTTAGATCCTGAAGCAGTGATCCCGGAGCCTGAGAAAAATATACCAACTGTTGAAACAGATCAAGCGACTGACAAAGTCAATGATAGTCCTTAGGGTAAGCGTTGTAGTATCTTATTTGTAATTTCTACTTAGTAGAAATTTTGCTTGCTTTTCTCAAACGCTTGCTTGTATAAGCTCAAGATGCACCAGACGCTGATGCACCTCCAACTTCAGAGGTTCCCATTAAAGTAGATGTTGATCTGGCAACTGTTGTGGATATAGCTAAAGAAGTAGCTCTAGTCCTTCCTGACGATGAAACATCTCCAGTCAGTGAAGCGACTCTACACGCTGAGAGGTCGATAGAAGTGGCCCCTATTCCAACAGAAGAAATTGCCTTTGTTCCTACTCCAACTGGATCTCCTCCTCGTGACATCGATTTCTTTCCTCGCGGATATTCTGCCGAAGTTGAATTTTATTATACCGCTAGAGAACGGAACACCCAGACCCTTGCTGAATCGGAGATAACTTTTCAAGATACTCTTCGTAATCCTCGTCTCTCCAACACAGAGAAGTTTCACTTCTTTGAAAGACTTGCAGACCTTGATCTCTACACACTGGAGCGTCTTCAATCTCGATTGAAATATATTCGAAGACCAGCGATCAACAGAACAGATTTTGACCAAGCACATTTTAATTTCACCGATCGCTCTGATGAGTCCTTTTATCCTCTTCGGTCAAACAAAATTGTTATCAAAAATCCCCACATGGGCGATTGGCTTAAAAACTCCGATGAAGAGGATCTCAACAGGATGGGATACTCGGCTCTTCCATCAGTCGTCAAATCTCCTCAGAATGCTCTCTCTCCTAATCCACTCAAGCTTTGGAAAGGAAAAGGACCGATTGTTGCTGAGCGTCCAAATCCAGTTAACTCGTGGATAGAAGATGAAGCCCGTGAATACCTTGCAAGATTATGGGCTGAGGATTACGATGAAGAAACTGAACGTTTTGAAAAATTCCTTGCCGCCAGAAAAGATCAGAAGAAAGCTAACAAGCTTAGCAAGCGATGGATGATGGATACAGCCAGATGGGCTGAAGAGTTCGTTTTACACTTCTATACTCTTGAAGAACTTATGAGATATCCATTCTTATTTGAATTTGGAATCGAATACAGACGCCGAGGGTTTGCTACCTTTTTACTTCAACAGCGTCAGCATATTGCCAGAAATGTTAGCGATCTGCTTACAGGCAACCTATCGAGAGCTACATCCGCCAACAGCTAGCCTTATTCAGTCAAGGCGGACGCTATGTGTTTCACCCTCTTCAAGCATTTGTTCAGCGCATCTTTCCAGATCTGAACGAAGAAGCCTCCACCAGTAAACAACCGCTTCTTCCAGGACAAACTGAAATTCGTGTGAATGTTGCAGATGAGCACGCTGAGTTTGCTGAATTCTACCGAGACAGAAGAGCAGTGATAGAAAATGCACAAGCGCCGGATATCACTTTCATCCACTATTCAGGGCTAAGCGACTTCCGAGGATAAAATCCTTACCCTGTGCTCTTTTGTCAACAGAACATTCAAGTGGTCAAGATGATATCGCTGATCAGGCCAGTGGACCAAGAAGCAGCTCAAGCGCTAATGCCATTTATTTTGGACTTCTACAACTCTTATACTTCAGGAGTTGATCTGCCAGAAGGAGTGCAACTTGCACTAAGCAATGAAGAGCGCGAAGATGCTATATTCTTTATTCCGCAGACCAACCTGATAAGTCCAAGGCATGTGATGGAAGCGATTGGCCCACTATGGGTTACCATGACTTGATCCGAGAACTTGGAATCCCTCCGAGGGATTGGGTGGAAAGACTTTTAGAGTTAAAGGAATGCGCTAAACAGCGAAGACATGATTTTGATGAAGTCCAGTACACTACCATGTTAGATATTGATCGACTCTTGCTGGACTTAACAAATGAAATCTATCAAGGAGAAGAAATGTCCAAGCAACAAAGAAGATGATGCTTCATTTCTTTTTCTTATCTTTATATGTTGTTGTTGTTGTTTTAAATTCTTTTCTCTTAGCTCAATCATCTGTATACCTTGTTTGAAATTATATGAATGAATGATTGAACGCTGAAACACCTTGTTGAGGCTAATCTAACAACTAACTAACTTATCTAACTTTCTAACGCTAACTCACATTCATTTGGGCTTTTCTTTAACAACTCTTAAAGTATAAAAGAGTTATAAGAGTTTAAGGTCTTGACATCATTAAAAAGGGGAAAATTGTTAAAAATTTCATGTTAGATGTTTTGATGATGACAAGATAGGATTTTATGTTAGACCAAAAAAAATATAATGTAAGTTTATGTTTCATAGATCAATTGTATAAGCGTTTGAAGGTATGTAATTTTAATTAGGTTTGTAATTTTTATCTTTATAGATTTTAGACTAAGTATTAGATATCGAATCGCTAATAGAATTCTAGGTGAGTCTATTAGAGAAGAAGTTGAAGATCAGCGTCTGAAGTCAAATGAAGATAAAGATTTGTTCTTAGCGACTGTCAAACGCTAAAGGACTATTTCAGGATTTGTGGATCAAACACTCAAAGCAAGTCAGCGATCAATATCGGATTCACCTGAAATAAATTCTCAAATCTTGAAGGATTTAAATGCAATCATTCAACGGAAACAAATCAATCATACTTTCAAAAGTACATTTGCTTTAGGCTTCATGCGAAACAGGCGCAAATTATCTAAAAACAATACACCTTTTCATAACATACATGTTCATACATATTAATACATACATATACCTACATGCTTGAACACACATTAATTTACGCAGATTCCAGGAGAAAGAAATAATATTCAGGCATTGAAACATTTTGTCGGCATGTTCGTGCATATATCTTTACCACAATGTTTATGAGTTTCAGGCATCGAACTTTCATAAATCGGTTGATAAATGGAAAATCATGAGTTCATAAACCATGCTTTGATACCTCATGTTAGTTAAATTTCATACAATTACATGATTCTCATAATCGTGAACTTCATGGTTTTCACATAATTCAATAATCATAATGAATAAAATACTAATCTTTATTCATGACTTTTATTGGTTGTCTTTTATCATTGATTTCTACGAAGTCTTCTGAGGAAAATTGATTTCTCTCCCTTGACCCCTCTTCAGTGATGGAGAATATAGCGTATACTTTTATCAGAATGTTTTCTGCCTTTTACGTAACGTAGAGTGTAGAGAGGTAGAGAGAGAACCAATCATCTTTATATTAAAACTCTAAGAGTTGTCTTCCATCAAGACACTTATTCACTTAGAGTCATGACTTTACATTACGTAAAGTCATGTCTTTTCACTAACCAATTAGGATTTAATCACATAATATTAGACAATTAATTATTTTGTCAAATAAAATTTAATATTGACAAAATAATAATATATAATTTAATATATGAGACATAATATTTCTTACACCCCCACCTCAATCTATTTCATCACACAAAAACCACGATACTCTTCATTATATCCAATGCGTGTTGCGTGAGAAGGAAATTAGAGGGAGAGATTTGACCTAAATCGTTTGGAGTGTCATTATTTTTGGGAAAATTACATTTGGGAAGAACAATTTATATGTCTTATTTTATATTATATAAGCCAATATATATAATCCAACTTTTTGTTCGATTCAGTTAACCGGACTGTAAAACTAAAACTAAATCAAAAATAATTTATTTTAAAGGATAACCGAAAATCCGACAGAATTTTTGGTCCAATTTTGGTTCAGACGGATTTTCAATTTTTAGTTTGTCTCGAACGGTTAACGGACATGCACACACATAAAGATTATCGTGACGAATCACCATACATATCTTTGTTTGGGGCGGCTTCCACTACCAACCCCATTTGAATATGTACTCAATTGGGTCGAATGTAGTACTGAATTTTAAGATCATGTGAGGTCATAAAATATTCGTGTTACGCTAAGAAAAACAAGACAATAATGACAAAATGTTAAGTGATAAAATTTTTTATTTTATCACAAAAATATGTTTTACATGTTTAATAGTGACAAAAATTTTATACAGGTTGTTACTCTTAATAATTAGTGACAAATAAGTTGTCACTATTGACAATTAGTGACATGTTTAATTACAACACAAATAGAATGACAACCTAAAAAACTCTTGTCACTAAAAAAATTCTTATTATGACAAATTAAAAGTTATTGTTGCTCATTTTGTGTATCTAGTGACAATTTTAACATTGTCATTTCAAATTTTTTTTTTTAGAAAGATTATTTTTTGTTGTAGTGTTATTCATAGTTGTATTAGAAACAAAATTCATGGTACATGCAACATCATTGGATAATAGAGAAGGTGGATGATGTCATCTTTCACTATAGACAAAAAAATAATATTAGTAACAAAATCTGAAATGACAATATCTAAATTGTCAGTAGATATATATATATATATGTGTGTGTGTGTGTGTGTGTGTGTGTGTGTGTGTATGTATGTATGTATAAATAATGAGTGACAATAATTTTTATTTTTTCATAATAATAATCTTAGTCACAAGAGTTTTTTTCAAGGGGTCACTATTAACAATTAGCTATGATGCACGGACACACGTAAAAATTACCCTGTGTAGTGTCCCACACACGTCGGGCACGGACACGGCAACGGGACGTGTCGGACACGGCAATGGTGTGTCCAGAATTAAAAATAATTAAATAAAATTAGGACACGGCCAGGACACTTCGAGCTAATTTTTTGCATTTTTTTTATATTTTTAATATAAATGTATTTATATATATATATATATGTAATTATATATAGATGAAGTTTTATAGTTTACAGAAGCATTGTCATTAATAAGTTGTTATTTTGTGTAAAAATAGGTTGCTCATATACAAATAGTGAATATATATATATATATAGGTTGTTATTAATAAGTTGTTGAATTGTTGATTATTGTCTAATAGGTGTTCAATTACTCAAAAGTTTATAACATATTATATATATATATATATATATAAATATGGACAGACGTGTCCGAATCGTGTCCGTGTCCTAATTTTTTAAGAATTGGCGTGTCCCGTGTCCGTATCGTGCAGTGTCCGTGTCTACGTGTCCGTGTCTGTGCAACATAGACAATTAGTGACACATGTTCAGTGACAATACAAATAGATGGACAACTATATTTGTTGTCACTAATTATCAATATTGACAACAACTTGTATACAATTCTTGTCGCTATTAGACTTGTAAAAGCAATTATTGTAACAACAAGTTTTTTTATCATTTAATATTTATAATTAGTGACAACTTTAACATTGTCACTGATATTTTGTTATAAATTTTTTTTTTTTTTTTTGTAGTGGTTGTATTTGATATGGCAAAATATCAATTACACTAATATTGCAGAATGATCCCTATATAATTGCACGAGGGTCCCTAAAACTTTTATATTTGCATTTCCATACAAGATCCACACATTGTTTATCACCCGGGTCGGGTCGATCCCACAACCCATCATCATGTCTGTCCATGAACACCACGTGGCATCATCCAGATAAACCGTTAGATCCATACAACACGAAAACATCTGTACCCCATCTCATTAATTACTGATCAAGAGCTACTATCTCTATTCTTAATTTTTCTATGCTAGTATCGTATCCACTGATAACTTGACTATAGACTTAAAGTACTTTTTCAATATACAAATTAGGTCTACTTAGACTCATAAACATACGACATTAGAAATTATGATTCTGCAAGATGCAATATGACCCTACAAGTACGATCCACTTAATAGAACCTAAATCTTTGATCTAGGTTAGACTTAACCCTCTAAGGAGATATGTAGGCAGCTGAATCTAGTATCCAAGTTGAATTCCTGACATCTTACAAAACAACCCACATTGAGACAGATCAATCCGGCCCCAAAATTGAGCTAAATCAATATTTGGTAATAGTGAACCAAATGAATGACCCTGCATATAAATATTCAAGATTATAAACAAAATTGATGATTTTCCATGTCTCTTGCATCTATATTTTCTTTCTTTTCTATGATTGTTTCTTTCTAACATGAGAAAGCAAGTACCGAAGCTAACTTCTTGAAGAACAAATTGGAAAGAAAACGTGCCACTTTCAAGACAAAAGAAAAGTTGATTCCCCTTCACAAACTTGCAAAAAGATAGCAATGGAGATTGAGGTCCACCCAATATTTGCTTAATTTCATACTCTATACGTACATGCTACGTACTTGTTTACTACCTCTAAAATAAATATTGAAAATCTTCTTTTGAATCCCATTGCAATTTTCAGATTGCCAAACTTTAATAGCCAAACACACCCCTCCTAGCTATATACGGAAATCCAAAAGAAAGATTAAGGACAACCATACATGAAAAGAAAAAAAGAAAAAGGAAAAAGTAGAAGATAGTATTAATAGAATATGCTACCACTTTCTTTCAATGAGAGGACTAAAAAAATACATAATATACTTTTCCTTACCCTCCACACAAGCCTCTATCATCCTCCACTGCCAAGTCATGCTCTACGTATAAGCCACCACCTTTGTTTGACACGTAAACATTTTTTGTATATGTTCTTTTGCAATTGTATATATATGGTTTAAAGAATAAACACGGGACACACCATATATTTGATATATACAATTGCATTCGTAAAGTATACCATTCAATAACGCTCTAATTATTTATCATTTGCTCAGCTATTAAGTCCCAGCCATTCACCATTCAAATCCCAAATGGGATCTTCAAATTATCATTATCGAGGATTAGCAAATGACGTGAACAACATCATATAAACCCCATATTATATTATCAGGGATGTTGAAGTTAAGATTTCCAGCTGTTTGAGGGAGCGTCTACGAAAAGAATGGGATAAAACTTGATAGTTTTAGTCGTGGGGGCAACATTTTAAATATAAAAACCTTGTAGACTGATTTTTTTTTTTAAAGTTGAGTGGGACGGCTTGCACCACGATCTCCTGCCTCCATATCTACGTAAAATCTTTATAATAACGTGATGTATATCAATTTACCTTGCTCTACAATTGTAACGAGGTCATGTTTTGGCTATTATCATAAGAAAAATGCTATACATATATGATTAGTTGTGAACAATGAGCAACATAAAAGTATTTGTTGCACAGGAAATCAACATCATCATTAAAGAACCTTTTCTTTTATTTTGGTGGTATTAAAGTAGCGTGCATTGAAATTAGCAGCCAAATAAAGTTTTGGTCCAAAACGTTTGAGAACATCATTCATGAGTAGGACAGGAATTATATATATATATATTATAAAATAAGAAAAGGGCCTTGTTTTTGTTCAAAAAAAAAAAAAGGGCCTTGTTAATATTTAAAGCACACCACCCCTAAGTACAGGAATAGTTTTTTGTTATAGGAATATCTGTCGGCCACAAAAATAACTTTCCATATCAGACCACACTCTTCCAGTACGTAAGAGAGTAAAACTAGAAACCCTAGCTAGCTAGAATGCAATTTCTGCAAAGTGATTGTGACGTTGAACTGACAATACGAGGTTACAGTCCCCGCTATTTGACACAGATATTTTATTTTATTGTGATATATATTATATAAATTCATCAAAATGATTATTATTAATAATAAAGGGTATCTCGAAATAGATCCATCAGTCTATTGTTAATGGTAAGAAAAGCAGTTCCATTAATGAAAAAAGAGTTAAAGTAGCAGATAAGGTAATAATAATAATAATAATCAAACAAATGGGATCCATCTCAATTATATCTCTCACATGAGATGATAAAAAGAAAAAAAAATCTCTCACAGGACTTCCACAATAACATCTTCTTACCCTTCCTTCTGTCTTAGCACAAATAGCTTTTTGCTTCCTCTTGATCAGCTTTGGATCTTACTGGTGGTTTCATTATCCCCTGAATCTTTAGGTGCATTTCTAGTCGATCATTTTTCGAATTTCTTTATTTATTTACATACCCTACTAGTGAACACATAATTAAGTAATAAGATGTGTTATCTCCAAAAATTTATGTTAATACTGTTGTAGGACTGGGGTTTAAGCATTTTTCAATCGCTGTCTATCTGATTCACACAAAAATTAAAAAAAAATATCACAATAAAATATGAAGTGATAAAGTTAATCAGAGCATCTCCAATGTATTGAACCATTTGGGTACAGTTACAATAAATTCACTCTAATATTTGCACTATTTTTAATTGCACCTCATTTTATATTTTCGCCATATTCCACAAATAACACACAACTTAAAGTTTTTTTATCACATATTCATCCAAAAAAATATATTTTTTCTTTTATAATATTACACAGATAATATTTTTGTTATTTATTAATAATACATAATTAAAATTAAATTAAATCCATTTTGGTATTTGTAAAATTAATTGAAAAAATTAATTAACTAATATATGTTATTTAGTAATAGTCTAAATGATAATTAAGATAAAATCATATATAATTGAGTAAAAAAATAACAAACACAGGATCTAAATGTAATTAAATGTAAATACGCCAAAATGGCGTGGGAATTGGCACTCCTACTTGATTGAACTTAAAAGCCACCTTTGCCGCTAATACACGTTGACAGATAGTAAGTGAGGGGCACTTGATGTGTCTAGATTAGATTAGAAATCTTTATGTAGATGTGAGAGATGTGTTGGTAACCAATTTGTAATTTGTAAATATCTTATTATAGTGTTGAGACCTGAGAACTACCAAACACGTAATAAAAACCTAAACGAGGTATACATGCACATATACCCTATTGATGTTAATGTGGATCGTATATACCTTTGATTTCAATTTACTAATGTAATTGTCCGATATATATTTATATACACACACCAAAGGCTAATTAATTTATAGTACGTTCCAAGTAGTTCTTGATTTAGAACTAGGAGATAGAGATTGTCCTGTGACCCTGAAACAACCCGAATCTCTCTCTATTTTTTATTAATTATATATATCTTTGTCTTTTTTTATTATTTATTTAAGCTGGTAAGAATCTTTTTCTACACTTTCCTATTGTTTTACAGCACTGTTAATTTCTTTAGATCTCATTCTTTTTCCCGTTGTATTAATTTTCAAATGTCCTTTTTTTTTTCTCAATAATATAAAGTTCAGGTGTCTAGATTGACCACGCACCTACTTGATTGAACTTAAAAGCCACCTTTGCCGCTAATACACGTTGACAGATAGTAAGTAAGGGGCACTTTATGCCTCTAGATTGTCACGCCCCCAAAATTGGGCTCGCGTGATGGCCATGTCCCCAAGCCCGAAAGGACTTAAAGACACGAAACCCAAAGGTTCAAAGCAATACTAAAATGAAATTTAAAATTTCTTCTTTATTACAATTGCTCAAAAGTTCAGAAATAAAACAGGGTTTTCGTAAAAATGACAAAAGTCCCAAAAACATTTATTTAATTCAAAAACATTCTAAAAGTAATATCCTAGCCAATCACCATCTTCACCACCCCAAATATTGTTCCTCGTCCTCCTCTGACTCGACTAAACTTTCTGCAAAATTTAGAACCGTGGTATGAGCGACAAAGGTCGCCCAGTAAATAGTTCTAACGCCTTCTACCGGTCTAGAGCATGTTAAGTATGTATACATTGAAAAAATGATGTGAAAGCATAAAATGAACTATTTTACTAAATCAAAGTACTTTATAAAAAGGGCGTTTGCAAAACTTACATATATAGCATGTGATCGACTTTGTAGGCAAATAAAAATTTAGAAACACTTTATCAAATAATTTCAAATATATCAATCTATCACAGAATTATTCTAATGCTCATGAACTTCTTAGAACCTAGTAGTAAACTTGATCAAGTCCTAGCTGTTTATCCCGCTAGGTAGGCCAAAACTGCTATTAATTCGCCGCAGTAGGCTCAAAGGTTCAAACACTGCTATTAATTCGCCGCAGGAGGCTCAAAGGTTCAAACACTGTATATTTAAAGCCCTACAGGAGGCCCGGAATTAATTCCTTACCAATAGATACTAATAATTCAGAGCATACGAATCATTCACAATTTCAAAAGCAATCGTTTAACACAAGCAATTTACAAAACATAGATCACATGGTAGCAGTTTTATATAAGAAAACTAAATCTAGCATGCTCAAGACCTATTTTAATATCAAAATAATTTTACAAAATATAACATGGAGTTTTGCAATAAATTTCACAAACAATAGAAGGGTAAAAACCACTTACTATTCTGAAACTCGATTTAGCTACACGTCTGTGGGGTTTTTCGGATCCTACAACATTGGATTTACAAAGTAAGAACCTAATTGTTATCATAAAATACTATAGAGAAAACTAGGGTTTTTCAAAATATCTACCTCACCGTCAGCCCGAGTTTGAACAACAACAGCCTCCTCGGATTCTTCTAATGAACTTCCTAAGCCTAGCTAGATGAAATTTGAGGGAGAAATATGAATAAGAGGTGCAATTTTCGTATGCATAGGTGGGGGCTATTTATAGGGGAGTCTGGGGTTCAGTTAGAAGAGTTTGAGTAGGTTTCTAAGTCCCTAAGGGGTTAGATATGATGAGATAGGCTTAAATCCACTAGATTTGGTAGATTTGAGGTGATATGCTCATCTAAATCACGTGTTAATTAATATATCCGAAAATTCATTATTTAATTGAGAAAACAAGTAGAAAGATACATCTATATATAAATATAATTATTACTGATAATGCATTAAAAGAGTTTGGATAAGCTTCAAGTTGTTAGAGTTAAATTTTTGTTAGGATTTAATAACAACAACTTAGATGTAGGGTTGTAACCAAGTTATATCCCTAGATTTTAGTTGATTCTAATATATCATTTTAAATAAGTTGGTAATATCTAAATATATATATATATATATATATATATATATTCTATTTAATAATAGCTTAATTGATAATTATATAAAATAAAGGGGCGGGGTGTTACATAGATTAGATTAGAAATCTATATGTAGATATGAGAGATATGTTGATAAGTAATTTGTAAGTATCTTATATGCAACATTTGATTCTATAGTCATGTTCATTGTGGTTGGTGATCGAAACCAACTCTACCCAAATTTTAGTGTACCAAAAAAAAAAAACAAAAATGGAAAAAAACGCCACCTTTGCCCAAAAGGAAAATTATTCCACTATAGTCTATAGTCCTACTCTATTACAATAAAAGTCCGCAATTGGCCACTTCATTTACGTATGATTATGAATCCCTCAAACTGCAATCGGTGTCTTGAGTGTCTATCGTTTATTATTGACACGTAGATTTATACACACGTTTTCAAAGCAAAAGCATCTCCCGTATTTTAAAAAAGGTGATTGATGTTCTTAGACAAAAGGGGTTGACGCATAAGTTTATTATACTTTTTTTTTTTTTTGCTAAAGAATAAGTTTATTATACTTGTTAATATATAAAGTAATTAAAATTATTATTTATATTACCACTGAGCTTACGAATATGATAACACACTAAAGAAAAAATGTTAGTGGTAAAATATCAAGTAACAATGTCAAAATTGTCACTAATTGTAGTGATAAAAATTTTTATTTTATTATAAGAATAAGTTTTATATGTTTAATAATGACAAAATTTGCAAAAAAATTATCACTCTTGACAATTAATGACAAGAAAATTATTATCACTATTGACATTTAGTGACACACCTTTAATGATAATCACTATAGTTGTCACTCTATTTGTGTTGTGACTAAATTGTCACTATACATGTCATTAATAATCAATAGTGACAACTTAAAAAAAAATCTTGTCAATAAAATTCATTTGTGACACAACTAAATTTATTGTCATTTATTACATATATTTAGTAATAATTTTAATATTATCATTTTAAATTTGTGACAACAACCTTCACTTTCACAATCGACTTGCTAAATTTGTCTTTTAACTACGTGGATCGCTCACGTACCAACTTTTTATATTTGAATCTATTATCTGACAATTATTTATTTAAAAGGAATGACAATTTATATTTTGCACGCAAGCAGCTTTAGGCTTAATTTAATTCATCCTCCTCTAACACAATCCACAATCCACAACCATTAAGGTTAATTCGGTGACATATTCCAGAATCTCGTGGATATTAAATTCTCTCCAGAATTTGCGGTGAATTTATGATTAAATCAAATATAAACTTTTCCTTATCTATCTATACCATTTATTAAAACTGAACACCTTAAAATAACTTTGGTGGTAAATCAAATGCATACTATCAAAACCCAAAATTTATTGGTCTAGTGGTATTCACTTTCCAATTTATGTGACAAGTCCTGATTTTGAATTCAGGCTGCCACAAATTGTCTCTCCTTTTTTTATAAAGCTAGATAGAATTTTTATGACTTAAGATTATAGCTATCAATCTAAATTCGTCAGATTAGATATGTAGGGTATCTCCTTTCTTTACTAAGAAGGATGAAAATGGTGAATTTGCCCCATCAATGATTATCATATATGCGACTATCAATGATTAGTAAGTTTTCACCGATAATTTCAATTAAATCTGAATATATGCATATATATATATAGGGTATGGATCAAATACATCCCTATAATTTAGGTAAGATATAAGACTCAATCTAGACCATTTAAACCATTTGATCCCAAGATCCAGATTTAACTCCCTTTTTTAGATTTTATAATTTCTTTAATAATGGCAGGGGCATTTTAGTCAAAGTATATCAAATTTGAAAAAAGATCTTCTCTCATCCATGGAAAAACAAACGTATTTTTCTAAATTACTCATAGATGCACGGTATGGGGTTCTCAGAAAATGACCCACTCACCTTCAATCTTCATCGTTTGAGGGTCTTCTTCTGAAACATAAATTGGTAAAGACGCAGAAACCATTTGGAGTTTGAGAATGAAGATATGGATTTCTTTTTTACAGATTTATGTTAATCTAATTCTTTGAGTAATGAACAACACTATAATTGTGTTGAAAGATTTTAAGAAGCAAAACCATTTGGAGTTTGGGAATGAAGGTAATTTTTATTTTTTTTTACAGATTTATAAGATACTGTAGAATGTGTTCTAAGATACTGTATAATGTGCTATAACATACTGTATAATAGCTTATAAGATACTGTATAATTGAATATTTTTAATATGTTATAAACACATACTGTATAATGAGTTATAATATACTGTATAATGTGTTTTAACACTCTGTAAAACGGCTTATTAGATACTGTATAATTGAATATTTTTAATATGTTATAAACATATACTATATAATATGTAAGTTATAATATACTGTATAATATATTATAACATATTATATAACGACTTATAAAATACTGTAATCATATATAAACACCAACCCCCATTAACATCCCGCAGCTAATATTTCGAAGCACACCAAATCACCCACAATTTTACTATATTATTATATAAATAAGAAACAGAAAAAGAGACCTCATTCTCATCTCATCTCCCATTAAAATTTCACACACATTCTCTCACTTTATATATATACTTTTACATATATACCTGTTGCTGTTTTACTGTAGTATTCTGATCTTTTTGGGTATAAATTAAAAAATTCATCCCAATCGAAGTCTTTGGAGTAATAGTTCTCTGCTTCACTAATTCTTCTTGTGCTCATCGTTAATGGCGGAAAAAAAGAAAAGAAGATTTTACAAGGATGATTCGAAAAAAAAAAAGAAAAAAAAAAGGAACAGAAGAGAAGAGAAGCAGCGAAGAAGACGATGAAAAAAGATATTACTGAGATGTGGGTTTGTGGGATCAATTGATTATTATACCCCTGATCCAATTAGAATCAATTTCCCCACATGTTTTTTGATTCCTTTTGGACTGTTGGATTTAATAGATTTAATGGTGTAGATTGGGTTTTATATCTTATCTAATATAGGGTATGTATTAGATCTTGACCCTATATATATATTTAAATTGACTGTACTTTGATTATTCATTGCACACGCATGCATTGAGTGGGGGAAATAAAAAGAACCAAATAAATTAGGCACTGTTTGTGATAATTGGGGAAAATTATTTTTTTAGTATGTTAACTTGGCCTCCCTTTCGTTTTGGCCCTTTAATTGACGCATTGCAAAGTTGATCCGTTATCTTCGGGCTTTTTGTAATTTTAATTCATTTGTACTTATAAAATTGGTAAATTTAGTCCGTGGTATAGTCCCCCTCAAAATGATATTCGAAACACTATCTAACCCGTAAAAACGAGGATTTGGAATATCCGGTGATACGGCGGTGAAGCAAAGATATGAATTTATGAAAATTAAATTTTATTTCGGAAACATGTTGGGCCTGATTTATTTGTGGGGACCATGCCACGGACTAAATTTACCAATTTTACAAAGATAACGGACCAATTTTGCAATTGGTCAATTTAAAAGACTAAAACGCAAGGAAGACCAAGTTAACAAACTAAAAAAAAATAATTTTCCCGTAATAATTGTGATCACTAAGACAACAAAATTTAAATAATGCGAGTGTTTTAATTATTGTTATCATTTGAGTGACATTTTTCTATTTAAGAAATCCTTATCACTTAGATTAGTTATCATAAAGTATATATTAATGTACTGCATATAATAGTATTTGTGTTCTTTTTCGAAACTGTAAAGCTGTTGTATTTGATTGATAATGGCTGCGTTCCACGGTTGGTGATACTGTAAATGGATGGGGTCGTATGTTACCCAGCAAAGCTATCAACTATAAATGAGTGAATCTGATATTCAATCACAGAATAAGTATTATAACACTTATAAATAGACTGAATCTGATATCTGTATTAGAATTTTCTTGAAAACCAGCTATATAACCTGGATTTACTCACCATATAAATTAAGGATTTGCATAAAATCGAATGAAAAAAGATAATAAAAAAACAGAGATCGAATAGCTGAACAATATATAGTAGTTAGTACAACAGATTATATTTTTTAAGGATTATATATATATATATATATATATATATATATTGAGTGTAAATATCAGTATCGCGCACAAATATATACATAGATACATATATGTATATGTATATTTGCAGGGACGGATCCAGAAATCACTTATTGGGGGGCCGAGTTAACATGCATTAAAGTAAATGTTTTGATAATATTTGTATGTAGAATTTTTTTTAAAATTTATCAGTAAAATGATAATTATCGTGTGTAAAAGAATAAGCGACTGTCAATAAAAATTATAGTACTTTTCTAAATATATAAATAATATTTTTTTGAAAAAAATCAAATTTGTACTCAATGTTTTTTGTGTACATATTATCGTATGATTGAATAAGCTATTACACATAAAAAGACATGTTAAACTCGAATTTTGAACCTAATTTGCTCATATGAACATTCATTATTTGAAAAGATATAAAGTAATAATTAACTATTAACACCAATACAATATTCTAATTTTTGATAGACTTTTTCTTGTCTTTTAAATTTGTATGTCATGTTTTTGTCCCTTATAGCCAAAGCCTTTTATATATTTGTAAGAAAAGTGCTTAATAATTTTAATTCTAATTTTTCCTTTTCAACGTATTTATCTTATAGATTCTAGGAAAATTGCCTAGTAATTTTAAGCCAAAAAAAAAAAAAAGTTGTTCACAATTTCAGTTTATCTTGTTTTCTCATTTTTTCTTTTCTGATCATGTATTTGTTAAAAGTTAGTATATTATAAATAAAAAATTATTTGTTAAAAACAAGTATATTATAAATAAAAAGGAAAAAAGAATAATGGGTGTGAGGGAGAATTCTAGAGGAATTGAACTCCAGGTTGAGAGAAAAAGTTATTACCAACTCCACTAGAGCCTTTATATGCTTATATCTAAAACTTTAACTTAATATTTGGGGGGGCCATACATCAAAAATATATGTATCCGGGAACAAAAATTTATATTCCCGCCCCCCCCCCCCTCCCCCCCAACCCCAAATCCGCCCCTGTATATTCGTAAGCCATAGTTGAAGTTGAAACCCCGAGGTCCCCAACTACTTCTTCAAAAAAATCTTCTGGATGTATCAGAAAATAACATATTCAAATAGTAATTAAATATTCACTCAAACAAGAGAAAAAAAGTAATTAAGTATGACAAATAATCCACTTAGGGTAAATACTTTTTTCTTTGTTTGGAAAAAAAAATAGTAATTAAATATTCACTCAATCAAGAAAAAAATAGTAATTAAGTATGACAATTAATCCACTTAGGGTAAATACTTAGGGTACACACGAGTATGAAAATAGACTGATACCTACACCATATTTAGCGGGACTCAAGATTTGTAGAATATATAGACCTCAACTTTACAATTTGAGTAAAACTTCATTGCCTAATCAACAAGGTCCAACACAGTTGGTAGATAGTTGGGTTCCTTAAGCATTTATCCAAGGTTCGATTCCTGACGGTGTGTATGGAAAAGACTTTGTTGGAAGAGGCAAAACCCAATTCGGTGATCTCTACGCCTCGAAGGGAAATAGTCTCTGGCGTCCGGCCGGGGGAAACCCTGTTAAATACAAAAAAAAAAAAAAAAAAAAAAAAAAAAAACTTCATTGCCTATGCACAATTTTACAGTACTACCATATTATATATATACATGAACTTTAATTTGGCAAATAACCGCTTGATGATCTATGAAGCTTTGGCAAGTAACACCGTTTTGTTAATTTCAGAGTTAGTTAATGATGAATTGTAGATTGAAAAGACAACTTTGCCCTTTATCTCATAATTCGTTGGATCATATTTTTCCTTATATGTTTAATCTTCCACTTTTAGTTACTAATATGTCACTTCTAGCGGTATTTGTTCATACTTTTATATATACAATATTTAAAAGTACTAATAGATTAGAGTATTTTATAATTCTTAACATTTTTGTGATGACAAAACTAACCTTGTCTCTGAAATATGTACTTATATAGAGAAACTTGATAATGAGTAAGAATTAACTGAACTTAAAAAATATATTATAGTACTTGGCATTCTACATATATATGGGCTTGGAATATAAAACTGTCAATAGGAAAAAATATTTTAAAATTGGAGGAGTATGGCAGAATTGCAAATAATGATTTTAATTCTAGAATCGCGTGGTACGTGATTTTAAATACAGTCTGAATAATTTTTTTTTAAAAAAATACAAAATTAGTCATTTTTTATTTACGTTAGTCTCACGCTTTATTTTGCATGAAAATTTGATTGAACTAACGGAATGTTCTTTTAGAAATTACAATTTGTGCTAAACTATATGATTTGTATACCAAATACCCTTCAAACAAATTTTATGTCACTTAATCCTCTAAACAAGTAATAAATTATAATAAGAAGCTATTTTATTTCAAATTTTAATATATTATTTAGTAAATATATTTTATATAAAAAAAGAAAACAAAAGAAAAACAAATCAGATTGCTTGGGGGGGTGGGGGGTGGGGGGGTGTATTGGGGGTGAACAATGGGTGAAGATGATGATTTGTCATCTTTTTTAGGGATAATGGCAGACACCCCCTCAGTTATGAGATGATGTGTACTTTGCCCCCTAACTTATTGAAATGTGCACTTTGCCCCCTCACTTATCATAAAATGTACACTTCACCCCCTCGGCCAGCTCGGGCAGGGGTAAAGTGCTACAAAACACATAAGTGAGGGGCAAAATGCTACAAAAACAAATAAGTCAGGGGGCAAAGTGCTACAAAAACACATAAGTCAGAGGGCAAAAGTCCAATTTTTATGATAAGTGTGGTGCCTAAATCTGTTCGAACTGCACGAGGGGGTGAAGTGCACATTTTATGATAAGTGAGGGGGCAAAGTGCACATTTCAATAAGTTAGGGGGCAAAGTGCACATCATCCCATAATTAAGGGGGGTGTCTGCTATTATCCCTTTTAATTTTTTGGGGTAAGTGACAAAAAAAATTATTTAGTGGATGTTTTATACAAGCTATAAAGTTCAGGGACAAATTGCAATTTTGTGTTGACCAGTCCGTTAATTTTTGTCTAACGTTACAATTTTTTCAAATTATTGATAGATTTCTATAATTATGTAAATTGCTGAGCTAGAATTAAATCTACCCTATCCTATAGGATTAAATTTACAGTTTGCCTCCAATAGGTATTAGACTTCGTACGCGTACATTGTCAGATAGGAAAAAATATCTAAAATTTTACTTTTTAAATTCAATAAATATTATCACATTTCATTGAAAGTAATTAACAACCCAACAATTAATTAGTATATCTTATCGTGATTGAGCCTTAGATTCATTTAATTGTCCCAACAACTCACACTTTAGAGCTCAGGCGTAGTTCATCTAGACTACTAACATACGCAACCAACTTCGACCACTAAATACTTCTAGTATAGGTAACAAAAAATGAAATAAGTAAAGCAAGGGGGTGGGGTCGAAGTGGTCACAAGGCTTTTGGCCGTGAGAGCTCACTCGAATTCGAAACCCAGGTGTAGTAGATTGGGAGAAAGGGGATAATTTGGCAAGTTTACTCCTCCGTCCTCCCCCAGATCCTTCCCTGGAGGCCCCTGCGCTTATCGAGTCCGTCGCCTATGGGTAACCTAGGGCGGCTTACCTCCATACGTGGTTTGCGGGCTATTGCGTATGGACAAGTTTGCTTTGCTGGGTAACCGACGGAGATTTACCCTGAGATTTCCAAAAAAAAAAAAAATGAAATAATTATACGTTCCTACCGTGAAACGTTTTTATATGAGTAGATATTTGCATATATGTATAAGTAAGTTTTGTCACCTAATTATTTGTTTTTGCGAAAAATGATATATAAAGTATATATATAAACATCAATTGCCAAAAGTTCAATACCTCGGGTTGCGGTTAAAAACTGTCCAAATGCTCAGCAGTACAATTTCGTAACAGGATGGTAAGTTTGACAAGTGTCTTACACACAAGTATAATGATATGAAGATAGGAATATAAGGCTATGTTTGTTTGTGTTTTCAAAGTCCCATTTTCATTTTCATTCCCATTGAGAATAAAAAATACACAATTTACATTATTCTCAACTAAAAATATATTTATTTTTATTTTCTACTTTTACATTCTCCAATAACTATGTTTCACTTTACAAGTCACACGGGATAGTTGCATTAACCTCCCCTGAACTTTGGACAATTGACATCCATACCCTTCACTTTTAGAATATTGACATGGACCTCCCTTCCTACAACTTTTTAATTAAATTTATTAATTAAAAACTAAAATGCCGTTTATTGTTAGAGCTAAAGATGTTGAATTAGACTTAATAATTTGTTGGATCTTTTTTTTTCCACAAGGTATCATTAAATGACATTATAATTAAATACAAACATAATCAGCCTGAATTAAACAAAAAAATAGAGATATATTTCTAAAACTCTTAAATCATAAATTATTAATAATATAAACTTCAGATACTTTTATTCTTAAGTTGAATTTTAAAAAACCTACAATGAAAAATTAACGTATAAATATTGTATAAATAAACTACAAATTAATGAAAAATTATAACCCAACAAGTAGCAAATCTATATATATATATATATATATATATATATTAATGAATTTCACTTAAGTGAATGAAAAGAAAAAACACAAATATCACTATAAATCCTCAATTCCGAATATAAAATTATACTAAAGACAATATAAAAAAACATTTGACAAATTGATTCAATATTGCCATAGAAATAAAATATGATGTAACAAATAAAAATAGCACAATTAAAATAGAAAATATTTGTCCATGATAAACTATTCACGAAATTAGGAAAAATTCTTTTTAAATATATAATTTAAGGTTTAGGGATTTTAGAGATATTTATTTTATTTTATTACAAAGTAGTTAGATAATATTTTGACAATTTTTCATTCAATTAAATCTTTTTAGCTAAAATGTAAAGGGTATAGTAGTCTTTAACTTCTAAAATTTAGTAAAAAATTGAAGGAGGGGAGGTTCTTGCCAATATATCAGACATGAGGGGGTGTGGATGCCAAATTCCTATAGTTCAGGGGAGGTCAGTGCAATTTCTCCCAAATCACACTCACATTTTTCCTTCTCTTACATCTCATTCTAAAAATCCCTATTCCCGACAACAATTGTAGTACTATAGTAGAATACAATTCTTAGAATCAACCTTCATAGGCTTGTGCATATTTTAAAATCCATTTTGAGCATCTTTAATGCTGTTTTGGGAGGGGGGCCAGTTTTAATCATTTTTACTTAGAAATATATTTAATCAATATAATATATCTAATATTTTATCTATACTGATCATGTAATTATTACTATCACACAAAAAACCAAAAAACTCTTATTCTCCAATACATTTTAGAGAATCATGGTTGAAAATAAAATGAAAACACATCCAAACAAGCATTAGTATTTTCTGTATTCTACACATTTTTCTCACCATATTTAGTCATTGGTTTATACACTTGAACGTAAAATGTAAAACAATTATGCAGATGTTTTATACTGCATAACAACTTACCTAAAAAGTTTGAAACTCACATTACTTTAGGATCAAACTTCAATGCTCCAGCGACTATGCCAATATCTTAAGTGAGAGAGTTAATGCGTCTAATAGTGTTGATTCGGTACTAAGTCTTATCAAAGCAATGTGTATGAATGAGTATTAATTTTTCTTAATTCACTAAATCATATCAAAGCAATATCTATGTATCCCTATTTTGAGCTGCTTTTTTTCCTTAAACAAGTATACGCAGGTAATCCACTAAATTCCCATGATTGTTGCCTACCAAAAGATAGACTTCACAATGAATTCCGTAAAGTTAGCACTGAACTGTGCTTAATGGATATTCTCCCAATACATATACAATCATTCGATGAAGAAATCAACTTTAAAACTACGATAATGACAATTGATATATCACCAGCTGTACCTTATAAATTATCAGGATTAATATAGGATAATATGTAATAGGGCACTAAACTAATTTCAAGGTTCTGACTGATTATGTTTTAGCCTAATGATAAGATTAAACCTCCATGATATCTAAAGGTCATGGGTTCGACCCCATCAAATGTGTGAGTGCTTATTTATATAGGAGTTTGTTGTTGGTATTTTGCAATAGAAAATTATCGATTGATGATAATTAATTCAAAATCTAAAAGCATTGATGCAATTGTTTCATTCAGATAAAAAAACAAAAAAACTAAGTTCAAGGTTCTAAAGAAGTGCAACAGGAATGAGTTGTTCATCTTAGTGCGTGCTTGTTTATCCAATAAACATATATGATTCAGTGGCGATCAACTAGATTTTTCACTACTTGCAAATCCGACGTATCGAATTCCATATTATATATATATATATATATATAGGATATGAATCAAATACATCTCATTACATTAGGTAAGATATAAGACCCAATCTACACCATTGATACTATTTGATCTTAAGGTCTGAATTTAACCTATTTTTCAGATTATATAATTTTTTTTAATGATGGCAGGGGCATTTTAGTCCATAAACGTAACAACCTTCCTATTCAGACTGTCCCCCACTTCTCGCTCTCTCTCTCTCTCTCTCTCTTCCCCATTATTGCACTATCTTCATCTTCTTTTCTGTTCGTACCTCTCTATCTCTATTCCCTATTATCGCATTATTTTCATCTTCTTTTTTTTTTCGTATTTTGTCACAAGTTTTCATCGAGAGAAAAAATAAAACAAAGGATTACTGTAGAGATGAAGATAGAGGAAATGATTCGACAGCAATAGACGCCTCCTTGTAAAAATTTTCCCAAAATATGCTATATATCCATGAGAAAAATACAGAAGATATAATATATATACTCTATCTCAAACAGCTATATCTGAATGCAGAAGGTCGAAGATACAATGGAAATTAAAGCTTTATTTAATATCCTTATAACATAATAATGAAAAGGTAACCATATATGCCAGGAATATTGGAAACAATGCAATATTTCATTATGCAGCCCTCATAATAAAACATTTATTATATATATATATATATCTATTTCTTCCGTTATATGACATATTGTATAATGCGTTATAATATACTGTATAATGTGCTATAACATACTGTATAATGGTTTATAAGATACTGTATAATTGAATATTTTTAATATGTTATAAACACATACTGTATATTGTATAATATGTGAAAATATGTGTAGTGTGTGTATAATATGTGAAAATATGTGTAGTGTGTGAAAATGTGTGTAATGTATGTGAAATATGTGTAGTGTGTGAAAATGTGTGTATTGTGTGTAAAATATGTGAAAATATGTGTAGTGTGTGAAAATGTGTGTAGTGTGTGTAAAATATGTGAAAATATGTGGTGTGTGAAAATGTGTGTGATTTGTGTGAAAATGTCGTCTGTGTGTGTAAAATATGTGAAAATATGTGTAGTGTGTGTAAAAATATGTGTAGTGTGTGTAAAATATGTGAAAATATGTGGTGTGTGAAAATGTGTGTAATTTGTGTGAAAATGTCATCTGTGTGTGAAAATATGTGTAATGTGTGTAAAATATGTGTAGTATGTGAAAATATGTGTAGTGTGTGAAAATGTGTATAGTGTGTGTGAAAATGTGTAGTGTGTGTAAAATATGTGTAGTGTGTGAAAATATGTGTAGTTTATGTAAAATGTGTGATGTAGGTGTGAAAATATGTATAGTGTGTGTAAAATGTGTGTGAAAATGTGTATAGTGTGTGTAAAATATGTGAAAATATGTGTAATATGTGAAAATGTGTGTAATGTGTGTGAAAATACGTATAGTGTGTGAAAATGTGTGTAGCGTGTGTAAAATGTGTGCAAATATGTGGTGTGTGAAAATGTGTGTAATTTGTGTGAAAAATGTCATCTGTATGTGTAAAATATGTGTAGTGTATGAAAATGTGTGTAGTGTGTGCAAAATATGTGAAAATATATGGTGTGTGAAAATGTGTGTAATTTGTGTGAAAATGTCATCTGTGTGTGAAAATATGTGTAATGTGTGTAAAATATGTGTAGTATGTGAAAATATGTGTAGTGTGTGAAAATGTGTATAGTGTGTGTAAATATGTGTAGTGTGTGTAAAATATGTAATATGTGTGTGAAAATATGTGTAGTGTATGTGTAAATGTGTTCAAGTGTTTCTGTAAATTGTGTGTTGGGGGCGTATTAAACTTCAAACTAAGTTAGACCCAATTTGGATCCATATTGGGCCTAACCTAAGACCCAATTGAACCCAAAAATAAGTGAGAACCAACCCAGTTGGAACCATAAAGATAAAACTTAGGACCCAACCCAACTAAAACCTAGGTGAGTTGGGTTTGAAATATATTTTTGGACCCAAATTGCCACCCCTAAATTATTATTAAACATTGAACTTGAAACGATAGTCCAGCAGATTGCCGAACTTGAAATTAAAGGAGAGTTCTGAAAAACAAATGATAGAATAGTAAGAGATTTTTTTTTTGATTAATAAAAATTTAGGTGGGGTCGGCTCCCGTCATCTACCAGAATCAAGATATGCCTCTGGGACATAGGTCGCTTACAGAATTAGTAATAGATAACCCAAACAAATCATAGCATGTTACCTAAAAGGACAAACACTTGACTACACCAAATCATAGCCACACTGAAAAGTGGGGTTATTTGCATTCACCTCCCCTGAGATATTGTGCTTTGTCAATGACCTCCCCTTATGTATTAAATTTTGGCATCTATCACCCCTATGTATAGGTACTACTATTTTTATCTTTAGTTTATATTTTTCTCTATTTTCTTCCTTTGTTTCTTATTAAATAGAAAAAACATAATAAAAACAAATTAATCTCATAAAAGTTTTAAATTGAAATTAACAAAAAAATATTTTTATTTAACAATAGGTACAACAAACAATATATTAAACTTAATTTGAATAAATTTAAATTTGTATTTTTTCCAATTTTTTGTTGCATTAGATTTTTTAATGTCCCAAACAAGTTTTTAAGAGAAAATAGCAGATACCCCCCAAACTATTAGGTGATGTACACTTTGCCCAGTTAACACCCTAACCTATCAAATATGTGCACTCTGCCCCCTCGGTCAAATTCCGGCGGAATATAATGGAATATTCCGGTGCATGCAAGGGTAAAATCGTTACACAGGGGCAAAGTGCTACAAATCGCATAGGTTAGGGGGCAAAGTGCATATCACCCTATAGGTTGGGGAGCTATCTGCTAATATCTTTTTTTTAATTCAAATATTCTTAATTTTTCAAAAAGAAAAGTAAAAATAAAAAATATCCCAAAAAAAAAAAACTGGAGTATCCAGAAAAATAATAATAAAATCAAAAAGTTCTAATAAATTTTTAAATAATAAACAAAAATTAGAAGAAAATAAATTCAAAATTCAAAAATCCGGAAACATGAAAATAAATAAGAAAAAAAGGAAAAAAAAGTATAAAATAAAAATTTTAAAATTTAAAAAATTAGTAAAAACATAAAAAATTCCTTTTATATTGTTCTATTTTATTTTCATTTTTTTGAATTTTTCAAATTTTTAATTTTCTCTTATTACTTTTCTATTTTTTCATGAATTTTTTCAGAAATTTAGTTGAATTTTTTTTCCCGGAATTTTCTATTTTTGTTCCTTTGACTTCTTCCTAAAATTATCAAAATTTTAGTAATTATTTATGAATTTTTTCTTTCTTTTTGTGTTTTTTTTCTCAAATTTGTTTTTTGAAAAATTAAGAATGTTTGAATTAAAAAAAGAAATATTAGCAGGCAATCCCCCAACCTATAGGGTGATTTGCACTTTGCCCCCTAACCTATGCCATTTGTAGCACTTTGCCCCTGTGTGACGATTTTACCCTTGCATGCACTGGAATATTCCATTATATTCCGCCGGAATTTGACCGAGGGGGCACATATTTGATAGGTTAGGGTGTTAACTGCAACTTTTAATAGTTTGGGGGGCAAAGTGCACATCACCTAATAGTTTTTTTTTGGGGGGGGGGGGTATCTGCTATTTTCTCAGTTTTTAATAACTTAGTGGTTCTTTATTTATTCTTATAAACAATAAAAAGTTTATATTTTTATAGATTTAATTTATTGCTTATTGTAATAAATAAAACTTTGAAAGTTGATAGAGTAATTTCATTTTGATTTCAAACTCCAATTCGGTTTTCTCGTCTTGTTCTCCTTTGTTCTTATTTTTGTTCTAAGTAGAGAGAAAATGAATAAGAAATACAATAGATATAAAAAAAATTAAACATTCACAAGGAAAAAATATTTTGATTTGAAACATCTAATATGATAGTAAAAATGAAGTGAGTTGTCTAAATTATTTTTGGGGGAGGTTTAGTAATTTTTTCTTTAATATATTGTTTATTATATCTATTTTTAAATTAAAATAATCAATCATTAGAAAAGGTTTCGTGAGCGTAATTTTTATTCATTTTTTTCTAGTTAATAAAAAAACAAAGGAAGGAAATAAAGTGATATAAAAAATAGAGAAAAAGAAAAAAACTAAGGTAAAAATGTAAGTACATATGATTTTTTATACATAGGGATGATGCATACTAAAATCTAATACATGAAGGGAGGTTATTGCCAATGCGTAATACCTCAGGGAAGATGAATGCAAATAACCCCTGAAAATTGTGAAATGACATAAAAAATAGACATGTAACTGATCCCACAAAGGCCGTATTACTTGAAGTTCTTTTTTTTTAAAAAAAAGAACCACCCTATCGGGGGAGGGTGTTGTCGGACCCCTCGTCCCTTCTTTATTTTATCAAGAAATAAAACAATAAACAAGGAGTTCTAACTCGCTCACAAACACATCTAGAAACGCAAGTAAAAATGGAGTACTTACTCCCTTACATAAAATTGAATAAAAATAAGTAAGGAGTACTACTCCCTTACAATCAAACTGACAAGAAATAATAAGAACAATAACCTTACTATTGAATGAAAAACTCAACCCCATTTGAATCTAAAGTTAGAAAACAGAATGTCCATTTTAGCACAAGACCTTACATTATGTGGTAAGTCACTTACCGTCATCTCTCCCGAGCTGCCCTCATCACAAGCCATGTTCACCAAAAGATCCGCAACTCCATTTCCCTCCCGATATATATGTGTGAATCGAATCTCCATCTTGAATTTTACCACTCTAATGCGTTGTAACAAATTTTGAAGTTCCCAACATCCCGGAGAAGCTCTAAGCATTAAATGAATAATCACTTGAGCATCCAACTCTACCCACATCTTAGTGAACCCGTGATTGTGGCATAGCTCGAGACCTTTACACACTCCATATAGCTCAGCAAAATTATTCGTGGCAACTCCGAGAAAATCCGAGAAAGCTAGAATATTCGAGCCCTGATCATCCCAAACCACTCCTCCCGCCCCAGCAGCCCCTGCATTTTCTCTCGACGCCCCATCCGTATTCAATTTTACCCACCCATGAGTCGGTGCAGTAACCATTGAACCATAACAGATTTTAGCTCAACCGACAGCTTTCTTGTATGCCTAACCGTCTTGCTAAGTTTCCATCCCCCTTCCAATTCAAAGAATTCAGAAGTTCGCCTTTGTTAAGAAGCCTGAAGTAATGCTCCACACGCTACTTAACCCTCCTCGTATCAAACCGAGTTCCATCATGTTTGGCCTTATTTCTCTCCATCCAAGTGAACCAAGTAATAACAACCACCGGCAGAATAAGTCTCACACTCCGCGAGGCCATCCCTCTTCGTTAACTTTGCCACCATATTTTCAAATTTTTCGTGTCGGGAAGTTGGAAATTACACCCTGATGCAAAGTAATATCCAATATACCTAGCATTTTCCGATGTTAGAAAAAAGGTGAGTTATCGATTCCGCTTCCCCCCCATCGCAACAGAAACACCTCAATGCCAATGAAATACCCTTAGCTTGCATGTTAGTGTCCACCGGCAATCAGTTATTTAACAAACACCATGCAAATATCGACATTGATGGTCTGATACGTTTACTCCATATATCCTTGTTAATAGCCCAAGGTTCTGTCGTATCCCACTATTCGATAGCTGCCAAATAGCCATGTCTTGATAGCTTGGATTTATTGGAATAGAAGAGACCTTTTCCACAATGTGTTGAGGTAAGAATTGAATTAATCTATCATAATCCCATCCATTACAACTCCAAAAAAATGAGACATGATCTAAGGTGTTGTACGGATCATCTAATATCTTGAATAAGGCCCTCTTCCCAAGATTATTATCACACCAAAATGAAGAAGATCCATCTCCTAAATTCCATCTAATATATGGCTAAACAGTATCTCTAATCCTCCCAAGTCTTTTCCATATCATGGAAGACGTGTTCTTAATCTTGGCTACCATCCGGTGAGAGTTATGGCAATATTTTTTTTTCCATGAATCGTGCCCAGATGATTTTACAATCTCTTATTTCCACCACAATTTTATACCAAACGCCTCGACCATATCACTGAGACTTCGCACAGCTAATCCTCCTTCATCATACGGATAACACACATTAATCCATGACGTCCAGTGTTGTCTTTTAACCTAAGGCTTCATTCTAAAAAAAAAGGTTAAATAAGCACTCAATGCGGTGTATAACGTTTTTAGGCGGCTCTAGAATCTGCAAGATATATAAAGGCATCGAAAAAAGAACACTTTTAATAAGTGTCAAACGCCCTCCATGTGATAGCACCTATTTTTCTCAACACCCAATCCTCGCGATAATTTTTCTAATCACTGGCTAAAAAACAGATCTGCGCTTATGGCCTTTAAACAAAAGGGCACCCAAGTAAACGAACGGGAGATCCTCCTTGTCAAATCCCGTAATATGTTGAACATTGTTGACATGATGAGTAGTAAATTTTTTACTCATAATGAAAGTGGATTTGTGCCGATTTAGTTATTGACCTGACACCCTCTCGTAATAATCGATGAACTTCATAAGTTTAGTTAGTGTCCCTTTCGTCCCTTTTGAAAAAACAATTGTATCATCTGCATATGCGAGATGACTAATCATAAAACCACCACCACTATCATATTGCATCTTTGGATTGTCTTGAAATAGTGATTCCAAACCCCGTGAAAGAAACTCCACCGCTAAAATAAATAGACTAGGAGATAATGAGTCCCCCTGTCTCACTCCCCTTGTCGACTTAAAAAATCCTGCACTTTCTCCATTGATGAGCACCAAAAACCAACAATTCTCCACTACATTACGAACCCATAAAATCCAAGTCTCTGGAAATCCTATCTTAGCTAGAACCAAGTACATAAACTTCCATTGAACCCTGTCATATGCTTTAGTCATATCTAGCTTAAGCATAATATTTGGTCCTCCTTTTTTTCTCTCAATCTCACGACACAACTCTTGAGCCAGAAGGATATTATCCACTATCGACCTTTAATAAACCCAGTTTGAAATGGCGAGATTACCCTAGTAAAAACCTCTGAGAGCCTATTACTCATAATCTTCGTAATCATTTTATTACTCAAATTACAAAGACTTATAGGTCTGTAATCAATCTTCGTAATCACTTTATAACTCACACTACAAAGACTTATAGGTTTGTAATCCTTCCACAATTTAGGTGACTCAATCTTTGGGATCAAGGATATAGTAGTGGCTGTAAATCCCCGAGTCAATGGTATGCCCGCAAAGAAGTTTGACACGGCCTTCATCAAGTCGTCACAAATGATATTCCAGCAACTATGATAAAACAGAGAAGTAAATCCATCCGGTCCAGCTACGCTATAAGGATCAATGCTCCAAAATGCAGCAACTTTAACTTCATCCATTGTCAGTATTGAACATAAATTAATTCTATCCGAATCAGTCAACATATTTAGTACACAATCCAGGTTAGGTTCATGGAGCAAAATATTTGTGCCAGAGAACACATTCTCGAAATAAGCTACCCCACAATCACAAATTTCTCCTTGTTCAACCAACTCACGACCATTATCCATTATTGTATGTATGCTACCTTTGCTTCATTTTCTTTTAACCCATGCATGATAGAATTTTGTGTTATGTTCTCCATCCTTTATCCAATTACAAGCCGTCTTTTGATGCCAAAGATCTTTTTCCACATTCAATTTTTGTGCAAAAATTGCCGCTGCTTTGTTCATTTCGTACAAGTTCTCATCTGTTGGGTTCATCGTATCATGTTCACATCGTCTAGCATGATCCTCCGCCACTTGAACCACTTCAAATACATTGCCAAATATTTCCCGATTCCAAATTTTAAGAGCTCCTGTTAGACGAACCAACTTCCTGTGGAACTTATTGAGTCCTCTGCAAAATATTGGTTCCTTCCAAGAGAGTTCCACCATCTTCAAAAACTGTTTATGACATACCCATACATTGAGAAACCGAAATGAGGATTGTTTGAAAGTGAGTTAACCTTGAATGAAATTTCTAGGAGATTGTGATCTGAGAATTTTGATCTCATCAGGTGTTTGACTTGAGTTCTCGGGAGCATATCTTGCCAAGCCCTTGTGTAGAGAACACGATCCAACTGTTCAAAGATGCCACGCTTGGCAAACCAAGTAAAAGGAGACCCTTCATATCCCACATCAATGAGTTCACAATCTAAAATCATGTTGTTGAAATCCTCCATGGATCGGCATTTCAGGGCTGCTCTTCCCCGTTTTTCACTAGCATGCGAAATGATATTGAAGTTCCCCCCATCAGGAACGGTTCACCTAATGGAGCAATATCACGTAGCCCGTTCCAAAGTAGAGTCCTTTCTGCTCTAGTACACTTCGCATGTACCCATGTACAAAATATCGACCTCGGTAACGATGTAGAGCGAATAGATACATGGAAAAATTGCTTGTGATCAGTCAAAACATCAACATTATAATCATCGTTGTAAAAAAACCAAATATGATTATTACAGTTACTAATCATATTTCTATAGCCAAACTTGATAGATCTCAAAATCATCTAATTCAAATTTAAGCTCAATAATAACAAGAAATTTAAAATTATACCTTCGGTATAGACGATGAAGTCGAGCCACCGTCATTTTATTTCCTATCCCTCTCACGTTCCAAACAAGGGAGTTCATCATTTAAAACGGGCAGGTCTTCCAGCTTTAGTGATTCTTGTCCCTTCTTTATTTTTTTGATCGTCAAAGGATAAAGAACGTCTATGCTTTTTCGACGACACATCTGTCCACATGTGCTCATTATTTGTGTTGTCCTCCAATTCATCATAATTGTCATCCTTCACCGGAATCTCTACCTAATTACCCAACAATAAAGGTTCAATAGTTTCATCCACTCTCTTCTCCACATTAATTGCAACCATCCAATGCATTGAATTCTTGTTACCCTCCTGTGAAGAATCCAGTGAAGTCCTCCTATCATGTTCATTTTTTGATCCTTGTCCACTCCTTTGATCACTTGCCATCGATTTTTCAATTGGAGTTTCTTTGACAAAGTTTAATGACTTATCAAGATTAATAAAATCTTGATGTTCTTGCTCATTATTATCACTATTACTATCCGATTTATCCTCGCTTTCCTCCGTATCCAACTTTTGGCTCTTTTCTTTTGACAATTCTTGATTAAATGATAATTTTCCTTGAATCTTTCTGACATCCTTACTTATATCCTGCCCATTATCTTCATTATTTAGCGCCTTCAAAATCTTATCATTACCATTATCCAATGTTAACTGCAAATTCCTTTTAAGAATATGAGTTGGCGTTTGCATGGCAGCCCCTATCGAGGGAGTTGTTGTCGTGTTGTTCACCATCCCCACCATAGGTTGTTTTCCTCGCTTTTTGACCAATCTTGTACGTAAATCTCCCTCAATTCTATATTCTTGAGTCGATTGAGTCTTGTCATTAACATCTGACTCATCCCCCTTTTCATTATTCTTGTTGGCAAAACAAGCCGCCATTGAGTGACCCCTGTGGCGACATATTCTACAATATTCTCGAATTCCTTCATACTGGACCTTAAAGAATTGTGTGTGACCATCTATCTGAATTGGGATGTCAGGTTGTAATTTTTCAAGAACGTTTATTTCCACAATGATTCGAGCAACCACGGGATTATCAATTTATGTAGTAGCTTCATCTAATTTTTTAGGCTTTCCAATCAGGCTCGCAACATGATACAGAAATTGGCGGTGGAAGCAATAAGGTCGTAAACCGAATACTTTTACCCAGATTGGCATAATAGAGGATTTTGCAGTCGAGTCAAAATCCAACATCCATTTCAAAACACGCATCGGGAATCCGCCAAAGTACCATGTTTGTTTCATCCAAACCCTAGCATAGTTATTCGAATCAAACAATCGTATCCAAACATGCTTGAGATGAATAACTCCAATCTTAAATCCCTTGTTAAGCCCTAAGGAAGCAAATTTGGCACATAAACGGGTCATCGTTGGGTAGCCAAGTGAGAATTTTCTAACGAGTGCGAACTGAAAAGGAGCAGCCCTATAGTTGTCTTCCTCTTTCGAAAGAAATATGGTTTTCCTTCCATTCACAATGGCTGAAGATCTAACAACCTTTGTGTCAATGCCTTGTATGAAGGCTTTCTTTGCAGACTGAGCAACTATCTCTTGTGGACGAGGATTTACTTTTAGTTTTTCAGCATAAGAAGAAGAAACATTATGTGTTGCAGCGGTGGAGGCAGCCGGTCTAGCGTTGATGGTAGCAGATGGACTAGAGTTGTCCGGTTACGACGGAGGCTCCATGAAAGAATCCTAGTTTTCACGATCATTTTCGCAGGAGAGAGAACAGAGAAAAGAGTCCTCCCTAGATAAAGCTCTTCTAAATTAGTTGTTCTTGTTTCAGACTTAGGCTATAATCTTTACCATATTACTTTAAGTTGTGTAACTATTTCATTTCTACTTATTATTTTTAGTTGACTTCTTTGTAATAGTTTTTTGATTTTCTTCAGCAAAATGGTTATATGCATTTTTTTAACATCTCGCATTAGGCGTTTTCCTCACAAAAACTTATTAAACAACTATTAAAAGATAAGTCTAAGTACTTATCACTTCTCTCTCAGTGTATGTTAGCTTAACGTGCGCCTGCGACCACGGCCAGGAGAAAGAAGGTAATCGCGACTGTGAATAAATTCATAACACCATCGCCTGCAGTTCAATCGCCATCTGGGAATAGTTTGATGGGAAATCAGCCACAAGAGAAGGTAGAATCGCTACGCCCAACAAGCAGTAAAAGTACAATAAAATGGGGGGAAATGAGGTTTTACTTACGGAAGGTAACCAACAAGCTTCACAAAATGAAGATGTACGCTCTGCGGTTCAAGAAAGTATCCAGAAGACAAGAACCAGATTTCATTCTCTAGTCCCGATCGAGAAATTGAAAGGATCAAGGGAGGTACTTGCGCCCCAATTTCAGGAATCCTCTAAGTCAATTTGGGCTAATTTTGATGTTACCAAACTCAGGAACCCTGGCTGTAAGCTACAATTCATGGACCCGAGTTCAATCCACGGTCAGGCTGTAGGGTGAATCGAAGTTGATATCCAATCAAAAATCAACTACTGGAACACAGATGTGGTTTGCTACATGCTTGGAGCAAATCCTCCATATCAGGTATTAAGTGGCTACATAAAGAGGATATGGGGAAAGCTAGGCATAGACAAAATCCTACTCAAACAAACTTATGTGATTTCATATTGAAGAAGCTAGGGATTCAGTTGTGAACACTGGTATATTCCACTTTGACAAAAAAACAGTCATTGTAGCCCTATCGAGTGAAAATTTTAATTACAGCAAGAATAGCATTGAGACAGTCCTTGTTTGGGTTAGACTGGAATACTTGGATATTAAGTACTAGGGTAGTAACTCGTTGAGCAACATAACAAGTCTTATTGGTACTCCTATTATGGCAAACCAACTTATAATGAATAGGGAGAGAATTCAATTTGCAAGAATCTTAGTAGAAGTGAGCGTTAAACAAATGTCGGATTCTATGTACTTTGAAAATGAATTTGGGATAGCCCTGGAGCAAAAGGTGATGTATGAATGGAAGCCCATACAACGTGAGTACTATAAAGGCTATGGGCATGTGGAAGCCCTGTGTAGGAAAAGAAAAAGAAAACAAATTTGGGTGATAAAAACTACACAATCTGCTGGGCAGCCAGTGCAGAAAATGGATGAGACACATAGTGTAACAGGAATCCACAAAAATGAATAAGCAGCCACAAAAAAGTGCACTGTCATCTAAAAAGAACCTGAATGGATTACTATCAGTAAAAGTGGTAAGCAGCCTAAAACACAGAATCCCTTAGTGGAGATAGAAGGGAACCCCTCAGCAAGTACCAGCAAGAAAGTCTACCATGTTGCCCCTGGCAAGGTACAATCCTTGTGAATGATCATGAACAACATAGGAGCGTGGAATGTTCGGGGGCTCAATAGCCCCGGTCGACAGAGAGAAATAATGTCTCTCTGTCAGAAAAATAATATAGGATTAATGGGAATCCTTGAACATAAAATCAAAAAGCAAAAATATGATAATGTTTATAATAGTATGGGTCAAGGTTGGGGGGCGTCTAACCAATCTTGAGGAGCATCTAGGAGGTAGAATATAGATTTTATAGAGACAAGATGTGTTTGATTTTGTGTTGGATAACAAGACTGATCAGTATATCCACTACTCGATTTTACATATTGCTACTAAAAAAAGATTTAATGTCACCTTTGTGTATGCTCTGAATCATCATCATGAGAGACAAAATCTATGGGAGTCTTTAAAAATGCTAATGGATAATACTAATGGAGCTTGGTTAGTATTAGGTGACTTTAATAATGTTTTGCAAATGGATGATAGAATAGGTGGTAGCCCAGTATCTATATGAGGTTGTTGACTTTCAGAATTGACTGCACTACTGTGATTTGGTGGATTTGGAGTGGAAAGGGCACAGGTATATATGCAATAATTGCCATGATCCTGGTATGAGGATTTATTCCAAGATTGACAGGGTTCTTGGCAACCCTCAATGGTGTTTGGAATTTTCTTTAGCAGAGGCTCTATTCTTGTCTAATGAAGTGTCAAATCATAGTCCTATGGTTGTGAATTTTCAAATTCAGAGGGGTTGTGGGAAAAAGGCTTTTAAATTTTTCAATATGTGGGCAGATACCCCTCAGTTTAAGGAGGTAACAAGTGAGCTTTGGGACCAAACAGTGAATGGAAACCTGATGTATATTGTATCTCAGAAACTGGGGGCTCTCAAAATTAAATTGAAACAGCTCAATGCTAGTCAATTCTCAAAGATTGAGAGACAAACTAAGCAAGTCAAAATGGAGCTTGCTAGTATTCAGAGTGAAATCCAATTAGATCCTTCCTATGTTGGTTTACAGCAGATCGAAACTGAGTTAAAAGATCAACTTAAGACAAAGAAAGCAGCACTGGATAAGTTCATAAAACAAAAGGCAAAAATTGCTTGGATAAACTTGGGAGATCAGAATACTAAGTTCTTCCATATGTGTCTTAAAATGTAGAATTATAGAAATAGAATTCTTAGTATTACAGATGCTAATGGGGACCTTCTTTTTTACTATAAGCAAGTTACAGACCACTTTGTTGGATATTATAAACAGATGTTGGGGCCCTCAGTGGATAGTATTCAGTGAAAGGATAGAGTGTATGCTATGGGGCCTAGATTGACAGTGGAACAACAATTGGAACTAATCAAACCTTTCATAATGGAGGATGTGAAACAGGCTCTGTTCAACATTGACATCTCTAAGAGTTCAGAGCCTGATGGTTATGGCAGTGGATTCTTCAAGGCTGCATGGAATATAGTTGGAGAGTTAGTAACAAAGGCAGTGTTGGATTTTTTCAAACATGGCAGATTACTCAAACAGTGTAACTCCACTCTCCTAGCACTTGTGCCAAAGGTAGACAACCCCACTGAGGCAAGTGAATTCAGGGCCATAATTTGTTGTAACACCCTTTATAAATGTATTTCAAAGATGATAACATCCGGATTAACTGCTGTCTTACCATCTCTTGTTAATGCAAATTAAGGAGCCTTTGTCCAAAACATGAGTATCATTGACAATGTTCTCCTCAGTCAAGAACTCATCAGAATGTATAACAGGAAGCAAGTATTACCTAGATGCCTTATGAAGATTGATCTAAAGAAGCCCTATGACACTTTAGAGTAGTCCTTTGTCAAAGAGATGGTAATGGGATACAAGTTTCCTCAGTAGTTCACAAATTGGATTGTGGACTGTATTCAGACAGTGACTTTCACTCTTGTGCTTATTGGGGAGCATCATGGATACTTTCATGGAGGGAGAGGGATCAAGCGGGGGGATCCTATGTCACCACTACTGTTTGTGCTAGTGATGGAATACCTCACTAGGAGTATGAAGATTGTTGCCAATGATATCAGATTCAGATTTCATCTTGGCTGTAAATTTATGCAACTGGCAAACATATGTTTTGCAGATGATCTTATGATCTTCAGCAAAACATCTATTCTCTCAATTCAGCTCATCAGGGACCAGTTTGATACAATCTCTAGAACTACAGACCTCTATGAAAATCACACAAAATCTAATATATATGTCAAAGGGGTTAGGGAGGAGATAAAGACTGAAATCTTGCAACTTAGTGGATTCAGAGATGGCAAATTCCCAATGAGATATCTTGGGGTGTCATTGTCCCCAACAAAGTGGTCAAAAATTGATTGTTATACCTTGGTGGAGAGGATTACTACTAGAATGGCTAGATGGGCCTCTAGACATCTATCTTATTCAGGTAGATGCCAACTCATCAATTCAGTCTTATTTTCCTTGCATGTATATTGGTTTGGCATATTTGTATTGCCTAAATCTATTTCAAACTGGTTGAACAAAACTGCAAGGATTTCCTGTGGGGCAACTCCTCTAGCCATAGGAAAATCCCCCTAATTAGTTGGCAAAATGTATGTTTAAGAAAGAGGTATGATGGTGTAGATATCAAAGATTGCAATCTTTGGAATACTCCTGCTGTTGGAAAACAGGTTTGGACTCTCTCATAGAAAAAAGACAGCTCATGGGTTAAGTGGGTGACCACCATTTATTTAAAGAATGTGAATTTCTGGGACTACAGTCCACTTTATGGACTGTAGTTGGCCATGGAGAAAAATTAATAAAATCAAAAATAAACTGAGGGTTGCTATAACCAATACAAATGGAAGTTAACTCAAAATGGTTTCTACACTATCCAGAGTGGTTATAACTTGCTTAAGAATGAGCAAGTAGAGTTTAGAGAGGCTCGAGTGGTCTGGAATAAATTGAACATTCCAAGACACTCCTTTTTTATGTGGCTAACTGTGATGAGGAGACTATTAACTAAGGAGAGATTATGTAGATTTATGCAGATGGAGGATTGTGCTTGTGTATTATGTGGAAATGGGTTGGAAAATGTGGAGCACCTGTTCTTCCATTGTGAATGGTCAAAGAAGCTGTTGGAGCACATAATGCAATGGCTACAGGTAGAGCATTGGCCAATAGGGATGTGTAGATGGATTAGAGGGCTTATGTTTGCTTTCAGAACCTTGGGGCTTAAACAGAAACTTGTAATTGCTGGTGTAGCTGGTTGCATTTACAAGATCTGGGAAGATCGAAATAAACGGATATTTGCACAAGAGAGTAAAGACTGGAGGAGTGCTAGTGCTGGCTTAAAACAGGACTTGAATGCTAGATTTGGCAAGCTAATTGGTAAAGTCAAAACTGATAGGGACAGAAGGCTATTAGCTTATGTGATGTAATGTCAAAGTTTCAAGTTTTTTTTTTTTTTACTTGTAATAGGTAGATGTACTTAGCCTTGCCGTTCTGAATTGCTAAGTATGGCTTGGTGTTTGTATTTTGCATGTGGGAATAAAGTAATTACTTTACCTAAAAAAACTATTAAAAGTGATGATAACTTCGTTACATTAGAGTATTTATCCTCACAATATATATCGATACTTAATGTGGATTTTTCTCTCATTAGAATTTAAAAAATTGTGATTGTGATCAATTGTTCCTCATAATATTCACAAGTATATTAATCTAATCATATGTTTAGATAATGTGGGGAATTTTTTATCACAACAGTGTTACAAAACGTGAAGAACATTTCATCACAAAAGACATGTATCACAAATCATCATATTAACATTGTCATTGCAACTCTATACACCATTAATTATTACTAAATGTAGAAATGGTGATAAAAAAAAAAATACTAGCTAACAATAGAAATAATAAAGACTCACATTAAAACTCTTTAAGACAATTTTTCTGATACATAACCGACATAAGGACTGCTCAAACGTCTTTTCATAATATTATTTATTCAAAATGTCAAATAATTTACAAATGACCAATTGAATTCACTAAGAAAAAAATCCAATCTTCGTAGCTTTCATGAGAAACTAGTATATGCATGTGCCCTAAATCTATCTGCATCTTCTCTCTATATACTTTGCCTGCTTTCACCAAACGGCCAATTGGAATAGAAACTCTTAAATGTCTCGGTCTAATTAAAACAAAGGGCCCACTATTTCAAGACTTAATTATGTTATTTCAAAGTACATGGGGTTGATGTTTTTGAAACTGGTTAGTCCAAGGTAAGACTTACACTCTCTCTTCGAAATGAAATTGTTCCACACTTGGTGCTTAAGAGATATGACAGTCATTTCACAAGATACAACAAATATAATATCAAATTAAATAGTAGCACGAGAAATTTTAATATCCGAAAAACAAAATAATATTTTGAACTCTCTTTTTATAACTTAGGGAAGAAATGCACTTACAGTTTATAAATGCACAATGGGAGAAGAATGACTAGAGTGCTAAATTTTGGATTTATGAGGGGCAATTTATAAAAGGTTGAAAGTTATAGGCGAGCACAAACAACTTTTCAATTTAGCTCCAAAGGTTGTAGGTTCGGTCAAATAGACTCATGTTCGTACAAACAAGTGCACGATGACCAAACAAGTGCACAATGACCAGGTGCATCAGATCACGTGCAATTGTAGCCATTCATCGCATGGTTACAATCACAAATATTGTCCGACCTTGATAAGCCATCATCCAATGGTAAAAGTTAATTTTGGAAGGAGTCCAAAACGATAGATCATGCAGACCAAAGCCCACGATCTGCACCGTACCCAGGTCCGTACCTAGTGCGTGGGCAAGTTGTGCATACGCTCGTGTGTGTTTCACCAAATCGGAATATAAGTAGGTCCTCTACCTCCACGAACTTTGGTTCCCAAGGGCCCAAATCCCTTAGCCAAGTCTAAGCTAAATAAATCAGTCAAAAAAAAAATCAATCAAAATTTGGATGCATGACATTTCAATGTGTGACGAGCGTCTTTTGGCTTTTCACATTTTCCAACACCTTTAACTTTAAGTGACTTTGAGCATTATTTCCTCAATTATCCCAAATTTGATTCAAGCAATTAAATACATTAAACCCTTCAACTTGGAATGTAGATTAATATTGGACAAAAAAACATTAATTTTGATAAACAGAACCTACTAAACTTGTAAGTCAAAGTTGGACAAAATTCACAATTTTCAAATTCTAACTATCTCCCACATGAGTGAAATTCATGCACATGAAGATGCTGATGCTTGCAAAAGTTCAAGCGAAAAGTTATTGCATCAGGGAGGTAGTTTGTTGCTTTGAACTTTCAATGATCAACAACTCATAAAAATATTTTACATAGTTTTTCAAGTATACACCTTATAATAAATTTAGAATCAAAGATCAAGACAAGATAAGGAAAAAAAACACAGTTCATATTGTGATATTGAATAAGTACCTATATTCAAAACTTGACTTTGGTCCATTAAAAAATAGAGATGCTTGAGTCTTGACCTCGGCCTTGGTAGGCCGAGACATTTTAATCAAATATAGGGCCAAACACTACCCGAGAACTATTGTCCAAGAGGACAAACACTATAGTGTTCGACTTTGACCTAAGGATAAGGTCGAACACCTTGGTGTGTTAGAGCTCGGCCTTTAACTCCAACTTTGAGGTTAAGCCTAAGAGTTTGATTTCAGCGTCAAGCCCCAACTTTGAGGTTTAACATAATAGCTTGACCCCAACCATGTGTTAGACCTTGGCATTTAGCCTAACTTTGCCATAGCCTTGTTTTAGAACCCGACATTAGAGATCAAACAACAAGCACTCGACTGCCAACTTGGAGGTCAAAAACTTAGTGCTTGACCCCAAAGTTTGAGGTCGAACATGGACCTTGGGAGGTCGAGAACCATAATTTCATCCGAGTGACAGTTACAATATATGCCCACGACGCATACATCCCCGAGAATCTTGTAACGTGTCTGCTATATGGTAGTTACCACCCCACGACCTGAGTCATGGGAAATACTCCCGCACTGAACTAGGAAAAGTTTTCCAGAGCTTTGTTGGTTCACTTATTTATCTTACTCACACTAGATTTGACATATCTTATGCAGTGAGTGTGGTTCCAAGATTTATGCAAGATCCAATTGAAAATCACCTTGTCGCTACAAAAAGAATTTTACAATATCTTCAAGGAACTAAATAACTTGGACTTCGATAGGTCAATGAAGAAGATAACAAGTTAGTTGGATCATTGATAGTGATTGGGTGAGATCCATAGATGATCGTAAAAGCACATCGGACTATAAATTTATCTTGGTTCAATTGTGATCTCATGGAGCTCATGAAAGCAAAAGACAGTGGCATTATCATCATCAGAAGCCAAATATATTGCAGCAATGAAGGCTGCTTGTGAAGCAATTTGATTGTGGAGAAGTCTCAATGACAAGCAAAAAACGTAAAAGGAGCAAATAAACATATATTGTGACAATATGTCAACTGTAGCAACGACTAAAAATCATGTGTTTCATGCTCGCTCAAAGCATATTGAACTACGGCATCACTTCATCCAAGAATTGGTGGATAAGGAGGAGATCATCATGAGTTTTATCAACACAAATGATCAACCAGCTGATTTTCTTAGTCACATTGGAGAAAATTGAGAAGTTAAGCAGTAATTGAAATTTACAAATTGTGGAGAAGTGTAAGAAATTAATTTGTAATTTTCCAAGTTATGTGTTGAACAATCTTGAGGTTATCTAAAAAAATATCTAGTACTACTACTAAGAAATATCTAGTATCTAGTACCATCTACCAACCACCTCATTAAATGAGATGCAGAGGTGTCAAGATGTATCTCTTATTCTATATAAATAGTGGTGTACTAATACAAGTTGAAACCAATGATGCACGAACATGACACGGACACGGGGTATGTCAATTCTTAAAACAATAGGTCATGACACAGTTCGGACATGGTTCCCATATTATACATATATTATTCATAGAAGCAGGGAAAAATTAAACAAAAGAAAAAAGTGTTGTTAATATTGTAGAATAAAGGACTAAATAGCCTAATTAAAATCATAAAAATGTCATACTCAGGGTTTAAAATTGGGTACAATTTTAGGAGCCCAAAATTGAGAGAGGGGCAGCTTGTACGTTACTTCAGTTGACGACAGCGGCGACAATGTATCTTTTCTAGTTGGAGTGAGTGATTTGAGAGAGAAATGAGCACAAAAGGGAGTGACTGATTTCAGAATTTGAGAAGTCTCAAATCTCTGAAAGAAGCGTGCATTTGCCTGGAAGGTTAAGGTGAGAGAAAATAGTTTTTCATTTTCTTATTTTTTTTGGCCCCTAAACTTTTTTAAATGCCAAAATAAGCCCCGTCGTGTCCTAAATGTGTTCGTGTCCTATGCATATCCGACACTGCACGGAACAATTTCTTAGAGTGTCTGATGCAGCATAAGTTGTAACTATTAGGTATATGCCCTAGATGCCAATGAGGACAAATAGATTGTATAGAGTATCCAATTATGTTGTACGAACTTATCATTAATAAAGGCGTTTATTATTTTATTCATATAAAACTTCATGGCATTAATAAGTATTGAACAAGTAGTCCATGTGTATCGAGGTTGACTCTTCGCCCTTTATGGAATAAAGAAGTGGCAAGGGAAGAGTCTGACACCTGATCACTTAAGAGGGTTCGCACGTCAAGGAATCTTAGTTGGGCATTAAAATTCGACTTGTATGACACATGCTCTGACAAAGAGTTCCAGTCGAACACTATGGGACAGTGAGAACACGTGTAATAGATAAACCAATGGAATTGGTATACTCAGTGACTGTCAATGATTGGATTACTGATCATAATAGTATGCATGAGTCTTAGACCTGAGGGGTCATGATCAATGTACTTGTGCTATTGAATCTGTTAATTTATTAGAGTAGTTAGGCCCAAATCACCCTTTCGTGGGTCCGACCTCGAAGTGCGATCTCAATGAGTCAAGTAGCACTTGTGAAGTGATAGCTAAGATGGGATTTTTTTCACTGTCTCGATAGTAAACGAGAAAGTATCTGTGCGATCATAGACAAATGAAATTATAAGTCTTTGGCCAAAGCAATGAAGCTAACTCATGTAAGACAAGGAGGGTAGTTTGGTAATTTCATTATGCTATGATTTAATGCACAGTATGAAGTTTAATGAGTTTGACATATACCATGACTCTCACTTGATCAGGATACGTCAGTGAAGGGCTTACACGCATACGGTAGTTATGGTCTAAAGCTTCGTAAATAATTTGTTCATTTCGTACTCAATTGGGTTACTATGTGAGTCCACAGGATTGGTTAGGTGACACTCACATCCTTTGGTAATTCCTCCCATTGCCAATTTAGACAAACTTAAAGAGTCGCGCTATAAGAAACGAACATGATGTCTTTTTGTGTTAATCTTTTAAAAGGATAAAATTAGTTGGATTGATTGATTTAATGGTAAATCAATAAATTATGTATTTAGTTTAATTAGATTAAATTAAATTATTTCAGTAAAGAATTAATTAAATGAAATTAATTAATAATATATATTTTGGATTTAAATAGGATTTAAATCAAATATATATTAAAAGGTGGACTAAGTTGACCGGGCCAATTAAAAGCCCACCTTGACCGTCCATGGAGCCCTAGGAGGCGGCCACTAGGAGTCCCAAGGGGTACTCCTACTTGTTGCATAAGTTAGAAGAGTTACAAATACCTCCAACTATGTAACAAGAAACCTAACCCTAATTACATAAAACAAAAACAAAAGGAAGAAAACTCCTACTCTAATCTCTCTCTCTAGCCGTCCACCATCACCAAGGAGAGACATTCGGGGATCTTTGGAAGGTTCTTTTCGCTTGAAGCTTTGGAGACAGGAATTCTAGAAGAGTTGTTGTTACACGAATTGAAGAAAACGAGGTCAATAAGGTATTTAACTTCGTTTAATTTTTGTAAAACCTTGAAAATCATCAAACTCACGTTAAAGTGATTCGACTCTAGAAATTCTTTTTATTTCCGCTGTGTTTTTCATTCATAGGATTTCTAATAGTAACCAAGCAAAAAATCAAAAGCTAAATAAAATAAAAGAGCAGGAGTTCATCCTTGATTCTAAAATAGCCGTGCACTACTAAGCTGCACCTACCATCAATTCCTAAAAAAAATTTCAGCAACTTCCCAAATATATATCAAGTTTTTCACTCAAAGCCCTTCACACTTCCGCCTACTCTCCAACATTTTCTTCATAACCCGGTAAATTGAAAGAGGCGTTAAGCCGAGAGAGGTAATACTCCTTACCATCTTCTTCTAAATTATGTAACTAGGATAATATTTAATGGTTCAATTCAGTATGTTTTGAATTTGAGTTGTATTCGATTGTGTATATGATAATTTTTGAGTTGAGCTTGAATTGGAAAATTGGAGGAGACACCTAGACGTGGACTCAAAATTGAGAAAGGAAAATAATTGCTCATTGGAATTGTATGTTTCACCGTGCATATATGTAAGGTGAGGTTACAGTGTGCGATGGCGGTGATGAGAGGTGGACATGGCTAAGGATATCATCGATGATGAGTGGTTAGGCGTCTCTCTACTGTAAATTGTCATGTCCATATTTGTATACCTCTGTGTACAAATAGCCTTTTAGTTGGTCACCTTATTTAAAAACTAGCCATCCTCTTCAAACAATTATGTTGGATAACCTCCTCACTTAAAGAAAATATAATTTTTCTAAAATACCCTTATCTTAAAAATAATATTAAATAAATATATGTAAGAAGAAAAACATCTTCCCCAAAAGAAATGGGTTATACACCTTCCCACCCAAAAAAAAAAAAACCAATTCTTCAAATCCCAATGTATTCTCTTCCCTTTTATTGATGATTGATAACCAAATCTTCAAATTCCAACCATCATTCCTCACTATTATGTTTTGGACTTCTTCTAATGGACATGGAGAAAAAAAATTGAAGAAAGTGAGACCCAAAAGTTTCAGAAATCAAGCTCCAAAATTGTTAATTTATCTCAAATCTAATTTTTTACATAAAATTTGTTATTTAAAGACTAGGCATTCATATTTAAGAGTGTAATTTAAAATATTAACAAGATTGATATTTTTTACTTTTAAAATCTGAATAATCATGAATTTCGCGAGGAAGATGTATAGTACTGGGCAAATCGGTGTTTAGATTCACCGGTCTGCCCAGTCTGTCCAATCGAAATTTAACAGTCTCTGGACCGACAGACCGGTCGATAAATCTGCCCAGTCATTCCAAATCGACTACCCCCAATCTTCCCAGTTTTACCAATTAGCTCATTCTGTAGTTTTTATTATTATTTTTTATAGGCAAAATAATAATTAGGTTCTTTTTTCTTATAATTTCAATATAAATAATTCTTTTCTTGTTTTTATAGAAAAATGTCAGATGTTCCCTTATATTATCAATTTGATGGTGAGTAGAAGAAAAACGATGATGGCTCATATGAATGGTTGTCGGAGAGCGCAAGAAACGCAAAAGCAAGAAATTGCAATGACCACCAATCTTCTAAATCCCCAATTTGATATGATTTCGTGGATTTCATTATGCTTGTACTTGGAGTGCATCAATTAAAAGTGTAATTTATGAATGCGTTAATGTAAAAAATTGGAAGATTTTCTATTTCTATTTTTTTTATGTTTTTGCATTATTTTATATTTGAAGTTCATCAATTAAATGTGTTATTATAATTGTATTCATATTTTGAATTGATTATGCATTTTATGACATTTGTATTTCCCAAAAAAATTAGATGACCGATCATTCTAGTTTGTAGTGATGACCGATCATTTTATATGAAAGTATAAGATTTGAGATAAAATTAATAATTTCGGAGTTTGATTTCTCAAACTTTTGGGTCTCACTTTCTTCATTTCTTCTTCTCCATGTCCATTAGAAGAAGTCCAAGAGACAATAGTGAAGGATGCTAATCGTATGTGGTTGTTAATCATCAATGGAAGGGAAGATAATACAATAAGGTTTGAAGATTTTTTTGTTGTTCTTGGGAGGTGTATAGATCCCATTTCTTTTGGGGGAAGATGCTCTCCTTTGTTTATGTAAGAGGAGAGAGAGATGTGTTGGGGGAAAATAACTAAACACAATAGAAACGGAATTTGAAAATTTTATTTGCATTTCTCCATTACAGGATCAATTCTGGGGTTTTATCAGACGTATGCATGATAGAGTAAACAATACTTTACCCGTTGTAGCGAAGTGGTTGGTGAATCTCAAAAATTCGAATCCTTCAACTTTTTCGCAAATAACTTCGGCTGAAATCTTGATAATCTGAGCAGTCCAAAAGTGGTGCCTCTAAATTGTCTCGCCGGAAAAAACTTGATCAAAAAAAATCTCCTCCTTGCTTGGCTTGATGACTGCAGCTAGGGCTAGGGAGAGAGAGGAATTTTTTGTCTTGTGGCTCAAGTGTTAATTGTAACTTCTGACCTAGATATTAATTAATGTGATATATTTATATCACTTAAGTTAATACCTCTAAATTAGCCAATTATGGACGCCTATTGGCCGTCCTTTATGGTCTTGGTGTGCCACTTGGTACACCAATTTGAACTCAATCCAATCCATTATTTAATTTATTAATTCAATCCAATTAAATAATAGATAGGATATTTAATTAATGTTATTTCTCAAAGAAATAACACATTAATTATATTATAAAAGAACCAACTTATTTCTCCAAATAATTAATTCCATTTAATTAATTTTAAGTATCCAATACTTAAAAATATTACCAAAAGTATTCTATATTTTCTATCGATTTTTCCTTTTAAAGCATCACTCTTTAGGTTCATATATATTAGGTAATGGGAGGATTACATTGAATATGGATCCCACCTAGATAGTCAAGTGGTCCATATTGTAATCCAAATAAGATGAAATAATTGGATCATTCTTACATTTTCTATTGTAAATACCGTGTGAATATAATCTCTTCATTTCCTTATCCCGGTCAAGTGAGAGTCATGGTTTTTGATCAAACTCAGTAACTTAACACTATGCTATATTTATAATAATTCCAAATTAGTTAATGCTTTGGTAAAAAACTTTAAGATCTAACTTACTTATAAATGTATAGAATAATTCCTCGTCCACCTTCGAGGGAACGATTCCCATCTTAGATATCAGTTAAGATTACTACTTGCCCATTAAGTTGCAGTTCGAGGTTGACCTCACCAAAGGGTGAATTGGGTCTAACTACTTTAATGACAAACCCAATGTCACAAGTATATCTTCAACTCGATTTCTCAAGTCTAAAGTTCAGACACACCTATTACAATTTAATCAATTCTGTCATTGACTGTTAAAGAGTGAAACCCATGTGATTGAAGCGATGCGAGTCATGTCTAAGTGCGACTATCTCTATCTGTGCACCTATGTTGTGAGTTCTTCACTACTTCCTAGTGATTGACGGGCACCTTTCTCGTCAAAATTCATATCATACAAGTCTTCATGATTTCCAATGCCCAATTAAAAATCATTGATTTACAGACTATTTTAATACACAAATGTCAAACTCCTCTAGTGCCTTAGAGAGATAAATTTTGTGTTCATGGACTTATAGATGGTTACAATATATAAATGCCAACATAATAGTAAACAACTAATTGCCTTTTATTGAAGGAATGCGAAACAATTACAAATTAATAATGTCCTAATATTTTCTAATCCTCTAGTGGCATTTGAGAACATTAACCTAACAATCTCCCACTTGTACTCAATGCCAATCACTATGGTGTCTAATACCCATCTATTCGAGATGTCTATCCAACACTTCCTGTGTTAAAGGCTTGGTTAATGGGTCAACGATGTTGTCAGCTGAATTTATTCTCTAAACAACTATCTCACCTCTTCCAACGATTTTTCTTATTATGTGATATCTCCTATCAATGTGCTTGGATTTGTTGTGAGACCTTATTTCCTTTGCTTGTGCAATAGCTCCGTTATTGTCACAATAAATTGGCAATGGCAGCTCTATACCAGGGACCACTTGAAGTTCTCTAAGAAAATTCCTAATCCAAACACCCACTTTAGCAGCTTCTGACACTGCTATGTATTCTGCCTCAGTGGTGGAATCAGCAGTTGTGCTTTGCTTGGAACTTTTCCAAGTTACCGTTCCACCATTGAGCGTGAATATAAACCCTGAAGTGGATTTTTGATCATCTATATCAGATTGGAAATCTGAGTCAGTATATCCATCCACCTTCAAATCTCCATGTCCATATGTTAGGGCCATATCCTTAGTTTTCTTTAGATACTTGAGGATATTTTTGACAGCAGTCTAGTGTTCTCTTCTCGGGTTAGCCTGAAAATGACTCACCACGCTTAATGAGTAGGCAATGTCGGGCCGTGTGCATAACATGGCATACATCATACTCATTTCTTTCCTATCTTCCTCACTTTGAGGAGACAGAGATTTTGAAAGGTGCATCCCATGTCTCATGGGCAAGATACCTTTCTTAGAGTCTTCCATCCTAAATCTTTTTAGGACTTTCTCTAAGTAAAGGGCTTAGGAAAGTCCTATCATTCTATTTGTTCTATCTATGTAGATACGAATTCCTAGAATATAGGTCGCTTCTCCCAAGTCTTTCATAGATAATGTATTTGAAAGCCATCTTTTGACTGATGTGAGCATTCCTACATCATTTCCTATTAGTAGAACGCCATCCACATATAAGACAAGGTAAGTGATTTTACTCCCACTAACCTTCTTGTAAACACATGGTTCATCTTCGTTTTTAACAAACTCAAATCCTTTGACAGTTTCGTCAAAATGTTGATTACAACTCCAACCGGCTTGCTTAAGTCCATAAATGGATCTCTTAAGTTTGCACACCTTATGAATATCAGACCCAGATGCAAAGCCTTTAGGCTGATCCATATAGATATCCTCTTCGAGGAATCCATTGAAAAAAGCCGTCTTCACATCCATCTACCATATCTCATAATCCAAGTGTGCAGCTATTGCAAGTAGAATTTGAAAAAACTTGATCATTGCCACAGGTGAAAAGGTCTCTTAATAGTCAATTCCTTCCTTTTGACTATAACCTTTTTCTACAAGTCTTGCGTTGTATGTGTCAACTTTTCCATCCGGGCCTATCTTCCTCTTATAGACCCACTTGCACCTTATAGGTGCAATGCCCTCAAGACGATCTACCAGAGTCTAGACCTAGTTGGAATGCATCGAATCTATCTCCGCCTGCATAACTTTTAGCCACTTTGCAGAGTTGATGTCCATCATTACTTGATCATAAGTAAAATGGTCGTCCCAATGAACTCTTACTGCTATAGTGTGGACATCCGTTTCCTCTTGTAGCAGGTACCCATAGTACCTATCAGGTTGATGTGGTACTCTATCAGATCTTTGCAACGTTGATTGTGTTTCATCAGCTTCAGTGTGTGTTTCTTGAACAGTTGTCTCCCTGGATGTTTCATCTTGTTCATCAAGAATAATCTTTCTACCTGCACCACCTTCTTGAATAAATTCATCTTTAAGAAAGTACGCTTGTAGTGCAACAATATTCCTTTGATCATCTTGGATGTAGAATAGGTATCCATAGAATTCTCTAGAAAATCAACGAAACGTTCTTTAAGGGACCTAGCTTCCAATTTCTCTGCTTTTGTTTTCTTGATGTAGGCAGGGCATCCTCAAACGCTAATGTATTTAAGGTTTGGTTTTTTATTTCTCCATATCTCATATGGAGTCTTAGGAACGGACTTGGAAGGATATCTATTCAAGATATGAACAGCCGCAAGGAGTGCATGTCCCCACAAGAAGATGGGTAAATAAGTGTAGCTGAGCATAGATCGAACCATATCCAAATGCGTTTAATTTCTACGCTCTGCGACCCTATTTAGTTGTGGAGTCGCTGGTGGTGTGAGTTGCAATATTATCCCATGTTTCTTTAGAAACTGATCAAACTCGTCACTCATATATTCACCTCGACGATCTGATCGCAGTGTTTTTATATGATATCTAGTTTGTTTTTCCACTAAAGCCTTAATTCTTTGAACTTATCAAATGATTCAGACTTGTATTTCATTAGATACACAAGACCATACCTTAAATGGTCATCAGTGAAAGTAATGAAATAGTGAAAACCTCCACGAGCCATTTCTCTAAATGGTCCGCAAACGTCGGTGTGCACAAGTCCTAATACTTCAGTGGCCCTTTCAAAAGTCCCGGTGAAAGGGGATCTAGCTATTTTGCCTTTGAGTCAAGATTCACAAGTTGGATAGGGATCGGACCCCAATGGGTCAATTAACCCATCTTTCTCCATCTTGTGTATCTCTTGCTCGCCAGCATGGCCTAGTCTAAGATACCACTTTAAGTTAGGTTAGTAATTTGCCTACCATGCTTCTTTGAGATGACATTTACAACACATTCATTTCGCATGTTTAAATAATAGAGGTCATTGACTAAAGTAGCAATGCCAACAATATTATCATTAAATAAAATGCTGCAAGTACTGTCAATGAAATTAAAAACATAGTTATTCCTAAACAACATAGGAATTGAAATTTAAAACATGTCCAAATGATAAACATAAAGAAGTTGATCGAACGCGAGAAGCCAGGACACTCTGTCCGCTGCCAACACTGATCAACACCTCTCCATGCTTCAACTTCCAGAATCACTGTAGATCCTGATTCATTACACAAATGTGAGCACTAGCTCCAGAATCAAGTATCCACGAAGTGGAAAATACAGTTATAGAATAATTGGTTTCTAAAATAAAAAGTTCCATACCTGTAGTCTTGCTTTGATTAGGACATTCCCTTCTTCAGTGGCCCAGCTCACCACAGAAGAGACTCCTACTCTTTTCTTTGAACACTTCCTTACGCTTCTTGCTCTTTCCTTTCTTGTTTCCTATTTCTCTTCAAGCTTTCAAGGGTGCTTCCATTTTTCCTTTTCCTTTTCCATACTTGTAGACATCCAATGGTACGTTCTTAGGGATGGAAATTGTATTCCCTTTTCTATTCCTTTTTATTTGTCTTTGAACAATTTCGAGTTTGGTTGTTAGCCTAGCTAATGAACCCTCGATATCATTCATATCAAAGTTAATGACGAAATAGTAAAAGGAATCAGGAAGCTACTGCAGTATGAGGTCAACTTGAATGTGAAGATCCATTTAGTAATCTAAAGACTTTAATTTTTCAATTAAGGTCATCATCTTCAGTACATGATCTCCCACATTCTCATGTTCCCTCATTCTTGTTCTGAAGAGTTCTCTCGATATCAAATACCAAACGGTCTTACCGTTCTCTCCAATATTGAGTCAAGATGGAATAGTATGTCTCTTGCATTCTCCAACTTTTCATGAGAGCTTTGCAACTCACTGCACATTGAGTCAAGATGGAGTAGTATGTCTCTTGCATTCTCCATCTTTTCATGAGAGCTTTGCAACTCATTGCACATTGAGCTCATAGCTCGATGATTGTCACAGACCCAGTCTAGGCAGGAAATTCGAACCCTTTCATCCTGCAAAATACTCGGTACAGGAAGACGATTGAGTTCTAGTACATACTTAATCGACTCGCTACTTAGGACCATCCTTAAGTTTGTGAGTCATTCAATGTAATTTGGTGCAGTCAATGTGTATCTTTTTTATCAAATCAGATAAGGGTTTAGTAAACATTGTGAGAGAGATAATAAGCAAATAACTGCAGAAAAGTAAAAAGACTTATTAGAGTCTAATATAATTGTTGTTCCAATTTTAAATTAAGGACTTTCAAAAATAAACTTGGCTCCCACTATATTTTTCGAAAATCCACACTTCCACTGTGGGATTTGGAAGTCATCGTTGGAAGGCTTCGTAGTGGTGGATTTATTTAACTAGATTAATAGGTTGCAACCTTTTTTTAGTATGTGGCCTAATCAATCTATTAAAGTGATGTCCAACATCAACCCATCAAATGCATGACTCAATCCCTTTGTCCATTATTCATCAAATCTCAACCTTTTAATGATCATATTGATTTATAAATAATTTAAGTTCAACCCACTGACTTTCTATTAGTCTAACAATTGAATTTCACCTTACAACCTTTTACTGGTATGTGGGGTGAAATTTGTTTCAACTAATGGCATTTCATGCACTTAGAAAAATTCAAAATATATTTCAATATATAACCCACATTGCGTAGGTACAGTATTATATATTAAATATCATTATAATTTCTCCTAAGTTCAGTGGAGGACAGGATACTTAGTACCCTTTATTAACTTAATATTTTTCAAAGTGGGAGAATTTAAATTATTTATTGGGTCTCAGTTTGCACATTAATCCATTTTATACTAAACATACAAATATGGGTTAAAATAAAAGGATAGCAATCCTAGAAAGCTAACAACACACGATTTATGGACTTTTATTCCTAGATTGAGACAAGCCAATGTCTCAATTGAAATTAAAAAAAAACTACACTAAAGCTTCCAAAGCTCCTTCTTGTATCTCCTCGGCTCGACTTGAATTTCTCCTTTGGGTCTATTCTATTTCTAACTATTACATTTCAATATAAGTCACCTATACAAAATTAATCTAGAAAGAAAATAAAAATAGGCTGAAATAGGCCTTTACAACCCATCGAAAGAAATACAAATATAAACGAGCCTAAGTCCATGTATCATGTCTCCTATCACGTAACATGTCAAACATGATAATATCATGTAACACACTAAAAACATATGTGTTAATTTCTAATTAAGTTCCAAATTCAATTATTGTCTTTCATATTCTCGAGGAAATCAAACTTATTTCAGTCTATTTGAAAATTCAATTTTAATGAACTCCAATTAATTTTATATTAAAATCCAATTTTAATAAAAAATAATCTCTAAGTATATTAAAAGTAATTTCACAATAGAAGGAATCCAATTTAATTCAAAGTCTTACTTTAATTAACATTAGATTACTTGGAATATTAAAATAAATATTTATTATTTATTGTTGCATTAAAATCCAATTTTAATCAAAAACTAAATAAATATATTTATTTAATAATATACCCGGATTACCCACGGGTCAACCCAAGTCATTGACTGATCTGTGTGTTAAAAAACACATGGGTGGGCCTGTTGTGGAGTCCAACAGCACAGCGGACAACATCCCATTTGCACGCTACATCCCAGTTGTTTGTGCGAATGGGCTCACTGCTGGGCATGCATACGGTAGACCCAATTTGTCCGTGTGCAACCCAGCAGCCAACAACTCACTCCTCCGGTCTCTCCCGCAGCCATCGCGGAGGCAGGTTTTGCTGCCGTCGATGGGGATTTTCGATCCCCATCTTTTCGTGATTATTTTATCACATCAAAAGTTACATAAAACATGATTTAATTTATCTAACGAATAAAATAAACAAAATCCTCAAGAAAACAAAAAACTGTGAAATCCACATATCTAATCATAGATCGATAAAAGCTGTAAATCATGCATCTTTATCACATATTTACACGTAAATTACATACGCCGAACCCTGCTATTTTGCTCTGATACCACTGTTGGGGAAAAATAACCAAACGCAACGGAAATGGAATTATAAAAATTTATTTGGATTTCCCCATTACAGGATCAATCCCGGAGTTTTATCAGACATGCATGATAGGGTAAATAATACTTTACCCGTTATAGCGAAGTGGTTGGTGAATCTCAAAAATTAGAATCCTTCAACTTCTTCGTGAATAACTCCGACTGAAATCTTGATAATCCGAGTAGTTCAAAAGTGCTGCCTCTAAATTGTCTCGCCGGAAAAAACTTGATCAGAAAAAATCTCCTCCTTGCTTGGCTTGATGACCGACGGCTAGGGCTTGGGAGAGAGGAATTTTTTGTCTTGTGGCTCGAGTTTTAATTGTAACTTCTGACCTAGGTATTAACTAATGTGATATATTTGTATCACTTAAGTTAATACCTTGGGCTTAAATTAGCCCATTATGGATGCCCATTGACCGTCCTTTATGGTCTTGGTGTGCCACTTGGTGCACCAATTTGAGCTTAGTCCAATCCATTAATTAATTTAATCCAATTAATTCTTCTAATTAAATAATAGATAGGATATTTAATTAATTTTATTTCTCCAAGAAATATCACATTAATTAAATTATAAATGAACCAACTTATTTCTTCAAATAATTAATTCCATTTAATTAATTTTAAGTATCCAATACTTAAAATATTATCACAAGAAGTATTTCATATTTTCTATCGATTTTTCCTTTTTAAGCGTGACTCTTTAGGTTCATCCATATTTGACAATGAGAGGATTTCATTGAATATGGGTCCCACCTAGCTAGTGAAGTGGTCCATAATGTAACCCAAATAAGAAGAAATGATTGGATCATTTTTACCTTTCCTATTGTAAATACCGTGTGAATATAAACTCTTCGTTTCCTTATCACGGTCAAGTGAGAGTCATGGTTTTTGGTCAAACTCACTAACTTGACACTATGCTATATTTATAATAAGTCCAGATCAGTTAATGCTTTGGCCAAAGACTTTAAGATCTAACTTACTGATAAATGCATAGAATTAGGGATGGGAACGGGGCGGGTATAGCAGGACTCGCTACCCGCCCCATTAAGAAATTTCAATACCCGGACCCGCCCCGGACCCGATCATTACCCGCCCCGCCCCGGACCCGGCGGGTACCTGGCGAGTCCGGGTCCTACCCGTTAGACCTGGCCGAAATCGTTTTTTTTTTTGGACATTTTTTAGTCTATCTTATTCTCAAAAACACATTCAAAACATATCAAATAAGAAAATAATATTGAATTGATGATTCAACCTAAACAAACCCAGTAACCCACTACAAATCATCTAATAATTAAATGTAAAAAAAATACAAAACGAGTTCAAAAAAATAAAATCAACTTCATACTTGGGTTTACATCATCAAATTAATTCACTAATAACTTATACATTCAATAAACAACCAAATAAAATAATTATTAGGTTTCAACAACTGTTTCTTCATCTTCTTCCTCATCAAGCATTGTGGGACAAGCTTCCAGGCCACTAAACTTTAAACAAGTACCTAAAATAGAAATAGATAACTAATATTAATTTTATTGAATGTTATAGTGTAATACAAAACGATTAAAGTATTACGTACCATTCCCCTCATTCCACAACCAACGGCGAGCACACATCAAAATTTCCAGAGTAGATGGATGTAACCTATTACGATGGGGACTAACCAATCTTCCACTAGTGCTAAAAGCAGACTCAGACGCAACTGTGGAGACTGGAATAGCTAAAATATCTTTTGCCATCTTCTGTAAATTGGGATATTTAACCCCATTCGTTTTCCACCAACTCAACACATCAAACTCTGAAATTCTTGGAAAAACACTCTCCTCCAACCTCCAAATAAAAATCCAATTCCGATGTGAGTGACACTTTAGTACAAAAACTTGAGCTTGAAGCCACAAATTGATCAAACATATCTAAGTGCTCACTCTCACACACACTAGCAATACCTGATGACATACTTCCCGATTTTCCAGAACCACCAATACTCGATGTATCTTTCAAATTTGTAGCAACTCTAGTTTGGTAATCAACCAACAAATCATAATAACTTTGGCGAATTTCAACAATTTTAGATTGTGCACTTTCGGGATATATTAGTGGGAAATAAAACTCAACTAACTTCATTTTGTACCTCGGATCCAAAACGGCAGCAACCCCCATTAAGATATGACAATTATCCCAGTATTTTTCGTATTTCTGTAACATATCTTTTGCCATATACTGGATCATCACATTTGTACTCTTCACCCACTCATCTAATTTTACTTTGATTTCACAAATTTTTTGAAAATAAAAATTAGAAGTGGGATAAAGAGTACCAGAAAACATCTCAGTCACATTGTAAAAAAGTTTCAATTTACTACAAATTTCAACCGCATTCTCCCAGTCCTCGTCAATTGGTAAACTTCTATAGTGTATATCTCGTGCTTTAGCTCGTGGGAACACATCTTTATATGCTATTGCAGTTTCTAGCATCAAATAAGTTGAGTTCCAACGAGTTTTACAATCGAGAGATAACTTTTTACCACAACTTACATTCAACTGACGTGCAACTTCCTCAAACCTTTCAACTCTAGCAGGTGAGGCAGTCCAATAAACAACACTATCACGTATTCTCTCAATTGTATTACTAATTGTTTCTAAACCATCTTTCACAATTAAATTCAAAATGTGAGCACAACAACGCATATGAAGTACCTTTCCATCTAAAAGCACGTCTTTCGTAGAGAGTCTGTCCAACAGCCGTCTGAGCATTGCGTCATTTGTCGTGCAATTATCTACCGTGATTGTTGATACTTTACGATCAATATTCCAATCCATCAATGCATCAGCTAGCAAATCACATAGCACATCTGCGGTATGTGGAGCTGGGACATAAACAAACCTATAAAATAATAAAACCTTATAATTAAATTTCTAAATACATATAACATAAATATAATATAAAGTATTGAAAATTAAAGTTACCTTAAAATGCAACTTTGTAATCTCCACGAGTCATCAATAAAATGTGCAGTAATTGCCATTAAATCCTTTTTGTTGTTGCTCGCTGTCCACATATCAGTTGTAATTGCAACACGACACTTAAGCTTATCCAATGACTTATAAAATTTGATCTTCTCATCATTATAAATGCTAAAAATATCATTCTTTAAAGTGTTTCTTGATATCATGGTAAAGGATGGTTGAAGGCTAGCACTATATCTCCGGAACCCGACATGCTCAACTATACTAAGTGGATAATCATGCAAGATAACCATTCTCGCAAGCTCACTCCTCGTATATTCTTGACTGAAAGTATGCGTTGTAAGCTCTTCAGCTCCACTAACTTTCTTACTCGTCTTAATTAGACTTTGACGAATATCCAAGCCTCTTGGACGTCTTTTGCAAGCCTTTTGGTAGTGCTTAAACAAACTTGTGGTCCTAAAACCAGGAGGAGCTTTAAGACGAATCTTGCAATACTTGCACTCTGCATATTGCATATCATCAACCTTTACTTTTTTAAAGTGTTCCCACATCTTAGATGTTTGTTTCCTCTTCCCACTCTCTTGAGGAATATCATTAGTTTCCAAAGTAGCACATTCCTCCTCATGATTATCTCCATCTATCATCTCAACTTCCGTATTGTCATCTCTATGATTGATCGACTGAACGGATTCTACTCCTTGTGATTCCATCTGTTAAATTGAAAAGACAAGTTAGAAATTTTACAAAAAAAGAATCTATGCAAACGTATGGGAATAAAATTACAATTTTAGATTATTTCTTTGACGGCCCTCTGATGATGATTGAACAATCTATGTCCACAAAGGGGGCACAAAGATATTTTAATGAGCTACAATAGAGATCACAATTTCTTATGCCAAAGCAAATCAAACAAAAAGTATATGCAAGACAGCAAGAATAAACTAAGTTTCAGAATACTAAAATCAAGGGTTTTATGTAAATTGAAACTAGGTAATACTAAAAAGGTTCGCTCCTGAAGGCCATCAACCAATCTCAAAATCAGGATTCCTGACCAAAAAACTAGTTAAAGATAACAGCTTAATCTTAATTTCTTATGCATATATGTCATTTTAAGTTTTCTTTTTTCTTGATTTTGAAAATGCATCATCAAATGCCTGAATTATGCACTTTTCCATTTAACACATTGACCAAAAATATATCAAGAACAATTAAGATTCATTTATCACTTCAATATATATATATATAGCTCCGATAGACGTGATTTTAGATTCCAGCATAAAATTCTCCAAAAAAAAGAGAGACAATTTCAGGATATAATTAAATCTAAAAATCAAGAGGAGAAAATCGGAGAATAATCAAAATGTCAATACAATATTCATAGCCACTAAAAACATTCAAAATCAACATCAATTCAAGAAAAAGAATGAAAACAGAAAAAACAAATCGTTCACGTATCTGTTTCGATGAACACAAAAAGAATCAAAATTCCACAACAAAAATCTTCATGCCATTGATAAAAGAAATCAAAGAAAGAGCTTAGATTTATTTACCTTTTTCTGATTTTCTTTGAGCCGAGAGAGAGAGAGAAGGCAAAAGGCTGCTTACTTTTTTTGAGACTGAAGTGAAGGCTGCGACTTGTTTTGAGGTAGGGTTTGCAGTTTACTTCTAAAATTAAAAAAATATATAATACCGGGGCGGGTCCGGGTCCAGGGCGGGTATCGACTGGACTCGTTACCCGCCCCGGACCCGGCCGGGTCTTGAATTTTGATACCCGGACCCGGACCCGGCCCCATTTTTTTGGACTCATACTCGTTAGACCCGGCCCCATTGCCATCCCTACATAGAATAATTCCTCGTTCACCATCGAGGGAACAAATCCCATTTTGGATATCAGTTAAAACTACTACTTGCCCATTAGGTTGCAGTTCGAGGTTGACCCCACCAAAGGGTGAATTGGATCTAACTACTCTAATGACAAACCTAATTTCACAAGTATATCTTCAACTCGATTCCTCAAGTCAAAAGTTTAGACACACCTATTACAATTTAATTAATTCTGTCATTGACTATCAAAGAGTGAAAACCCATGTGGCAGAATCGATGCGAGTCATGTCTCAATGCCCCTATTTCCATCAGTGCACCTATGATGTGAGTTTTTCACTACTTTGTAGTGATTGACGGACACCTTTCTCGTCAAAACTCATATCATACAACTTTTCATGATTTCCAATCCAATGCCCAATTGAAAATCATTGACTTGCAGACTATTTTAGTACACAAGTATCATACTCTTCTAGTGTCTTAGAGAGCTAGATCTTGTGTTCATGGACTTATAGATGATTATAATATATAAATGCGAATATAATAGTAAACAACTAATTTCCTTTTATTGATAGAATATGAAATAATTACAAATTAATAATGTCCTAACATTCTCTAATCCTCCAGTGGCATTTGAGGACATTAACATAACAAGATGAACTATTATTTTGAGTTTTTATGGATTTCTTCAAGAGTGACTTAGTTTTTGTACAATAAAATTGGATAAAAAATGTAAGAATTTTTTATTTTTTTTTATTAAGAGGCTATTTGTTAAATGAGGTGAATTTGGAGGCTATATACCTAATTGTTCTCAGTGTGTGCGTGTGATGCAGTAAACATAGAAAGGAAAAGGAAAGAAATGAGGATACCTGGACAAGAAATTAAGAAGAAGAAAGAGAAAGAGAGGAAACAATAAAAGTAGTTGGAGAAAGGGATGAAAAGGATGAGAAAAGAGATTAAAGATTTCATATTTTGTTGATGTATTTAGGTTCTTAATATCGTAATCAATTCCAAGTGGTAATGAAGTCATTTATTCATGATATAGTTTATTAATTGTTAAAAACATGATAATTAGTTAGTAAGTAATTAAAATTGAACAATTAAGTAATGAAATCCAATCTATTTAGTTTATTCAACAATGGTGATATATTGAATGCTATATCATATGTGATATATTGGACAGGTAGTCAAGATGGCGAAAAATCAAAGTGTTATCATGAACTTTAGAAATGGGATGAAGTATCCGACCGTACCTGGTGAGTACCACTTGAAATTATAAATGTATTTACAAAGCTAGAGGAACATATATGTACTGCATGCGTGTCTTATATACGTATAAAAGATTGTCATTTTTTATGAAGAACTTGAGTGAATGCTCGTTTTAACTGTTTATTGTTCCATGTTCTCAAAAATATGAGATTCATGTAAAAAAAATGTGGACTCTAAAAACTCTATGGAGCTAAGTGCTACAACGTACTCACTGTGTCGTGCCGTTGAGGACGAGCCGGTGCTTCTCGTGAAATCACATTGGGAGCCACATCTAGAGTCCATACGAGTATGCCGAGTCCCACCTATGTTGATACATTGCCAGATCGTCGTTATACTTGTATGCATGTGATTTTGAAGACGTTCAAATTGTTTCGATTGTTATAAAGGATTGCTCGACAAATTGTTCTGATCATTTTGATATTTGATTGTTCTGATATTGGTTATTTTCCCTTGAACTGGATGGTCGGCGAGGTCCACTGCGTAGCATTGGACTGCTAGTAGATTAGCTTCATCGTCCAACACCAACTTTAGGTGTCCTTTCATGGACGAGATGGAGGTCTCTACGGCTGTGATCGTCGCCTTCATGTACCAAGGCATGACCAGTTCATTTGTGTTGAATTGGAATGAATGAATATTTCATTTTCTGTTGTTCTGCTTGAAAAGGAAGCTATACACTGCTATTTATAGTAATCTCCCTAATACATGCCAGCTGGACGTATTAGTTATAACCTAGCTAACAAACCTAACTAATTAACAAAAAGAAGGTTACAACTAATTAACCATAAAGTACAACTACAGATAAATACATTTCAACACCCCCCTTCAAGTTTGGACTTGTCTGAATATGTCTAAGACTCCAAACTTGCATAGTAGGTAGTTGTGTTTGTCTCTTCCAAGCCCTTTTGTTAGTAAATCAGCTGGTTGCTCATCTGTTTTGACATACTCAGTACATACAACCCCTTTTTGTATCAATTCCCTAATCATATGCAAATTCACTTCTATGTGTTTGGTTCTTTCATGAAAAACAGGATTGGTGGCAATGCACATAGCCGATTTACTGTCACTGTATATCTTCACAGCTTTCTTCATTTCAACCCCTAAATCTTTCAATAAGCCCAGTAACCATAATATTTCACATGAAGCAGCCACAATAGCCCTATACTCAGCTTCACAAAAGGATTTAGCCACTGTCTTTTGTTTCTTAGTTTTCCAGGATAGTAAAGTATCACCAAGTTTTACAAAGAATCCAGTCGATGATCTTCTAGTCATCAAGCATGATGCCCAATCAGCATCACAGTAGGTGCTCAGCTCCAAATTGTTGTTCTTGGGCATGAAGATTGCAAGTCCAACTGTTCCTTTTAGATATCTTAAAACTCTCATAGCAGCTCTCATGTGAGATTCCTTTGGTTTGCTCATGAATTGTGTCAACAACTGTACTGAATAACTGATGTCTGGCCTTGTCATTCCTAGATAGATCAATTTCCCAACCAATCTCTGAAATTCAGTAACATTCTGTATTAAAGGATCATCATCTTGAACCTTGACATGCTCATCATATTCTCTGGTTGTTAATTTGAGATTCTGCTCAACTGGAGTATCTATAGGCTTACAAGTAGTCATTCCAGCTTCACTTAGCAATTCCAGCACATATTTTCTTTGATTTATACATATTCCATCCTTTGTTCTAGGCACCTCAATGCCTAGAAAGTATCTTAATTCTCCTAGGTCCTTTATATGAAAGCTTCTGTGTAAATAATCTTTGAGTTCGGATATCATTTCTTCACTATTTCCTGTTATAATAATGTCATCAACATACACAAGAAGGATCACAATCTTGTCTTTCTTCTTCTTTGTGAACAATGAATAATCATACTTTGACTGACAATATCCAGCTTGGTTCAATGCATCAGTAAACTTCAAGTTCCATTGTCTAGATGCTTGTTTAAGGCCATATAGGGATTTTAGCAGTCTACACACTGGATTAGGTGTCCCCCCTGGAGTGCTAAAACCCTCGGGAATCACCATATAAACTTCTTCAGACAAGTCACCTTGCAAAAATGCATTGGTGACATCAAGTTGAAAGAGAGGCCAATCATGTGCAGCAGCCAAAGCTAACACTGTTCTGACTGTTACAATTTTCACCACTGGGCTGAATGTGTCATGGTAATCAAGACCTTCCTGTTGTGTGTAACCCTTGGCCACCAACCTGGCCTTAAATCTCTCAATGGAACCATCTGATTTAAGCTTTACCTTATACACCCATTTACATCCTATGGCTTGCTTGTGTTTAGGTAAAGAGACAATCTCCCATGTGTTATTATTCTCTAGTGCTTGAATTTCAGCATGCATTGCATCCTTCCATCTTACATCCTTAATTGCTTCTTGGTATGAAGTAGGTTCAGTCACTGTATTGATTGAGCAAACTAGAGCTTGAAAAGATGGTGAGAGATGAGTATATGATAAATGAGATGAGATAGGATAAGTGATAGAAGAATGAGCTTGAGGCAGTGTGGGACAAACATAATCAGTAGCCCAAATAGGAGTCTTAGAAGTTCTAGTAGATCTTCTAACAACAGAAGGAAAATGATGAGCAGGAGAAGGTGAAGAGGGAGAATGGTGTTCAATAGGAGGATGGGAGATTGGTGGAACTGGATTGGAGTAAGGAGTGATAAAATCATCCAAGAAAGATTGTTCATCATGAAGAAGAAGGTGATCAGAAGGGGAAGGATTGGAAATAGCAAAAGGGAATATGGATTCATAAAATATGACATCCCTTGAAACAAAGAAAGAGTTAGTGTTGAGATCAAGTAATTTGTATCCTTTCTGAGTATAAGAATAACCAATGAGAACACATGTCTTTGATTTAGGAACAAACTTATCAATCACAGGTAACACCTTAGCAAAACATAGGCAGCCAAAGACTTTAAGGTGAGTAAGAGGTGGAGGTTTATGGAAGAGCATTTCAAAAGGAGTTTTTCCTTGTAATAGAGAAGAGGGAGTTCTATTAATTATATATATTGCAGTGTTAATGCATTCTCCCCATAACTGGATAGGAACATGGGATTGGAACATTAGGGCCCTGGCCACATCTAGAATGTGTCTATGCTTTCTTTCAACTAGACCATTCTGTTGAGGGGTGTATGGGATAGAGCTTTGATGAACAATGCCCAAGGAGTGAAAATATGTAGAACACGCTGATTTGAAAAAATCCCAAGCTCTATTAGTTCTTATTGTTTTAACAGTGGTATTGAATTGATTAGTGACATAGGCAAAGAAATCTTTAATGATGGGGAGGATATCTGATTTATGTTTGAGAAGAAAAGCCCATGTTCCTCTAGAGTAGTCATCTACTATGGTTAAGAAGTATTTTTCATTAGAATAGGTTGGTGTGTGATAGGGACCCCATATATCCATGTGTATTAGTTCAAATATAGATGTAGTGACATTGGTTCTTGTTGGAAATGGAGCTCGAGGATGTTTGGCCAAAGGGCATATTGGACAGAATTTTGATGATAAGTTGATATAAGGGCCAATGTTTGGTAAATGCTTCATTCTATTAAAAGACATATGTCCCATTCTCAAATGCCATAAATGAGATTCAACAGAAGATAAGCAACTGATATTTTTATTATGGCAAAGATGTATAACATTTTGTGAATCAGAAGCATTACAATGATGTGAAGAAACAATAGAGTTGCTAGTGTACTGTTTATTACATGAAGAGGCAGGAAAAGGAAAAGCAAAAGTGCCATTGAAGTTGCATTGGAGATTTGAGTTGGTATGTGAAGGATCAAGGAAGTACAAGCCATTGTGAGCTTTACCAATCCCCTTTATCTTGCCACTCCAAATGTCCTGAAAAATGCAAAAATGAGGATACAAAACCACAAAGCTGTTGTTGTCTTGTGAAAGCTTAGAGATGGAAAGGAGGTTAAACTGAAATTCAGGGACATAGAGGACATTCTTTAGGATTAAGCCATGAGAAAGTCGTACTGAACCAATTTTGGTGACTGAAACCACTGTACCTGTTGGCAATTTAACAGAAGTAAAAGGAGGTGCGTTGTGTGCTGAAGTGTCAAACATGTCAAGATTATAACACATGTGTTGATTGGCTCCGCTATCAATAATCCATTCATGTTGAGTAGTGGCTGATAGAAGAGCAAAATTATGAATCAAAGTACCTGAATGTGATAGTGGAACAGCTGAAGTAGAGGCAAAGTGAGCTGTGTTTTGTGCATCAGAATTAGATGTAGTGGAGCTGAGCATGTTGATCAATTGTTGATACTGTTGAGGAGTGAACACAGGAGCTTGGGGGACAGGAGATGATGATTTATGGGAGTCTTCCGTGTGTTGTAAATCAAAGTCAGGATCCTGAGAAGGATTGAGAAGCTGAACACTGGCTTGATTTGAATTGTATCCTCTTCCTTGTCCCTTATATTTGTTGACACTTGGTTTGCCTCTACCCTTGGGTGGATAGCACGAATCCCTTGAATGACCAGGTATTCTACAATTGTCACAAATCACATCAGATCTTCTTTGTTTACTTTGAGAATTAGAGTAAAAGACCAATGGAGTATCATGTTGTGGTGGTGGCATGTTGATTGTTCTCTCAGATTCTTCATTACACAACATTGAGTAAGCCTGCTTATGTGTAGGAGGTGGAACCATCATGAGGATTTGTGATCTTAGTGAAGCATAGGACTCATTCAAGCCAACTAGAAACTGCATGAGTTTATGCTCTTGATTGTACTCAATTTGTGCCTTTGAAGCCATACATTCACAGTGTGGAAGATTCACTAAGGAATCAAACTCTTCCCACATATGTCTCAGCCTAGTGTAGTATATAGTCACTGAATTTGTACCTTGAGTGTGGGAGTTAATCTCACGAAATAGAGCAAAAATTCTAGCCCTATTCATTTTGCTAAACTGCTCATGTAGGTCATTCCATGCATCTTCAGCCGTATCACAATACACCAAACCATTATAGATTTCTTTACTAACACACTTCAATATCCAAGAAAGAACTAATGAATTACATTTCTCCCATTGTTCTAATCGAGGATCATCAGCCTCAGGTTTTACACATTTTCCAGTAACAAAGCCCATTTTGCTCTTGCAATTGAGTGCAATTCTCATTGCCTTACACCAAACACCATAGTTCTCGGAGCCTTTAAGCTCATGTGGCACCAGATGAAGGTTTGGCACATCGGAAGGGTGAACATACAGAGGATCATTAACATCATATGTGATTGAATTGTGTGGGGAAGATGGCGATGCAGAGGTGAATGTGTGAGCATCCATGGATCAAATCGATAAATTGCAATGCAGAAATTAGGGAAAAACTAACAGAAATGAATTGCGCAACAAAGAATTAATTTCGCGGAAAATAAACGAAGAATCGAATCTGAAGGTGAATCAGAAATCAATTCGCGAAGCAGAAAATTGAAATCAACCTTTCAATTGAATTCGATTATTGATTCAGAAATGGATTTGCGAAGATGAATCGATGAAACTATGAAGAAATCGCACTCGAAAATTTGAAATTTCATGAAGATCTACGCAGCACTTCGTGAGAGAATCGCAGCACTCGTGAGAGAATCGCTGGCTCTAGATACCATGTTGAATTGGAATGAATGAATATTTCATTTTCTGTTGTTCTGCTTGAAAAGGAAGCTATACACTGCTATTTATAGTAATCTCCCTAATACATGCCAGCTGGACGTATTAGTTATAACCTAGCTAACAAACCTAACTAATTAACAAAAAGAAGGTTACAACTAATTAACCATAAAGTACAACTACAGATAAATACATTTCAACAATTTGTTCGGCGAAGTCACTCCTTGCAAATGGAGAATAAGGTAGTAAATGTTCCATTGAGAGTCACAAGGTAATTTATCTAATCTGATTTTGAATCTTAGCTGATCTGGTACTCACTGGCTCGATCTAGTATCTTACTCCATAAACATAAGCTAAAAGTTTGGCGTTCCATCCCAGGGCCCATATTGCGGTATTGTCCCTCTCTACCATGAAAGTGAGTACAGTTCCTTGCGAGGATCCAAATGTGCATATCAGTGCCGTCAGGGACAGTCCAGCTGGGTATGACTTCAATGTATTTGCCTGTCAATTAGAAACAAAGTCAGTTTTTTGTTTTCTATTTTTAATTTCTTGAAATTATTGAGAGAAAAAACAAAACAAATTTAAAATTAAATAATTACCTGAAGAATGTAAAATAATGATTAACCCAAACATCCCGCTCCAATCATGAGAGCACCCTTAATTAACATGATCTTGACTAAGGTTAGCAGAACTAGAAGAATTAGCATTATCGGATTCGTGCGTCCAAGGTGATCCTGATGCAGGTCCTTTAATAAGGGTCATTATCATCGCCCCGCCTACGATCACCGCAGTCCCCCAAATCTTCGCATGACTCGGTATTCTTTTGAAGTTTACAATCTGAAGCCTGAAATAAATGATATTCATGTTGTTTAATCATAGCTCATTCGTCGTAATGAAATACTTTGTGATAAGATAATTAAGCTTAAACCTTAAATATAAAAGTACAAGCACTTAAAAGACGAAGGGTACCTGAGTATCCAAGCCAGTAGAAAAGTTAGAGCAGGAATGAGATTGCACATGGCTGAAGCAACTGTAGCTGTTGTGTAATTCATTCCAGCATAGAAAAGGTTCTGACCAAAACCCGGGCTGTAATCATTCCTAATTAATAAGTCACATTATTAACACTAGGATATGAATCAAATACATCCCAATTTATTAGGTAAGATATAAGACTCAATCTCCACCCTTGATACCATTTGATCCTAAGGTCTGATTTTAACCCATTTTCAGATTATATATATATATTTTTTTAATGATATCAGGGGCATTTTAGTCAACAAACGTAACAAACTCATGCAAGATCAAAATCAAATCCCACTTATTGTGCCCATAACAGATTTTTTTCTATAAGTTTTTCTTTCCAATTTCAATTCAATCAGTTCACAGAACTCAATTAATCATCATCAAACTAAATATACAGAAATCAAATCCCCCTTATTTACGTCATTTATCATCAAACTCAAGTAATCATCAAGCTCGATTCATCATCATCGTCAATTCATCATCATCGATCGTGAATACAAAATCTTATGCAAAAGATTTTAACTTTGTTATGTGATTCCTCTGTTTTTTCACAGACATCCCAATTTCAAATTATTTTCTTTTTTTTGGTTCTTTTAATTTAAGTAGTAATGGCAATTCAGAGAAATAGAGTAAGGTTCAATGTTGGTGACCTCCGTAGAACATGGGAGTTATACATTCCCACAAACATCCTGAAAAAATTGTTGTACAGAGAGGCCCTGTTATATAGCCTCATGGACCACCTGTTATACAACAAATATTAGTGTATTATACACTAAAAACTCAGTATACATTAGCTTGTAAATCACAAATACACCATCATACAGTAGCTTATAAACCATTATACAGTAAATACAACGGTGATATACAATGTGTGATTAGTGACATACAATTAGTGATTTCAAACCATTATACAGTATCTTATAACCCAATATACAGTATCATATAACCCATTATACAGTGAATACAATAGCTAATTAATCCATTATACAATAGTTAATAAACAAATATACAGTAAATACAAACAAGGTAAAATACGAAAATAAATAAAAATTAAAATAATGGAATTTGGGCCCGAGAGGGTGGTGCTCAGCATACTTATGATAAGTATACTGAGTTGCTTTTAAAACGACGTTTCCTTCAAGATTGAAGTAGAGCTTGGGGCCAAATTCCAAAAATAGTTTTTGCCTTTTGGAATTTTAAAATATATATTTTTTTATTTTTTTTAAAGCAAAATAAAGTACATGAGTGGTGATATACAGTGTGGTATTTAGTGACATCACAATTAGTGATTTTTTAAACCATTATACAGTAGCTTATAAACCATTATACAGTAAATACAACGGTGATATACAGTGTGTGATTAGTGACAAACAATTAGTGATTTTAAACCATTATATAGTATTTTATAAACAACTATATAGTATGTTATAACACATTATACAGTATCTTACAACCCATTATACAGTGTGTGTTTATACAATATACAATTACAATCTTATAAACCATTATACAGTATCCTATAACACAATATACAGTAACATATAAGCCAATATACAGAATCATATAACCTATTATACAGTGAATACAATAGCTAATAAACATTATACAATAGCTAATTCACACATTATACAATAGCTAATAAACAAATATATAGTAGGGGAGATTGATATTTCGCGATAGACTTTTCAGTTCGCGAAAATCTATCATCTTCATGGCTATTTTCGGGTCGTCTTTCCCAGCGACTCGAGTAGCGACATCACCACCATCCCATAGCGGCGAACATCGCCCCTCGTCGCACCTCCCACAGCGGCGCATCTCGCCGCCTTTCTCGGAAGATCATTGAAGTCGACGAGTCAACACAAATTCCAGAAATTCAATATTTCAGATTTTGGTTTTTTCAATCTCGATTTTCCAGAAATTCAGAAATTTCAGAATTTTAATTCAATCAAAACTGATTCTAGTGAAACCAAAATTTCAGATTGATATTTTTTAATTTTCGGTGATTTAATTTTGGCAACAAATCGAGAGATTGTAGGGGAGATTTCGGCAGTTTCAAATGGAGAGATTTTAGGAAAGATTTTGTGCCGCTATTTTTGGTAGTTTGATGCTGCATAATGATGCCATTGACTATTATACCCCCTGATACATTTGGAGCCAAATATCCCCCATGTTTCTTGATTATTTTTTGGACTGTTGGATTTAATGTATCCAATGGTGTATATTGGGTCTTATATCTTATCTAATAGAGGGTATGTATTAGATCTTGACCCTCTATATGTATATAGATGTATAAGTTTTAGAGTATTTACTCTAATAAGCCAAGTAACATGATCTTGAGGAAAATGGAGGTGGTCATTTTTGGCCTGGTTTTCCTGTTTAAAAAAGACACAATTTTCTACTATGAGCATCAAAACTTAATCTGAATTTGACACACACACACACACACTAACACACAGTAGACAATGAGAGGAGGAAGATCTATTGTGTGTGTATATACCTCTCTAGAAACAAAGCAAAAGGAGCGAAGAGAAGTGCCGCAATAGCATTTCTATAAACAGCAAAAGTGTAATGGCTGGTTTCTTGATTTAGAGCAGCTTTCGCAACAATGGCAAAACCTGCACTCCCAAATTGAAGTAAAATGACTCCCACATATGGCTTCAGATTCTTCATAAATTTCGACTCCATGATCATATTTTCTCTTTGCAGTTTAATCAAATTCCAGTAGTGCGTACTTTAGCCTTGTATAAGTACTCTTGGCCTGGTAGGCCTGGTATAATTAGTTGGGTCTGCCCAGACCCACACCCAAAACTTTGGGTCTGGACCCAGACCCAAACCCAAAGATTGGGCCTAGACTTAGACCCAAAACTTTGGGTCTGTATCGTTTTGCCTAGACCCAATCTGTTTTGTTTTACTTTCTTTTATAATTATATTTTTATTTTTACTTTTTTATTTGATATTTAATGATTTTATTTATATAAGTAAATATTAAAATGTATATTGTAGAAATGTAATTTGAAAATATACACACACATATATAATATGTAAAAGACATTTATATATATAATATTAAGTCTGAAATCTTAAATATACATATATTTAATATTAAAAAAAAATATGCAAAAATTCTACTAAATATAAATACTTAGTATTATAATAGAAATATGAAAAACTGTTAATTCTGTTAAAAAAATTATACTTATTATTATATAAATCTTTAAAAAAAATTTATATACATTATATAAACATATATACAGATCATATATATAACAAATTTTATAAATGAGTAGTATGTATATAGTAGATTTTTATATTTGCTAAAAATTTATATTTTATATTAAAATTCAAAGTTATATATATATATATATATGTGATATGGGTCATAATTTTCACTTTTCCTAAATGGGCTAACATGAAAAAGGCTTGTGAATGAAAAGCTCGTAAAAAGCCCAAGAATATGCTCGTGAGAGTGCTAAGATGAAAGCCCAAAGGGAAGCTCATGGAAATGCTTACGTGAAAATTCAAATAAATGGATATTTGGTGAATCTTATCTTTAACCACCAAATCCAAAAAAGAGAGATATAGCTCGTCATATCCTCCAATATCTGAGAACAAGTTGGAAGCAATCCAAGACTCCCCAACTACTAGGAAAATCAGCCATGAGGCCTATATATGTATATTTTTACTTCATTTTTTGTACTTAAGTTAAGTGAAGTCAAGTTCCAAGTTTCTTTAAATTGTATTGCTAGGGTTTATATTGATGAATATTCAAAGTCAATAAAGAAAAGCCTTCTTTCTCCGTTTCCTTTACATTTTTCGAATACTTCTATCTATGTGAATCAAGAGTTTAAATCTATTAATTACAACAATCAATCGAAGACCTTGTGTGGTGTGAAAATCCGAACCACATCAATATGTAAAAGAGATTTTTATATTTTGCTAAAAAAGTATATCATATATATATATATATATATATATATTGCTGCAATAGAAACAAAAAATGTGACTTAAAAAGAAAAAATTCTCTCAAAAATGATGAATTAACACCAAAAAAAATGAGATAAATAAAAATTTGAAAAACAAAAAAGTTTGTATAATATGTACAAAAAAACAAAAATAGAAAATAAAAAAGAATCTTTTTCTTTCTTTCTCTATTTCAGGACCATAAACTTGCCATACAACCAAGGTACAATTTTTTTTTTGTTACTCTCTTCTCAGTCAACTTTATCAATATAATGAAAATCCTTGCTCGGAGAACCAGCCGTCAAACACCAACAGAACGACGCCGTTGAGGCAGCCAAAAGGTCTGAAAATTAAAAAAAAAAAGAGGAGAGGGAATGGCGGCGAAAGGAGGAGCGGCGGCGGCGAAAGGAGGCTAGTGGAGGAGAAGTGAAGAAGGTGGATATGGGAGGATGCACCTCTAGGATAGTAAGAAGACCTGACACTACGACGACTGGTGGATCATCGCCACAACTAATCAAACATATCATCTGAAGTTTCCTCAAAGAATGGTGTATTAAGCACGCAAAGAGTCGGGGTACAAAAACGTCAATCAATGGTTACAAATTCTTGGATCTATCTGGGGGGGAATATTTATCTTAGCTATGCAGCTCAAGTAGCTTGACAACTTCGTCAACTTGGCTCACAACACTTGTTTTTTTTAAACTCTTACAGCTTGACTACGTCAAACTTTAGAGTTGGGGGGACTTATTGATGTGAGTAGAAATAGTCGTTGGGCCAAGCTAACTAAATAAGTACTTTATGGGCCTAAGCCCAATGACATTTTGGACTCGGATACTTCTAGAAGACACTCTATTCAAATATGTTCAGCTGGAGATTCGGTCAGCCCTAACCTGCACAGGTAGAGCATTCTATAAGTCAAGCTTGGAGACAAGAATCAATCAATCAAGATACTTTCCATTTACGGACCTGCAGAGGTCAAGCCAACAGATTACCTTTTGTTTACCATATATACATGATTAGATCTTGACCAAAATGAAGGGATCATGATTTATTCTTATTACCTTATGTACTTTAGGCATAATTGACTTACCATTTGAGCCTATCCATCAATTACTTGTATAAATACCCCCTATGAGGATGAATAAATAAAGCAACCACTTTACATCCGTGGACGTAGGTCTTCATTAGACCGAACCACATAAATCTCTGGTTCATATATTTTTATTCTCGTGCTTTATATCATATTTTCATATCATATATCATATATTCTTATTGGTGTGAAACCCACACACATCAATTGGCGCCGTCTATGGGAATATTGAGCGAGACGTGAGTTTTTTTTTTGTCAAAATTTTGAGAGAATATACGAAAGAATTGGGAAGCATTCAGTGAGAGATGTGAGAAAATATATAAATTTATTACATACAATGCCATATCGTGTGGAAAATTGGTTCAAAACATTGAGCCTTTTGGTAATGGAGAATCTAGGTCTGAACATTGGGGTGATTAAAGGAGTACCATTTACAGAAGATAGGTGATGTCATTATTACTATAAATCTTTGCATCATGTTGTATGTGCATACGTGATTTTCATAAAATACTTCCATGCATGAATCTACTTGTCTAAGGATATTAGTGGAATATATATATAAGGTGTTTCACTTTTCAGATTTTATCTAATGAAACAATCGTAATATTTTCTAATTTTTTTGTATCAGATCTCTTGAGGTTTTGAATGGCAATTGGAAATAGTAACCTACATATGAGAAAATACCAATGCCAAACAGTGTTGTTCAAAATAGATTCTTATGAATTTGTGTAGAAACATTCTTATTTAATTGAGATATAGATGTCCACTGCCATAATAGAGTAAATATTGCTTGAATTTCCTTGTGTTTGAGATATTACTTTCCACTCTTAGGTTAATATCCTTGTAACGTTATCACATAAAATTGAAAAATTAAGTCAAACATATGGAATAAAAGGTTACCAATAAAAAGAAAGAATTTCTAGATTTAACTTGTATTTTTATTCTTTAAAAAGGCATGATCGATGGATTTATTAAGATTTCTGTGGATGAATATTGTTTGTTTTTATCCTCGTATGGAGCCTTTTTCAGCAGTGAATCAAGGCGTGTGGAGCTAGCTATGCAGGTATGGAAAATTCAGGTGCAACCGTAGCATACTTGTGGCAAGTACGATAATAGCTGGAGCAGCTCGGGCTGCCCAGCAAAGTTGAGAAAAATCTGCAATAGTTGAGGCAGGTCATGCTGCCCCAGCAAAAGTGGAAAAATCGGCAATAGCTGGAGCTGCTCGGCTGCGTAACAAAGGTGGAAAAAATCGACAATAGCTGGAGCAGTTCGGGCTGTCCAGCAAAGGTGGAAAAAATCGGCAATAGCTGAGACAGGTCAAGCTGCCTAGCAAAAGTGGAAAAATCGGCAATAGCTGGAGCTGCTCGGGCTGCCCAACAAAGGTGGGAAAATTGACAATAGTTGGAGCAGCTCGAGCTACCCAACAAAGGTGGGAAAAATCGGCAATAGCTAGAGCAGCTCAGGCTGCCCAACAAAGGTGTTAAAAATTCGCAATAGCTGGAGCAGCTCGGGCTGCCCAACAAAGGTGGGAAAAATCGGCAATAGCTGAGACAGGTCATGCTGCCCAGTAAAAGTGGAAAAAATCGGTAATAGCTGGAGCAGCTCGGGCTGCCCAACAAAGGTGGGAAAAATCGGCAATAGCTGAGACAGGTCATGCTGCCCAGCAAAAGTGGGAAAAATCGATAATAGCTGGAGCAGCTCGGGCTGCTCAGCAAGGATGATAATAGCTAAAGCGGCTAAGGCGGCTCAGCAAAGTTGGGTAACAGCTGAAATAGCTCGGGCTGCCCAGCAAAGGTGGGAAAAATCAAAAATAGCTGAGGCAGGTCATGCTGCCCAGCAAAAGTGGGAAAAATCGATAATAGCTGGAGCAGCTCGGGCTGCTCAACAAAGGATGGTAATAGCTAAAGCGGCTAAGGCTGCTCAGCAAAGTTGGGTAACAGCTGAAGCAGCTCGGGTTGCCCAGCAAAGGACGGTAATAGCTGAAGCGGCTAAGGCTGCTCAGCAAAGGTGGATAATAGCTGAAGCAGCTCATGTTGCTTAGCAAAGAACGACAATAGCTGAAGTGACTAAGGCTGCCCAGCAAAGGACGGTAATAGCTGAAGCGGCTAAGGCTGCTCAACAAAGGTGGGTAATAGCTGAAGCGGCTAAGGCTACTCAGCAAAGGATGGTAATAGCTGAAGTGGCCAAGGCTGCTCAGCAAAAGACGGTAAAAGCAGAGGCAGCTATGCTGCTCAGCAAGTGCAGGAATCCAGGTCAGGTCTTTGCATGATCAAAAGGAAACGTAAAAAGTTCTATAACAAATCTTCTCCTTGGATATCATTCAGGTATCATGAGCATAGCATTAAGTGCGCATCATAGGCATGGTCAGGCATCACCTGCACATCATGTGTATAGCTATTTATCTACATCATTAACTAAGTTGTAATATTATTCAATTAGGATTAACGAGTTATACTTACTGAGACTTCTACAAACTTTTTTGCAGGACTTACAATTTTCACTAACATTTGTCTTCGTGAATTTATGATTTTTTGTCTTTTCAGGAAAGTTACTAGTTAGAGGAGTCTACAAGGGAAAACAACTCCCTCGCCCATAGAGCATGCAAAACCTGAAAAAGTTCTACATGTAACCGCAAGAATTGTGCCTTTTATTTTATCATCTTATGTTTTATTTTTTACCATTTGAAAAACTCATGCGTTGCTAATAATCTTTTTTGGAAGTTATTATTGTCATGATTTTCAGGTAAGGCCTAGAGATGGTAAGAGCCTTCTTTGTAGGGTCACATGCAAAGCTCCAATAATTTAGTAAGTTTTTCTTTTGCCAAAACTTTGAGATTGATTTATGTATATAATTATGTAAGATATGAATGATGAACTATGAAGTAAAGGGGAGTTGGTGAAGTGGAGGTAGTCGGAGGTTAGGACTGTTCCATCTAGATAGGTGGCCTGGATCTGTCTAGGCAGGGATAATTTGCCTAGAGGTCAAACGGTCCCTAGGCCAGTGAAAAATAAGGAGCGGTAGGTCCTCGGAAACATTTATGGGCCTACCCTAAGGAAGACCGGTGTTTGGAGCGATAAGGAGGAATGGACAGCCACAAGGATGGAGGTGACACAAGGAGGGAAACTCGGAGAATGTGGGACATAAGGAAAGATGCCGACAGTATGGGCCGACCACCCTAGCCCGTCTAGGAATATTTTGGTACGGATGGAGAAAAAGGGGATATAAGGTAGGAGGTAAATGTAAGTCTCCACGATTGCATAGTTGCGGTGCAAGTCCCTACGATTGTACGCACCTAAAGACGGGTGTTCGATCCCGTGTGCAAGTCACCACGATTGCACAGAGGTTGTACAAGTCCCCAAGATTATACGCACCTGGAAGAGGGTGTTTAATCCCAATGCAAGTCCCCACGATTGCAGAAGAGAAAGTACGAATGCAAGTCCCCACGATTGCATAAGAGAAAAAAAGTGACTGCAAGTCCCCATGATTGCACAGTGACAATACAAGTTCCCATGATTGTATGTGTCAAACAAGTTACTAAGAACTGATGGGTGTGGAAAGGCAAGTCCCCATGATTGCAAAAATGTGGACCACCTGACCCAGCTGTAGCTATAGCTTAGTGCAGGTCTGGTAGGTACCATCTGGAAACTAATAAATTTCATTTGGTTTTCTGTGAGGAATATTGGATGTCAGATTCCACAGGAAATTCTGAAGGAATGTTTGAAATGCCAGGAAGGAGGTATGGTTACGATATTCTATAACAATTTTATGAGCATAATATTTTATAGCAATTTGATTCATTGTTTATCCTATTAAATTTATCTTGTGACGAAGTAACACTAAGGCTAACCTACTCATCTGAGGAGGTACAGTAAGTTCGGTTGTATTTTTGATTTTGTGAAACAAGGCAGGTAAGGCAAAGGCAAAGTTGAGCAGTACATGTCTCAAATGCGAAACAAACCCCAAGCTGGGGAAAGGTCGTGGATGTCCATGGCCTAACATGGGCATGTCAGTCAAGACGAGAAAAATATATCAATAGCAAATTCTTGAAGTCTTAGCAGGGAGAAGAGCAGGGAGGTGCCTACCCTAACTTGGGCAGGTACAGAAATAATAAAAAGCGAAAGAAATGAACTTGTTTTACACATGCCCATTCAAAGCCAGCATTCTTGAAGAGAAAAAAATCTACTATGCGGGTTCGATCCCGGCAATAATAGAAGAAGTAATGTTAGCACCATCTCGAAGTATATTTTCCACAGCTGCAGATTGGGTAGCCATAGCTACCACAGCCCGATCAACTACAGATAGAGCAACTAGACCTGGAGAAGGAAGATTCTTTAACGGGACTGGAGGACCTATACCCGGTGTCACAAACAACATCAGCAATTCAGACAAGCAGGCCAAAAGACAATGTATCTTGAAAAAAAGTACTTAAGCTCTAGAGGGACATCACGTGCATCGGCTAGACCTGGACGATGGGGATGATCTAGGAGGTTGGACACCCCAACCTAGGCAGGTAAAGAGAAGGACAAAACAGGATAGAGGAGTACATGCGCTGGTTCAAAAGCACAATCTAGGAAGAAAGGAAAATTACTTTGCAAGATTTGTCTCGTCAAAGAATGGAATAGCATTAGCTAGATCAAGAAAGGTAGCCTCAGGAGCAGGCTGCCCAGGTGAAGCAACAACATGCAGGTCAACTTCATGGAGGATGACCTGACCTACAAATGAAGGATTCTCTGGTGTAGTTGGAGAGGCTACACCCATGATCATAATGATAAAAGTAACTTTGTGATGTCGGCACTCAAAGAAAGAAATTTCTCCGCAATATACACCAAATTGATCATGGATCAACTAAAAAAGATTGGGGACGTGACTAACCAAGTTGCGTAGGTCTGGAGGGTTTGAAGAATGCACGTAAAGACCTGGTGTACCCATCCATGGACATCCAAAGCTGGAGAGGATGATGCCAGAAGTGGTCAAGAGATCAATTCAAAAAGATGAACTACCTAGAAGCTGCACGACCTGGACAAGCTGGAGGAGTAACTATAGGCTGTACCACTTGTGGTGGCAGACCTGCAGAAGGACCAATGGGAAGACTTGGGAGGATGCACCTCTAGGACAGTAAGAAGACCCGACACTACGACGACTGGTGGATCATTGCCACAACTAATCAAACATATCATTTGAAGTTTCCTTAAAGAATGGAGTATTAAGCACGCAAAGAAGAGGTGGGGTACAAAAACGTCAATCAATTGTTACAAATTCTTGGATCTATCTGGGGAGGAAGGTTTATCTTAGCTATGCAACTCAAGTAGCTTGACAACTTCGTCAACTTGGCCCACAACACTTGTTTCTTTTAAACTCTTACAGCTTGACTATGTCAAACTTTAGAGTTGGGGGGACTTATTGATGTGAGTAGAAATAGTCGTTGGGCCAAGCTAACTAAATAAGTACTTTATGGGCCTAAGCCCAATGGCATTTCGGACTCGGATCCTTCTAGAAGACACTTTATTCAAATATGTTCAGCTGGAGATTCGGTCAGCCCTAACCTGCACAGGTAGAGCATTCTATAAGTCAAGCTTGGAGACAAGAATCAATCAATCAAGATACTTTCCATTTACGGACCTGCAGAGGTCAAGCCAGCAGATTACCTTTTGTTTACCATATATGCATGATTAGATCTTAACCAAAATGAAGGGATCATGATTTATTCTTATTACCTTATGTACTTTAGGCATAGTTGAGTTACCATTTGAGCCTTTCAATCAATTACTTGTATAAATACCCCCTATGAGGATGAATAAATAAAACAACCACTTTACATCCGGGGACGTAGGTCTTCATTAGACCGAACCACATAAATCTCTGGTTCATATATTTTTATTCTCGTGCTTTATATCATATTTTCATATCATATATCATATATTCTTATTGGTGTGAAACCCACACACACCAGGTGGCATTAGAGTTTGAGGAGCGAGAGAGTATATACTATATAATGTAATAAGTTTGGGTTTGGGCTTTGAAAATTTTGGGCTTATGTTTTGCGTAGGTCTGGGTCTGGGTTTAGGTGTAATTTTGGGTTTGGATCAGGGTCTAAATCCAAATAAATATTCAGGTATGAATCTGGGCCTAGACGCAAAATTTTGAATCTAGGTCTGGGTCGGACCCAACCAATGCCAGGCCTACTTGACCTCAGCTAGTAAGTAAGTGGAATTTGTGAGTGAGACTTGCATGCATGTCTTGTGCTTATATGGTAAGCCAACCGCATATGACTTTTCATGCAGAATCTATTCAAACATATTGAAAAGTAACTAAATCATTAGTAGTACTGTTCCATTTAAAAAATACATCTCTATTAGTATTTAATAGTAATGTGCTCTTGTACATATTGACTTGAAGTCAGACACCCGGATACGACTAATATTTGAGTCAATGTATTCCATTCATGCATGAAAATGTGAACATTTTTTAATTATTTGAAAAGGAGACCTCACACTTCATTAATTAATAAGGATTAAGATATATATTTATATATGTAGCATGCATCAACATTTGCAAATTATAAAGAATATTTTTCTTGATGATATTTGTTATTAATTTTTCAATTTCGATAATAATGATATATGTTTGTATAAATATAAATTAACGTTCAGTGCTTCTTGTGGTTTGGGATACATTGGTGCAATTCATTCAGCGCAAGTTCCAGGATACATCCTACTACAAGCTAGTCGCCTCCAATTTAATCTGAAAATAATTATTATGTGGATATCACATGTACTTGCATTAAGACTACTTGGTATTTGACTTTTAGCGTCTATGGGTTAGACAATTTTTCTCTGCTCGCATACATTTATGTAGGATATTATGACATGACAAGTATTCGATTGCTTTATTTTAAGGGTAAAATACATTTTGTATCTCTGAACTATTCACTTTATCGTATTTAGGTCTCTGAAGTAACAGAACTGTCTCCCAACTTAACTTTTTATGGCTTGTCGTGACTTGATTTGAGGGACCATGCATTTTCTTACGTTTGATAGTTAGGGATTTAAATGCAACAAAATGAATAGTTCAAGGTTATAAAGAGTATTTTGCCCCTATTTTAATTCCTTAAATACCTACATTGTGGAAAACCAAAGTGTAAGAGACATTTCTTACATTGAGTCTACCCCAATGTTTTGTACAAGGTATAACTTGTAAGCGTGTAGCACATAAAGGATTTGAGCAACACATCATACAACAATTATTTAGCATTTCACGTACGTGTAAACACTTGACATTCACCTTTATTGTATTTTGAGGTTTTCATAATGATTTTTTTCTTCTAAAATATAAATAAAAAGGATTTTAATCGAATCTTTTTAAAAGAGAGCCGAACATCCATATCTTTGTTCCTATAAAAACAAAGATCAATTACATGTACCATGATAATTGAAACAATTACACTACAATAAAAAAATAATATAAGTGACAAAATTTGAAGTGACAATAATAAATTTATCACTAGATACATAATAAGTGACAATATATATTTTTATTTGTCACAATAAGAGTTTTTAGTGACAAAAGTTTCTTTAAAGTTGTCAGTTTTGACAATTAGTGACACATGTGTAGTTACAAATAGAGTGACAACTATAATTGTTGTTACTAAATTGTCACTATATATGTGTCACTAATTGTTAATAGTGACAACAACTTCCTTGTCACTAAGTATCAAGAGTGACAACTTCTATGCAAATATTGTCACTATTAAACATGTAAATCCTATTTTTATGACAAAACAAAAGTTCTTGTAACTAAAAATTTATAAGGAAAATTTACACAGACCCCCTCACTTATGGGTTAATTATACAAACTTCCCTTCACTTTTTAAAACTACAACGACCTCCCCTCGACATGTTTTGGATTACACGGTCACCGGCTGTCAATTTTTTTGGGCATAATTTTGATGACGTCATCAAAAATATTTTTGACTTTCCCCATTTTACCTTTGGTCGAACCTGAACCTTTGGTCTAAACTTTATAACTCTCGAAATATACCCCAGGGGGTATTTGTAATATATACTAACTTTTCAAGGGGTGTCAATGTAATGTTATTGTTGAATTTGATTAAAGTTTGTTAATTATTTTAATTACCTTGTTTTAATTATTTCAACTAAATAAAACAAATAAATATTACTAATTAATTCTGAAACAAAGAAATAAAAAGAATTTAACTGATTTTAGATAGTTAAATATTTTTTACACCTTAAAAAAATTAACGATCAATTCAAAAATAAAATAATATAAAATATGTAATTATCTTTTACTCTTTAAATAAATTAACAATAAGCTGTCAAAAAAATAAAATTAACAATAAAAAAAGTTATTAATTCAAAGAAAAATTTATTGTTTCAAAAAAGTGAGTATTTAACTAACAATCAATTCGAAAATAAAAGAATAAAAACATTTAATTATCTTTTACTATTTAAATAAATTAACAATCACCAAAATATTTAATTAATAATTTCGTTAGTAATGAGTAACCATTTTTATTAGATATTATATTCAAATATATATATATATATATATATATATATATATCAACTTAATTTCAATACAATATGAATTACTAATTTTATAAATCATCAACTTATTAAAATTAATTATAATTGATAAATTATTAAACTAAATAAATGACTAATTTTTATTTTTAAATTCAAAGATTAAAAATAACAATAATCATAAGTAAAAGGGAATTTGTTTTTTTATAATAATAACAAAGAAATTGGAGACAAATACAAAAATATTATTATTCCTTTTTCTTTTTCCTTTTTCCTTTTTTCTTCTTCTTCCTGCTTCGTCTTCCTCCTCCTTATTCTTTATCTTTTTACTGCAGTATACGAGTTAAACTACATAATCTACGAACTAGCAGTAATTAAAAAAAAATTCAATTTTATTATTACTTAAAAAGTCAAAAATTGATATTCATCATATAATTTCATTTAGATGAGCAAATTACAAAAGAGGGTTGTGGTAAAGATGATAGTTAATTGAAGGGTCATATAATCTAAATAATAAAAGTGCTGTGACATAATTATGAAAACTACTCTGACATTGTGATCATCAATCAAATAATTTGAATAAATGGTACATGAATATTTTGAATAAATTAATGTGAAACAGAAATATAGATGAGCACTTTTACATGTACAATTACAAGTTTTTTCGGCGTCAATGACTAATCTATGTGACAAAAATTGGAACTTTCAGGAGTTTTATCCTTCACTAAGACTCTTGGAACATGGTAACCCATTATTGTTGTTCTTAAACAGCCTCACTGCCAGATATTATCTTTGAATGCGAGTCATTTAATTCGCCAGCTTCTGATGCCGATATTTGTGAGTCCTTTGTATTGTCAGCTTCTGATGTCTTTGTTGCAAGAATACTTGATTCTGACTTGTGTTGTTGTTGAGTAATTGGCATAACCTCTTTTTGTTCTCTACTCTTTCCCCATATTACTAGGTACAACCCAATAACAATCACTATAGCTCCAGTTACTCTGCAAATTGGTAAGTCATTTTAGTTCACAAGTTTCAAATTGATTGCTATTGTTTTACAAATATTTAACTTGTGGAGTAGAGACTCTTATATGGTAGGTAAAGAAATTCGGCTACTTACTTTCCGACATCCATTTGCTCGGCTAAAATGAAAGAACTCAATACTGCGACGATGACCATGCTCAATGGATTAAAAGCTGTCACAAAAACCGGCCCTTTTTCTTTCATTATGGCTCCTGAGACATAATACGTAATTCCAGAAGAGACTATTCCCTGCACCAAACAAAACATTATTATCAATGAAAATTTCTTTTTTCTTTTTTTGGTTGCAAGGCAGAAATAGAGAATCTTACTCCATAAACATAAGCTAAAAGTTTGGCATTCCATCCTACAGCCCAAATTGAAGTATTGCCCCTCTCTACCATGAAAGTGAGTACAGTTCCTTGCAATGATCCAAATGTGCATATTAGGGCCGTCAAGGAAAGTCCGGCTGGATATGTCTTCAATGTGTGTGCCTATTAATAAAAAACAAACTCTATTTAAATTTCTGTAAAATTTCGTTCGAGAGAAAAAACACGAATGTCTTGAATTTAAATAAAATTACCTGAAGAATGTAAAACAATGAATAACCTAAACATCCTGCTCCAATCATTAGAGCACCCTTAACGGGATCTTGTGTATTGTTAGCAGAACTAGAAGAATTAGCATTATTGGATTCGTGCGTCCAAGGTAATCCTAATACAGGTCCTTTAATAAGCGTCATTATCATGGCCCCACCTACGGTCACCACTGTCCCCCAAATCTTTGCATGACTCGGTATTCTTTTGAAGTTTACAATCTCAAGCCTGCAGTAGATGGTATTCATATTATTTAATCATTGCTCATTTGTTCTGCTATCCATGTTGTAATGAAAAACTCGGTTAGAAAATAAGCTTAAACCTAAAATATGAAACCACAAGCACTTAAAAGGCGAAGGATACCTGAGTATCCAAGCCAGTAGAAAAGTTAAAGCAGGAATAAGATTGCACATGGCTGATGTAACTGTGGCTGTTGTATAATTCATTCCAGCATAGAAAAGGTTCTGTCCGAAAACCGGGCTGTAACACAAAAATCATAGCTAAATAGTCAGTCACCTTAACCACATACATAATGTATATGTATGTAGAGATGTATAAGTTGTAGAGTAATTACTCTAATAAGCCAAGTAACATGATCTTGAGGAAAATGGTGAAGGTCATTTTTGGCCTGGTTTTCCTGTTTCAAAACAAAGAATATCCTACTATTAGCATCAAAACAAAATATGAATTACACACAATAATGCACAGTAGATCAGAGGTGGAGGAGGAAGGTGAATCATGCAGGTGTAATATATTACCTCTCTAGAAACAAGGCAAAAGGAGCAAAGAGAAGTGCTGCAATAGCATTTCTATAGACAGCAAAAGTGTAATGGCTGGTTCCTTGATTTAGAGCAGCTTTCGCAACTATGGCGAAACCTGCACTACCAAACTGGAGTAAAATCACTCCCACATATGGCTTCAGTTTCTTCATAAATTTCGACTCCATAGACATTTTCTTGGGATGTTTAATCAAATTCCAGTAGCTAGTAAGTAAGTGGAATTTGTATAAGTACTCTCGGCCTTAGCTAGTAAGTAAGTGGAATTTGTGAGTGAAACTTGCATGCATATCTTCTGGTTTTATAGTACTTTCTTGTGATGGAAATAGACTGAAGCAACCGGATTTGACTTTTCAGAATCTATTCAAACATATTGAGAAGTAACTAAATCATTCGTACTGTTCCAATTATTAGTATATATAATAATGTTCTTTTTAAAATTCCTTTTTTGTTGGTATTATATGTATTATGTCTTGACTTCTAGTCAGCCACCCGGATACGACCGATATTTATTTTCCACTTTCAACAAAATGGGAATCTTATTATTATATACAAAAGAACGCTCCAGTACTTAAAACATATTTTAACTAATGTTTTAACATAGAAAATTAATTCAGCATGAATTAAATTGCAAATTACGTGGAAATGTGGAATTCATTCACCGCAAGTTCGAGGATAAATGCGGATGATTCGAGTAAGCGCACGCCAATCGCAGCCAAAGCTGAAAATAATTATATTTTCAATTATATCTACGTACATTTATTAAAGACAAATGCTATATATTACCAATACTTTTTCATCTTTTTCTCTTCGATTTTTGATATGGCAAGATATCTATTTGCTATGGTAAACACAATTATGGAAATTAATTCAACTGAATTTATTACATCCATTTTTCACCAAAATTAAAAGAAGTGGTAAAACAATTTTAAAAAATAGTGGTATATGACATCACTCTTTCTTAAAAAAGACTAATTGGTCCATGTGTTATTGTTTTAGTGGAAACTTTAGTGAACTTTGGATTTCTTTAAAACGAAAAATTACAATTTTGGTCCTTTATATTAGGGTATGGCAACAGTGGTACACTATTTGTTCCAACTTGCAATCAAGTCATTTATCTTTCCATTTTGTGACAATTTTATTCCTTAGAGTGGCAATTTTGGTCCTCCGAATCGGAATATTCAAAAAATTGAGGATTTTGCATCCAATTTAGATATTTTTCGGAATTGGAATGGAAAATTGGAGCTTTTCTTGATTTTTGGAGGAATAATTATTATGCATCCATTTGAAATGCACAATATAAAAATAAACTTTCTAAAATACAATTATGCTAAAATATATGTTCATACATACAAACATACATACGTAGAAAATAATAATAATAATAATAATAATTGATGTGCACCAAAAATGTCTCGGGGCATTATGGTAATTAGCATGCCTCCGGCTCGGGCCAGGGCACCCCCCCGTGGGTCCAATCCACAGTTATTATGTTAGTTAAGCCCAAGAGAGCTGACGATCCAACAAGGTTAATTAGGCTATTTTAATAGTCTAAAGGTTAAATAAGGGATATATTATTAAGCCTAATGGGCTACTGATAAAGTTGAGCCCACGGCCCAAAGCCCACTACAAGCTCCATATAAATACCTTAGAGTAGCTGATAAATGTTCATTATGTACTCCCCCAGTAAAAAATCACTGCCTATTGAGAGTAATCCCATAAAAGAACTACGAACAGACTTGATCCCTATTTATCGGATACGTAGGCAGCTCATCACATTAAAGTGTAGTCTATACATTCATCAATTCCCAACCTAGTTTTTCGTGCGGTGGATCGGTTCCACCACATGGTCAATAACGTGTTATTCATTGACTGACGATTTTTACCACTATCAGATTGGCGCCGTCTGTGGGAACAGCGCTCCGGCCACTGACCATGCAAACTAGGTCACAAGCGCGTACTTGTTAGGATTATGCCCTCATATTCCATAGAGGATAGAATGATAGGACATCTTTTTTGTAATGAACTTATTTATTATTTGTTAATAAAAGTCATTATTTAGTTTTCACTTAAATTTTATCTGCATCTATAAGTAGTGTAAAAAGTATTGTCCTTGTTTTCAGTGCAATCCCTCTACTTCCTATGGGATAGGAAGATTGACAATAGAGAGATTGATCTTGATTACTTCAACTCGTTCTTAAGTAATATGAAGTTTTTAATGGACAAATAAAGACTTAGAACACTTGTACAATCTTAGCTCTGACATGGGAGTGCTAATCGAACTGATATGGCGGGAGCTTAAGATTGTAGGCACATCCGCGTTTTGTCACATGGGTTTTCACTCTATGACTGTGAATGATAGAACTGATTATGCGTAATAGGTATAAGTGAACCTTTAACCTGAAGTATCAGGCTGAAGATGCACTTGTGATGTCAAGTATTTCACTAGAGTAGTTAGACCCAATTCACCCATTAGTGAGGTCGACATCGAAATGCAACTTGATGGGCAAGTGGTAGTCTTAGCTGATATCTAATATGGGATTTGTTCCCTCATAAGTGAATGAGAAAGTACCCTATGTGATTATAGATAAATAGAGATCAAAGTCTTTGGCCAATGCAAAAGAGATGATTGTGCGAGGTACTAAATCGATCTCAATGATCTCGTATTATTATAATTAATACATATGGTCAAGTCCAGTGAGTTTGACATAACCATGACTCTCAGTTGACTGGTGTATGTGAACAAAGGGTTTATACTTATACGGTATTTACGATTGGAAGGTTGTGGAATGATCCAATCATTCGATTTCGTTTGGGCTACGAAGTGGGCAACATGACTGGCTAGGTGTTACTCACCTCCTTTGGTTTTCTCTCATTTCTAAATGACACGAACTTAAAGAGTCGCGCTAAAGGATTGATAAAGAAAAGTGAAAGAGGACTTTCTATTTTTCTTCTAGGAAATTTAATTTATTGGATAAATTAAATAATTAATTAATTACTCATTGGATGAAATAATTAATTATAAAGACAAGATTAATTATTAATTAATTTTTCTAAGAAAATAAATTAATGAATTAATTTATCTAATTAATTTGATTATTTAATTAATTAATTTATTTATTGGATATAATAAATTATTAATTAAATAGATAATTAATTGAAACAAAAGAAATCCTGGGCCTAGAATAGGCATCCATGAGGATGCCTACTAGGGTTAAGTTGGGCGTCCATAAGGATGCCCAACAAGGTCTCTTTTGTTTGTTTTGGTCAATAATTCAAGAGGTTATAAAAGGACTCCTTGACCTAAAACAAGACATACGAAATCATAACTTGATCTTTTCACTAACCTTTTGATTTGATTCAAAAACTTGATCTTCCGGATAGCAGCAATTGATAAACTCCTGCCTCTAGATATCACGCCGGAATAAGCTTGAAGAAAAATCTATCACCCTTTGAACTTTCAGGGCCGACGACTACAAGGGGAGGAGAGAGAGATTTTTCTCTTCTTCTTTCTTTGTTGTCAAGTCAATTGTGAGAGTTAGGGTTCTCTGAACCACACTGTTAGGTATACATAAGGAGTGATGGGCTTGGAATTAACTAATTCCTTGAGCCCATCCAACTCCTCAAACACACGCCTATACACGCCTCACCTCATCCTAGTTGGGCTAAGTTGACTTTCAACTTGATCCAAGTATTAATTAGGTCATACATATTTTAATCTAATTAAAATATAATACAAATTAATAATCATCTAAATTAAATAATTCAATTATTTAATAATAAGATGCGTATAATAAATGAGTCTAATTATTTATTATAATTAATTTATTTCCATTAATCCAATTAATCAAATAAATTAATGTGTTCATAATAAATACATCTAATTATTTTTTATTAATTTATTTCCATTAATTCAATTAATAAAATAAATTAATTTGCTCATCAAATAGCAAATTACCTATTTAATATATTTGACAACGAAAGAATTTTTTTTGCTCAATTCCTTTGAAGCGCGACTCTTTAGGTTCGTCTCAATTGTCATTGGGAGAAAACCAAGGATTTGAGTATCACATAGCTAGTCTCGTGGATTCACACCGAAACCCAATTGAAATGAATAGATCAATACGAACCTTTAGGGCATACGCACCCTGCGAGCATAAGCATTCACTGTAACATCCCGATCGAGTGAGAGTCATGGAATATGTCAAACTCGCAGGACTCGATGCTGTATTTTATGAAGCATAAAATGATGAAATTACTGAACTACCCTTATGTACTACACGTAACCTGCTTTGGCCAAAGACTTATAATTTCACTTATCTGCGATCGCACAGGACGTAAACTCGTTACTACCCGAGACAGTGAATTCCATATTGGAAGTTACCGAACAATTGCTACTTGTCCATCTGAACCGCAATTTGAGGTTGATCCCACCAAAGGGTGAATTGGATATATCTAACTACTCTAATGACATATTCATTGTCACAAGTACAATCTTCGTGAATCCTCAGGTCTAAGGCTCAAGCACACTACCGTGACAAGTAGTTCAATCATTGATAGTCAAAGATTAATTACCCATGTGATTGAATTACTGCGAGTCGTGTTCGAATATATCAATCCCATTGATATATCTACGAAGAAGCTCCCACCATTCAAAGTGACCAACTGACACTCCCTATCAAAGCATGCATCATACTAGTTTGGTCTTAATGCCTAAGTAAGACTCTTCAACTTGCAAGCGCTAGTTTAAGTAAAGAAGGAACCGATACTTCTAGTGTCCTTCTCCTTTAACCATTGAGGAGTAGAAGCTCCCTCTTGATTACTTGGGACTTATTTGTTTAATACTTATATTAATGCCTGATATGAACAAAACAATGTTTTTTGTTAATCAATAAGAGTTTGTACAATATAAAGGTAAATGCCCTAATTAATCTAATTCCTCTATGGCATGGAGGGCATAATCCTAACAATCTCCCAGTTGCACTCAATGCCAATTGTTATGGTATCTAATATCTATCTTCTCAACATGTCATTCCAGCACTGCCTATGATAGTGGCTCGTTCAGTGGGTTAGCAACGTTTTTTACTGAACTTATTCTCTGCACGGCGATGTCGCCTCTTCCAACGATCTCTATAATGATGTGGTATCATCTCTTAATATGTTTGGATTTATTGTGAGACCTGGTTCCTTAGCCTGAACGATGGCTCCATTGTTGTCACAGAAAAGTAGCAACGAGAGCTCCATGCTAGGAACCAACTTGAAGTTCAGCTACAAATTTCTTTGTCCAAACAGTCTCTTTGGCCACCTTTGAGGCAGCCACGTACTCAACTTCGGTGGTTAAGTCAGCCGTCATTCTTTACTTGAAACTTTTCCAAGTCACTGCTCCACATATCAAAGCGAATACAAACACCGAGGTGGACTTGCGGTCATTGACATCGGACTGAAAGTCAAAGTCAGTATAACCTTCCACCTTTAGTTCTCCATCTCCATATGTCAAACACATATCCTTAGTTCTTCTCAAGTACTTGAGGATACACTTCATAGCAATCTAATGTTTTTCCCCTCGGTTAGCTTGAAACCTACTTACCACGCTCACAACGTAGGCAATGTCCGGTCTTGTGCATAACATAGCGTATATAAGACTCCCTACTGTAGATGCATAGGGGACTCCACTCATTGTCTTACAATCATCCTCACTTTGAGGACTTATCGATTTAGAGAGATGAAGTCCATGTCTTATGGGCAAGAGGCCTCTTTTAGAATCTTCTCTAAATAGAGGGCTTGGGAAAGTCCCATTTTTCTATTCGCTCTATCTCTGAAGATGTGAATTCTAAGGATATAGGTGGCTTCTCCTAAGTCCTTCATAGAGAACGTGCTTGAGAGCCACATTTTGATCGAAGTCAACAGGCCTATATCATTACCTATTAGTAGAATGTCGTCAACGTATAGGACTAGAAACGACATTTTACTCCCACTGGATTTCTTGTAAACGCATGGTTCATCTTCGTTCTTGATAAAGCCATAGTTCCAAACTTCTTCATCAAAATGAAGATTCCAGCTCCGCGATGCTTTTTTAAGTCCATAAATTGATCTATTCAATTTACACACCTTATGAGAATCTTCATTGGACACGAAACCTTCGGGTTGTTCCATATAGATGTCCTCCTCGAGGTATCTATTCAAGAACGCGATCTTCACGTCAATCTGTCAGATTTCATAGTCTAGGTGTGTGGATATTGCAAGTAGAATTCTGATGGATTTGATCATGGCAATGGGGATAAGGTTTCCTCATAGTCAATAACCTCTTTTTGACTATACCCTTTTGCCATAAGCCTAGATTTAAAGGTATCGACCTTGCCATCCGGACCAATCTTTCTCTTATAGATCCACTTGCAACCTATTGGTGCAATACCCCTAGGGCGGTCTACTAGAGTTCAGACTTGGATCGAATACATCAAATCTATCCCTGTCTTCATAGCCTCAAGCCATTTCGCAGAATCTATATCCTACATTGCATGCTCAAAAGTAGAGGGATCATCTCCATAGTTTCCTTCCTCTATGGCGTACAAATTATGCTCTTTCTGTAGCAGATAACCATATCTCTCAGGCGGCTGAGATACTTTAATCGATCTACGCAATGGTGGTTGCGTTTGGTTAGGTTCATTTTGAGTCTTTTGAACAGTGGTCTCTAAAGGGATTTTATTTTGTTCTTCCAGAACAATATTTCTTCCTGCACGACCTTCTCGAATGAACTCGTCTTCGAGAAAGTACGCATGTAAAGCCACAATGATCCTTTGATCATCGTGCAGGTATAAGAGGTATCCCATAGAATCTTCTGGGAAGCCAATGAATCGACCTTTTAAAAATCTATCTTCCAATTTCTCCATCTTTGTCTTTTTTCATATAGGCTGGACAACCCCATATCCTAATGTGTTTCAGACTTGGCATCTTTCCACTCCATATCTGATAAGGAGTTTTAGGAACAAACCTAGATGGACACCAAGTTAAGTGTGGGCAGCTGTAAGCAATGCATGGCCCCACAACGATATGGGAAGGGCCGTGTAGCTGAGCATCGATCGAACCATATCCAATAGTGTTATATTTCGTTACTCGGCTATCCCGTTAAGTTGTGGAGTTGCTGGAGGATTTAATCGTAATATAATTCCATGTTCAATTAAGAACTCACCAAATTGACACTCATGTATTCTCCACATCGATCAAATCATAGCGTTTTGATACATTTGCCAATTTGGTTTTCAACTAAAACCTTGAATTCTTTGAACCATTCAACAGATTATGACTTATGCTTCAATAAGTGTATGAGACCATACCTAGAGTGGTCATCTGTAAATGTAATGAAGTATTGAAAATCTCCACGAGCTATTTCCTTGAGGGCCCGGCTACGTCAGTATGTATTAAACTAAGGACTTCATTGGCTCGTTCAAAAATCCCCTGTGAAGGGTGACCTAGTCATTTTACCATTGAGACAAGATTCGCAGGTGGAAAGTGGGTCCAACCCAAGTGTGCTTATCAGCCAATTTTTCTCAAGTTTGTGAATCTTGTATTCTCCAGGATGACCTAGTATTAAGTGCCAGAAGAGTCTTTGGTTTGTTCCACACATACCTCGTTTCTTGGTGATTGTATTCACAATACATCTATTTTGGACATTTAGTAGTATAAACCAATTACTAAAGATGTAGAGCCAACAAAAGTATTTCTAAAATAAATATTGCAAACATTGTTCAAAAACCAAAAATCGTATCCAAGTCGAACTAATATGGGAATAGAACAAATGTTTTTAAGTTCACTGGGCAAAACAGGGCAATCATTTAAAACAAGTAAATGTCCAATAGATAAAAATAAAGAAGTAGATCCTATGTGATTAGCTGCCACACTATGTCCGTTACCTACATAGATCATCACTTCTTGCTCCTCGAGCCTCCTACTTTTTTCCAAATCCTATTTCTAAACACAGACATGAGTGCTAGCTTCTAAGGCTAGAATCCATGAAGCAGAGAATACAGTGATAGAAGAATTAGTTTTTAAAATATAAAGTTCCATACCTTTAGCAACTCTTGCCTTTCTCAAGGGACAGACACGTCTCCAATGACCCTCCTTGCAGGAAAGGTAAGTGTTTGATCTTTTGAGATTCTCATTATGCAACCCAGTGTCTTCAGGTGCTTTTTCTCATAAGACAACCATTTATCATTAATACTTTTGTGGGCTCTTCTTCTTTTTCCTTGGTTTCTGCTCCCCCAGCAACAGAAGCAATGTATGCACATCTAAATTTCTTCTGTTTCATTTGACTTTGTGTAGTAATGAGTTTGTTCATTGGCCGAGATAATGAACACTCAACATCGTTCATGTCAAAATTCACAATGAACTGACTGAAGGAATCTAGAAGTGATTGAAGGACAAGCCTATTTGAAGATGGAAATCCATGTGAAAATCAAGAGACTGCAACTTCTCTATCAAGGAGATCATCTTCAATGCGTGGTCAACCATGTCTTCACCTTTTTCCATCTTTGCCGTGAAGAGCTCCCCCAACAAGTAATATCGTATAGTCCTACTGAGCTCCCCAAACAGCTCTTTCATATGAAGTAGTTCGCTCATCGCATTTTCCATTCTTTCATGGGAGTGCTGAAGATCATAACTCATCAAGCTAAGCATTAATCCTCTGGCTCGTGCATTATCAGTGACCCAGCCTCGGTAAAAAGAATACACACTCTCATCTGCATCTGCCAAGGGAACAGTGGGACCTATTATGTCCAAAACATAGTTGATTGACTCGTAACCAAGGACTATTCTTATGTTCCTAAGCCAGTCGATGAAGTTGGGTCCAGTGAGGATGTTTTTCTCAAGCAATGCACTGATTGGGTTGTTAACCATTTTGAGAGAGAAAATAAAATAACTGCAGAGAATAAAGAAAGATTCAATAAGGTTATTGTGTTGTACACCAAGGAAAATTAGACAAGACTTTGAATTTTCACTTGGATCCCACTACATTTTTAAATAAGTTCACTCCCACTGTAATATTCGGAAATCTCGTTGGAAAGACTTCATAGGGAGGAATTGAGTTCTTTAATAAATTCGGCGAGTTGCAACCCTTTAACGATATATGGCTCACTAATTTTATTAAAGTGGCAATCCTTTTCAGCATCGTCTGACAAACTTTAATAAAATTCCAAGGTAGAATTAATTCAACTTTAATCCTATTTGATAATAAATCCAATTTAGTCTCAAAGAATCAATTTCCAACTGATTCGAGAAAGAATTAATTCAAAATATTTTTTTTTGTTCTAGGATTAATTTAAATTTAAATCCAGTTGAAAATTAGACATAAAACTAAAATTATTCTATCCTTTTATTAATTTTAAAAATTATTTTAAAATAAATAATTTATTTAATTTTAAAAATTGGGTTGACCTGTGGGTCAAAACTGTGGTTTGACTCTCTGGGTCAAACCCGATTCAATTATTTTAAATAAAAATAAAATATACGTGTCGCTCCGCAGCCCGATTGTTCTGCACAATGGTTGTTGGTATGCGCAACACTCGCCGCCCGTTAGGCAGCGACGTCTCAACCTTTTCGAGCTAAAATCAGCAACTTTCAAACCATATATTCATGTTCATGCATAAATTCATATCTAATACAAAGAACTGATTTATATTCAAAACATAAATCATGCAATATTCAAATTACAATTCAAATTTAACTTTCAAAAAATAAATCTACCCATTGAAAATCATAATCTAATCATATTTTCCGTCATAAACATAAAATTCAACATATTAATATCATAACTGATACCACTGTTCCTCATCCTGGTTCATGCACAACAAAAATGTAAATACATATCCGGATTCACAATCTGATCACTTTTGGGTTTTTAATGATTTTCATAAATTCAAAATTTAATAAGAAGATGAAATCAAATTTCATCTTTTCAATAACCTTTTAGTTTGATTCAAAAACTTGATCTTCTGGATAGCAGCAATCGATAAACTTTGAAGAAAATCTACCACCCTTTGACACACTAAGGGCCGACAACTACAAGTGGAGGAGAGAAAGATTTTTCTCTTTCTCTTTCTTTGCTATCAAATCAATTGTGAGAGTTAGGGTTTTTTGATCCAGGTTGTTTGGTATGTATAAGGAGTGATGGGCTTGGAATTAACTAATATCTTGAGCCCATCCAACTCCTCCAACACACGGCTATGCACGCCCCACCTCATCCTAGTTGGGCTGAGTTGACTTTCAACTTAGTCCAATTATTAACTGGGTCCAACATATTTTCATCTAATTGAAATATAATACTAATTAATAATCATCTAAATTAAATAATCCAATTAATTAATAATTGGATGAGTATAATAAATAAGTCTAATTATTTATTATAATAATTTATTTCCATTAATCCAATTAATCGAATAAATTAATGTGTTCATAATAAATAAATCTAGTTATTTATTATTAATTTATTTTCATTAATCCATATAATCAAATTATAAATTAATTTGCTCATCAAATAGCAAATTACCTATTTTATATATTTGACAACGAAAGAATTTTCTTCGCTCAATTCCTTTGAAGTGCGACTCCCTAGGTTCGTCTCAATTGCAATTGGGAGAAAACCAAGGATGTGAGTGTCACTTAGCCAGTCTCATAGACTCACATCGGAACCTAATTGAAATGAATAGATCAATACGAAACTTTAGGTCACAGATGCCCTGGGAGTATAAGCCCTTCACTGTAACATCCCGATCGAGCGAGAGTCATGGATATGTCAAACTCACAGGACTCGATGTTGTGCTTTATGAATCATAGTAAGATGAAATTACTGAACTATACTTATGTACTATACATAAGTTAGTTCTTCTGCTTTGGCCAAAGACTTATAATTTATTTTACCTACGATCGCACAGGACGTTAACTCATTACTACCCGAGACATTGAATCTCATATAGGCAATCACCGAACAATTGCCACTTGTCCTTTTAAACCGCACTTTGAGGTTGATCCCAGCAAAGGGTGAATTGGATCTAACTACTCTAATAACGCGTTTAGTGTCACAAGTCCAATCCTCGTGAATCCTCAGGTCTAAGGCTCACGCACACTACCGTGACCAGTAATTCAATCATTGACAGTTAAAGAGTAATTACCCATGTGATTGAATTATTGAGATCCGTATTCGAATATATAAATCCCATTGGTATATCTATGACCAAGCTCCCACCATCCAAAGTGATCGACTAACACTCCTTGTCAAAGCTTGCGTCATACAATTCTGGTCTTAATGCCCAATTAAGACTCTTCGACTTGCGAATTCTAGTTTAAGTAAACAAGGAATCGATACTTCTAGTATCCTTCTCCTCTAACCATTGAGGAGTAGAAGCTCCCTCTTGATTACTCGGGACTTATTGGTTCAATACTTATATTAATGCCATCAAAATTGATAATGAATAAGAGTGTACAACATATATAAAGGTAAATGCCCTAATTAATCTAATTCCTCTATGGCATGGAGGGCATAATCCTAACATAAAGTTGTCACAACCCCGCTAGGGGAGTTTGGGACAGTCACATATATATGGCAACCATCTATTGAAAATTCCCCATCTCTAGAGTTCACTTTTAACTTTTTGAAATTTTATTACATATTTATAAAACTGAATCTGAGCTCACATCTTATTTTTGTAGAATTTGTGATCGTGTTGGGACATGAAAATCCTTTACGCAATTGGAAAAAACACGAAAAGGCTTGCCCATACAGAGTTGGCATTGCTCCTTATGATCCACTATGAGCAGTGCAAGGGAGTCGCGCCAGTGACATAAAACAAACGCTTCTTGGGAGGCAACCCATGTTTATCGCTTTCCTGTTTTTTCCCTTCTAATTTAGATGGTTTCGATAGGTTTCAATAATTCAAATCTTTTTTGGATGAATTCCCTAAGCAATTTTATGATGTTATATGTGTTCATAGATTTTGGATCAATTCAAGGTGGATTTTATGACTTCAGTCGTTGGAGCCCCGTACTTTCCTTTCCATACACACCTGAGTTTTTCCATGACTTATATCTGGATTGCTTGCTCCACGCTTCTTCTCAGGGTAGTATTCTACATCCCTCTTTGTTTTACTGCTTTCTTTTCACACATTGGGGACAATGTGTCTGCTAAGTTGAGGGGCGTGATATACTAATTAAGAAATTTTAAAAAAAAATTGTGTGGTATTGACATTTTTTATATAGGTTAGACTGCAAATTTGGGCACTCACTACTGATTTAGCTCCGTATCTGTGATGATTCTGATTGAACATGTATGTGGGTCGAGGTTTCAATGGACTGATAAGTGAGATATTTAAATTTTGAGAACAACTTTGTCCATATCATGACTAGACGAGCTTTTTAATTAGAGCATGTTTTAGCTAATTGTGGGTGTTTGTGAGCTTTTGAACCTTTGTATGCGATTTGCCCCTTTTCTCTCTATTTTGTGGAAGTTATGAATGAAATTTTGTTAAATGAAGGAATTATATATAATGCGTAAGTGGATAGAAATTTAATAAACAACCTGGTTTTGTTTTGTGACATTTGTCAATCGAGTAATTAAGTTCTCTAATGTGTTTTAACACCTAATGCCTTAAAAATATCTGGTTTGAGAGTCCTTGACCTAAGGCTCGCTACATGTGTAGCGATATGGGTCTTTCAGTTACACTTGTAAGTGTAAAAGGGTGTTTGGCTAAACTTAAAAGCTTCTCTTAATATCTTATAAGATGTTTTAGAGCTTATAGGCTCTATTAATTTGTTTGGTAATTTTTTTTAACAAATTAGGTTATAAAATTAAAAAATAAGATGTTTGGGTCTTATAAGCTGTTTTTAAAAAAGTAACCCAACCCTACCTTTTTTTAAACATCTTATAAGATGTTACATTTTATAAATATTAAAACATCTTATAAAGTGTAGGAACTTATAAGATGTTTTGAATAAGCTTAGCCAAACACTGTCTAAGTAAAGCCTTTTTCTGTTGTAGTGAAAACACGAAGAAACAGGCCCTAAAGAGTTAATTGTGATTTACACCCCTAAGCTACAGTCTTAATGTCAAATATCCCTTTACACATTTAATTACGCCCTTATATTAACCGATTTTGTTGGACAATAGTACCTATAAACGCACAACACAACTTGAACATTGAAGTACATCGGTTTCATCAACTATATCAGAAACTGAAAACCACTCATAAGAAATAAGCAAATTCAATTGGGACATAATAATAGTAATAATAATAATAATAATAATAATAATTATAATAGTAGTAGTAATATGAAGAAAAAATTAAAAAATTAATAAATGTATAATGATCAGAAAGTTCAAAGCCAATGGAAAATAATAAAATTTACAATAATGGAAAAATTTCACCATGTATTTCTGATCCATATTAGTTCATGGCTAGGTGCCTTCCAACTCTTGTGGCAACTTGCAATTCCTATGTTTCCTGGTATTATACTGCATTTATTTTTTCTCTCAATTCACATTTCATATATTCTAGTTTTCGTAAATTTGGGCTTCGACTACAAATGAAAGGTGACATACCATGGTAAGCATTAGACATAGACCGAAAAAATTGAAAACATATTGAAAGCTTTTATTGAAAAACAATTATGCTTTATAATTTGATTTCACTTCCTTCCATTATTACTATTTTGTTCCAAATATTACTCTTTTTACTACAGTATAAGAGTTAAACTACATAATCTTTGAACTAGTAGTAGTAAATTTTTTTTTTCAATTTTGTTATTACTTAAAAATTGAAAACTGAATGCTCATCATTTAATTTCATTTAGGTATCAGCATATAGAAAGGAGAATTTTAGTGGAGAAAATGATAGTTAATTGAGGGGTAATATAATCAAAATAATAAAATTGCTATGACATTAGGAGAATTACTCTAACATTATCATCAACAAAATAATTTGATGTAAAGTAAGAACTTCATTACCAACCGACAAAAATGTGCATCAAACAACACACGTCACAACACACACAAACTTACAATTCTATGTTTGTGTGGCCATATCAAATAATTTGAATAAATGGAACATGAATATTTTGAATAAATTAATGTGAAACAGAAATATAGATGAGCACTTTTACATGTACAATTACAAGTTTTTTCGGCGTCAATGACTAATCTATGTGACAAAAATTGGAACTTTCAGGAGTTTTATCCTTCACTAAGACTCTTGGAACATGGTAACCCATTATTGTTGTTCTTAAACAGCCTCACTGCCAGATATTATCTTTGAATGCGAGTCATTTAATTCGCCAGCTTCTGATGCCGATATTTGTGAGTCCTTTGTATTGTCAGCTTCTGATGTCTTTGTTGCAAGAATACTTGATTCTGACTTGTGTTGTTGTTGAGTAATTGGCATAACCTCTTTTTGTTCTCTACTCTTTCCCCATATTACTAGGTACAACCCAATAACAATCACTATAGCTCCAGTTACTCTGCAAATTGGTAAGTTATTTTAGTTCACAAGTTCCAAATTGATTGCTATTGTTTTACAAATATTTAACTTGTGGAGTAGAGACTCTTATATGGTAGGTAAAAAAATTCGGCTACTTACTTTCCGACATCCATTTGCTCGGCTAAAATGAAAGAACTCAATACTGCGACGATGACCATGCTCAATGGATTAAAAGCTGTCACAAAAACCGGCCCTTTTTCCTTCATTATGGCTCCTGAGACATAATACGTAATTCCAGAAGAGACTATTCCCTGCACCAAACAAAACATTATTATCAATGAAAATTTCTTTTTTCTTTTTTTGGTTGCAAGGCAGAAATAGAGAATCTTACTCCATAAACATAAGCTAAAAGTTTGGCATTCCATCCTACAGCCCAAATTGAAGTATTGCCCCTCTCTACCATGAAAGTGAGTACAGTTCCTTGCAATGATCCAAATGTGCATATTAGGGCCGTCAAGGAAAGTCCGGCTGGATATGTCTTCAATGTGTGTGCCTATTAATAAAAAACAAACTCTATTTAAATTTCTGTAAAATTTCGTTCGAGAGAAAAAACACGAATGTCTTGAATTTAAATAAAATTACCTGAAGAATGTAAAACAATGAATAACCTAAACATCCTGCTCCAATCATTAGAGCACCCTTAACGGGATCTTGTGTATTGTTAGCAGAACTAGAAGAATTAGCATTATTGGATTCGTGCGTCCAAGGTAATCCTAATACAGGTCCTTTAATAAGCGTCATTATCATGGCCCCACCTACGGTCACCACTGTCCCCCAAATCTTTGCATGACTCGGTATTCTTTTGAAGTTTACAATCTCAAGCCTGCAGTAGATGGTATTCATATTATTTAATCATTGCTCATTTGTTCTGCTATCCATGTTGTAATGAAAAACTCGGTTAGAAAATAAGCTTAAACCTAAAATATGAAACCACAAGCACTTAAAAGGCGAAGGATACCTGAGTATCCAAGCCAGTAGAAAAGTTAAAGCAGGAATAAGATTGCACATGGCTGATGTAACTGTGGCTGTTGTATAATTCATTCCAGCATAGAAAAGGTTCTGTCCGAAAACCGGGCTGTAACACAAAAATCATAGCTAAATAGTCAGTCACCTTAACCACATACATAATGTATATGTATGTAGAGATGTATAAGTTGTAGAGTAATTACTCTAATAAGCCAAGTAACATGATCTTGAGGAAAATGGTGAAGGTCATTTTTGGCCTGGTTTTCCTGTTTCAAAACAAAGAATATCCTACTATTAGCATCAAAACAAAATATGAATTACACACAATAATGCACAGTAGATCAGAGGTGGAGGAGGAAGGTGAATCATGCAGGTGTAATATATTACCTCTCTAGAAACAAGGCAAAAGGAGCAAAGAGAAGTGCTGCAATAGCATTTCTATAGACAGCAAAAGTGTAATGGCTGGTTCCTTGATTTAGAGCAGCTTTCGCAACTATGGCGAAACCTGCACTACCAAACTGGAGTAAAATCACTCCCACATATGGCTTCAGTTTCTTCATAAATTTCGACTCCATAGACATTTTCTTGGGATGTTTAATCAAATTCCAGTAGCTAGTAAGTAAGTGGAATTTGTATAAGTACTCTCGGCCTTAGCTAGTAAGTAAGTGGAATTTGTGAGTGAAACTTGCATGCATATCTTCTGGTTTTATAGTACTTTCTTGTGATGGAAATAGACTGAAGCAACCGGATTTGACTTTTCAGAATCTATTCAAACATATTGAGAAGTAACTAAATCATTCGTACTGTTCCAATTATTAGTATATATAATAATGTTCTTTTTAAAATTCCTTTTTGTTGGTATTATATGTATTATGTCTTGACTTCTAGTCAGCCACCCGGATACGACCGATATTTATTTTCCACTTTCAACAAAATGGGAATCTTATTATTATATACAAAAGAACGCTCCAGTACTTAAAACATATTTTAACTAATGTTTTAACATAGAAAATTAATTCAGCATGAATTAAATTGCAAATTACGTGGAAATGTGGAATTCATTCACCGCAAGTTCGAGGATAAATGCGGATGATTCGAGTAAGCGCACGCCAATCGCAGCCAAAGCTGAAAATAATTATATTTTCAATTATATCTACGTACATTTATTAAAGACAAATGCTATATATTACCAATACTTTTTCATCTTTTTCTCTTCGATTTTTGATATGGCAAGATATCTATTTGCTATGGTAAACACAATTATGGAAATTAATTCAACTGAATTTATTACATCCATTTTTCACCAAAATTAAAAGAAGTGGAAAAATATATGTTCATACATACATACATACATACATATGTAGAAAATAATAATAATAATAATAATTGATGTGCACCAAAAATGTCTCGGGACATTATGGTAATTAGCATGCCTCCGGCTCGGGCCAGGGCACCCCCCCGTGGGTCCAATCCACAGTTATTATGTTAGTTAAGCCTAAGAGAGCTGACGATCCAACAAGGTTAATTAAGCTATTTTAATAGTCTAAAGGTTAAATAAGGGATATATTATTAAGCCTAATGGGCTACTGATAAAGTTGAGCCCACGGCCCAAAGCCCACTACAAGCTCCATATAAATACCTTAGAGTAGCTGATAAATGTTCATTATGTACTCCCCCAGTGAAAATTCACTGCCTATTGAGAGTAACCCCATAAAAGAACTACGAACAGACTTGATCCCTATTTATCGGATACGTAGGCAGCTCATCACATTAAAGTGTAGTCTATACATTCATCAATTCCCAACCTAGTTTTTCGTGCGTTGGATCGGTTCCACCACATGGTCAATAACGTGTTATTCATTGACTGACGATCTTTACCACTATCAGATTGGCGCCGTCTGTGGGAACAGCGCTCCGGCCACTGACCATGCAAACTAGGTCACAAGCGCATACTTGTTAGGATTATGCCCTCATATTCCATAGAGGATAGAATGATAGGACATCTTTTTTGTAATGAACTTATTTATTATTTGTTAATAAAAGACATTATTTGGTTTTCACTTAAATTTTTTTTGCATCTATAAGTAGTGTAAAAAGTATTGTCCTTGTTTTCAGTGCAATCCCTCTACCTCCTATGGGATAGGAAGATTGACAATAGAGAGATTGATCTTGATTACTTCAACTCGTTCTCAAGTAATATGAAGTTTTTAATGGACAAATAAAGACTTAGAACACTTGTACAATCTTAGCTCTGACATGGGAGTGCTAATCGAACTGATATGGTGGAAGCTTAAGATTGTAGGCACATCCGCGTTTTGTCACATGGGTTTTCACTCTGTGACTGTGAATGATAGAACTGATTATGCGTAATAGGTATAAGTGAACCTTTAACCTGATGTATCAGGCTGAAGATGCACTTGTGATGTCAAGTATTTCACTAGAGTAGTTCGACCCAATTCACCCATTAGTGGGGTCGACCTCGAAATGCAGCTTGATGGGCAAGTGGTAGTCTTAACTGATATCTAACCTGAGTTGGAAGACCTAGAAGACCTGGAAGACCTGCTAACCTGGAACTGCGGGAATAAGGCAAATCTATATATGGCAAGGCTGTAAAGAAGATCTAATTAAAGTCAAAGACTTTCCATAGCAAGAGGAGGAAATTGAGCCCCAGATCTGATTAATTAGGCCTAATTCCTTAATGGGATTTGGCCTAATTAAGAAGATTATAATTAACCTTAATTACATAAAGTAATTAAGGAAAGAAGACCAAACATTATTCATTTACCATATTGAAAATTCTCTACAACTTGTATAAATAGTCATTCTAAAGGGTGAATGAAGAAGGATCCATTGTAAAAATAATACATACTATAGAGAAATAAAGGAGACGAACTTTACACCCCCGTGGACGCAGGTCATATTCGACCGAACCACGTTAAATCTTGTGTTATTTACATTATCGCACTTATATTATCGTCATATCTCATCACAACACTCATATTATCCCATATATTAATATAAATATAATTGGTGTGAAACCCACACACATCAATTGGCGCCGTCTGTGGGAAATTGAGCGATAGGCGTGAGTAATTTTTTTTTACCCTTTTTGTAAATAAAAAAAAGAAAAAAAAACAATAGAGAGAGAACTATGGTTATGACGGAATTGTCACGAAATGATGGAAGATTTGGGTATTCGCGCAACAAGGATATTTGGTTGATGGTGGTGCAACTCATCTCTTTCCTCATCATTCTCATCTAGCTGTCAAGTTTAAGGTTATAGTGAATTCTCCGTGGGCCAATCGAATGGAAGTTATTTCTCCATTTTCTTCACACAACATAAACAAAGGATCGTATTATAACTTATTATTATATTGAATATATTATTTTATTATTTTTTATGTGTGTGGGTGAACCCAAGTGGGACCACACCTGGTGGTGCACCCAAGGAATTTCCGAAAATTGGAGCTTTTCTTTATTTTCGGAGAATAGTTATTATGCATCCATTGTTTACCAAAATTAAAAAGTGGGAAAATGGTGAACAATAATAGTCGTATAGCATCACTTAAAAAAGACTAATTGGTCCATGTGTTGTGGTTTTAGTGGAAATTTAAGTGAAACTTTGGATTTCTTTAAAACGGAAAATTGCAATTTTGGTCCTTTATAGTCGGGGCTGGAAACAGTGGTTCACTATCCGTTCCAACTTGCAATTGAGTTATTTATCTTCCAATTTTGTGATAATTTCAGTCCTTAGAGTGACAATTTTGGTCCTCCAAATCTAAAAATTAATATTCCATAGATATGATATATATGCACGTACATTTGTTAAAAAGTCTAATTAATCGTTGTTAATTTCTAGCTGAAGTGGTTGTATCTAGTCTTGTATTGCAAACTCTATTACATTTTCTATTGCAAGGTATTGGATGAATAACACTTGTTAAATAATAATTCAACAATTGCACGTATCATTCACCAATACTCTTGCAATAGGAATTGCAATAGAACATCTTATTTAGAGTAATGCAGCGTCGACAACCATAGAATTTTTATATGCGCTTCTTTGGGAAAATCGTATTTTTGCTCCCCATATGCTTTGCCCTTTTTAATTTTGGTCTCATTTGTTATGAGATTCTCACATTGTGTCCCTTAACTTTTAAATTCTCACACTTGATCCAACGGAATTCTGGAGTTGTCAACATTTGGATCGGTTATTTTGAGAGATGGTTTGACATGTGATATGAATAGTACATCGTGATATTAAATATAATTCGTGTATGAGTGATTTTCTAAAAAAGAAAAAAAAAACCTATCAAAATATTGACTAATAGTGTCATTTACCCACCCTTCTTTCATTTGAGGCTTCGTATATACTTAGCTCCCTTATGTTTGAACCTTTGGTAAAAGCATTACCTTGACCAGTTTATAGTAAACCAAAACATCCATATGTTTGTTCTTATAACAAAGAAATGCATGTCATTAAAATCACCTTTTTTCGGTAAAATTGCATTCTTCATTTCATCCCATAAGATAGGGATATACAAAATCGGACTGATGAGCTACGCAAATTTTAAAACATTACAAACTTCAAAGTTTTGAACAAACATCGTAGAGTCTTTTTCTATGCATTATTGAACTAGACCTCGTACATAAATTATCTCACTCTATTCAAAACTATTAAGCATTTTGAAAAATGGTTAACTTGTTTTCAAAATTATGCATTAATTGTAATTAAGTTGTATAGCTATAAAATTTTACTTTATAAGTTATTTCAAAGAAAATAGTTATTATTTTGATCATATTGAAATCATAATATGCATTTGGTGTCATTGAACATACCATGCAATATTAAATGACTTCACTTTTCTTCCAATATTTTCCTTGAAGAATAAATTGCATTTGACGTTTGAAAACATTTTTCAAGTTAATAAATTAATCGATTTATTTTGTTTAAAATTACTTTGAATAAAAAGTGAGACCGAAGTTTAAGTATCTAAATTTATTTATTTTTCATAAAAAAATTGAGTATGTAGGCTATTTTGTTTATTTAATCATACTTATTTGACCAAAAAGAGTCAAAGCCGAAATCTTTGTCAGTAAATCGGACGAGAAATAGGTACCAAGAAGCGAACCTCATGAAGATGTCTGGAAGTAACCCATATATTGACTAGAACTGGCTTCACACTTAACTGCCATAGTCAAGTCTTGAATGATAAATTTCTGTGAATTCTAAACTATAGGAAAGGGATGAGGGAGAGGAGAATGGATTGAGTGTTGTCTGATGTATATATCATTATGTCGCTCAAAATAAATGTGCATTTTTTTCCAATATATTACTCTTAGAAAAAATAAGTCTCACACAAATACTATTTGAAAAATAATTCTCAAACTATTACTCTTAATGCCATAGAGTTTGTCATGTATACAAAACTAACATAATTGGAAATTTTTATTTTTTTTCCTACTTTAATAGCCACATGAATTTACTAGTTATAATACTCCTCACTCATTTTTATGCTTTATCTCTCTCCATATAGTCTATTTCTTTTGTTACCAGTTTATTTCTCTTTTCTATTGCACTAATTTCTAAATAATTATAATAACCAAAAATATATTCTAACTACTTAGAATAACTAACATAAAATCATATGTATAATTTTATACTTGCACAATTCCAAACGACACATAGTACTGAGAAGTTTTCATATTACAAAATAATAAATAAATAAATTTAATGTATAAATTTTAAAGAATTAATTAAGCACACGAACATCAAGTGTGCCGGTACGATGGTATGGTGGTACCACTCCCGTGAAACTGGTTATGATACGGAGGGATCACTCCTTGACTAGATCGAAAGACCGGTGGGGCATTTTCAGAGTGAAAATTCGAGCACCGTAGATTGGGAACAACCATATATAATACAAACAAATTGATCGCAAGAAAATGAATTTGGTACACATTATTTAGAAGAAAATTAGTTGTTGAGTGTAGAACGAGAAAAAAGTAATGATGAGTAATAAGGCAGTTAGAAGTTGGAAAATACTCCTTCCAACTCTAATTTTATTCAAATTAAGAGAACAAAATTATAAGAGATAAAAAAAACATAAGACGGGGATTTTGGAACAACCATAATATTGACAAATTGATAGCAAGAAAATGAATTGGGAACACATTTTTTAGAAGCAAAGTAATTAGTCACGTTATCGAGTGTAAAAAAGAGGAAAAAGTAATGACGAGTAATAAGGGAGTTAAAAGTTTAAAATAATAAGGGAGTTCAAAGTTTAAAAATTCTCTCTCCAACTCCAATTTTATTCAAATTAAGAGAACAAAAATGTAAGATGTTTCAAAATAACATAAGCAATCATGCGGACATTATACTTAAATTGTTGTTTTCTATATAGCAGTACTAGTATTAGTTTGTAAATCAATTAAGAAAACTTACGTTTATAACTTTATACTAATTAATCATAGTGGCACAACCAATGCATCTGCTTAATTCTTTAAAATTGATAATTTAAAATGAATAATTGATGTATTATTTTGTAATATAATTTTTTTTTAATACTACATGTGTTGTTTGAGATTATGCAAACATAAATTTTACATATGTTTTATGTTATTAGTATAGTTAGAAATTAGTGTAATAGAAAAAAGATAAAAAAAAATATTTGGAGAGAGATAAGGATAAAAAATGATGAGGAATATTATAACTAAATTGGCGCGGGGGGAGGGATTCCAACTAAGTAATTTTGGTATAAATGGCAATACACGTGGTACTAAGAGTAATAGTTTGGGAAATATTTTCAAATAGTACTACTTTGCTAATTATTTTTTTGAAAAAAAAAACTCAATAAATGTAGGGTAGTAAGTCCAGATGATGCGTATCATCCAATGTGTTTTCGGAGTATTGATACCATCACCAGGCCAAATCTTTTTAATATGTCGCTTTGTTTTCCGTTGATTTGTCTGATCGAGGGGTTAGGTATCTTTTTATAAATGTACCTTAAACATTGATTTGTAATTTTCATTTATATTTAAAATTCATTAAATAAGTTAGCCATATTTTAATTATTACAAATTTAACTCCTATTAACTTATTTTCTAATTAGGTTCAATTATCGTCTTTGTTACATAAAATTAAAAAAGTTAACCATGTTATAATGTAAAACCCCTTGAATATTATTAATGACTAATGAGGTTTATCTAAAGATACAATATGAGATAAATAAGGAAATGTAATAGAAACCTAAACTAATACAATATGAGATAAATAAGGGAAGATAAGAGAAACCTAAACTAACATAAACACTAGGTATATTAAATCTAATACTCCCCCGCAGTCGTTACAGTAGGCATGCAGACGTTGAGACATGTTCGCGTACAAAATGCAAGTCTAATTCAATATGTTTGGTGCGTTGGTGCTCTACCGGATTAGAAGAAAGACAGAACTAATATTTTCACAATAGACAATGGTAGCTTTACTGAGAGGACAGTGTAATTCGAGAAGGAGGTTACGAAGCCAAGTAGTTTCTGCAACAACATTAGCAGCACCACGATACTCAACTTTAGCACTCGAACGAGAGACGATGGGTTGGCGTTTGGAAGACCAAGAAATAAGATTATCACCAAAAAAAAATAATACAACAACCAGAGGTGGAGTGACGAGTAGTGGGACAACCTTCCCAGTCAACATCGGAATAAGAAATAAGCTGAGAAGTGGAAGAAGGACGAAGAAGAAGACCCTCAGAAAGAGTGTCGCGAATGTAACCAAGATGCGTTTTAGGGCATGAAAATGGTGTTCACGAGGATCATGCATAAAAAAAAATCTGCTGAACAGCATATGCGATGTTAGGACTTAATTAAACGTGTGATACTGAAGAGCACCAGTAAGACTGCAATAAAGAGTAGGATCTTTAACAGGAGTAGTAGAGGCGAAGTTGAGTTTGGAGGAGGTATCAACAGGGGTAGTAGACAGGTTACAAGATGTCATATTCGCACGTTCCAAAATTTCGCGGGCAAATTTATCTTATGAGAGAAAAAGAGACGACTGAGAGCGAGAGACCGAAATACAGAGAAAATAGTGTAAGTCACCAAGATCAATCATGCCAACTTCACGAGAGAGAAGAGAAGTGATATAAGATAGCAAAGAGGAAGAGGAGGCAGTGAGCTCGATGTCATCGACATAAAGAAGAAGAAAAGCAGTGGAGGACCCGTGGTGAAAATACATAATGAAGAGTCAGCACGACTAACAGTGAACCCAACAGATGAAAGATACGTGGAGAAGCGAGTATGCCAAGCTCGAGGAGGTTGCTTGAGACCAAATAGAGCCTTTTTAAGGTGACAGACGTGATGAGGAAGATTAGGATCGGAGAAACCCGAGGGTTGTTTCATAAAAACTGTTCCAGACAACTAACCATGCAAAAATGCGTTTTTCACATCAAGTTGATGTAAAGGCCAAGAATTAAAGCGAGCAATCCCTGGTTATTAAGTAAAACCTTGAGCCACTAAACGAGCTTTATAACGTTCAAGAGTGCCATCAGACTTAAATTTGTGATGAAAAATCCATTTAGAACCCACAAGATTAATATTAGGAGGAGAAAGAACAAGATCCCATGTGGCATTGGAATGAAAAGCAGTGAGCTCGTCATCCATAGTGGCTTTCCAGTTCGGATCAAGCAACGCTTGGGCGTACGAGCGAGGAAGGGGCGAGTAGGAAGTGGAAGAGGAGGATGACATGTTGAAGATCGTGCAAGGCTTAGAAAGAGTAGAGTTCAAATAATATTATTAATGGTTTGAATTGTACGTTTGGCCTTACCATTTTATTGAGAAGTATGAGGACAAGAAAACCTAAAAAGAATTCCATTAATTTTAAAAATCGTGCATTTTATTATTATCAAATTCACCATCATGATCGCATTGTAGATTTAATTTTAAGGTTGAATTGATTTTGCACAAAAGTATAAAAATTAAAAATTAAAAAATTAAAAGAGAAAAATCATCAAAAAAAAAAGAATATAATAACGAAAACCACTAATACTCGTAATAAGCGAGGTCCACAAATCTGAATGGATAATATCGAATAAACTAGTACTACAAGAAAAGGAACTAGAAAACAGTAAACGTTTGTTTTTGCCAAGTTGACATGCATGGCATAATCAATCTAAATTATTTTTATTACAAGAAATAAAATTACGACTAGAAAGAAAACTAAGAATAGATTGGCCGGGGTGACCGAGACGATGATGTCATAGGAGAGGAGAGTGGATTGTGCGGGAAGACGAAGCAGTAAGGGCAGAAATGGTTGAATGCATTGGGAAGAAATCGCCGTTGCTATCACTCCCAGTAAGAAGCTCACCGGACCTAAGATCCCTAACAGAAAAACCAAAAGGGTCAAATTCGATGGAGCAGTGATTATCACGTGTGAACTGACAAACAAATATGAGATTTTTGACAAGAGAATGAGAGACGAGAACTTCATTAAGGATTAAAGCTCGAGAGGGTATGGGAAGAGTGGATGAACCAACAAAATTTACCGGTAGTACAGCACCATTACCAACTACTATTGAATTTGAAAAAGCAGAATGTACGACATGTTGGGATCGGTACAACCCCGGGGATACCCGCGTAGCATAAAATACAGATTTAAAAAATAAAAGCGACATCCCCAAATTAGGGCTTGGCAGACATGGTACTATCATATTCAAAAACTATCCTAACGAAGGTTTTCTCTTGTTTACCTCTTAAGCTACTCCCTGCTACACCCTTCCAAATTGGGTTTGTCCTAGCGCCCCAAGTGTTGCGCCTCTGAGTTTATCCACACCCTAGCTCATACCCTCGATTATCTCCACCAGTGCTAGCCAAGAGAATATCAAATTTTGGCTTTTTGAGGAAAAAGGGTTAGGAATTTATATAGTGTTCTTCGTACTCAATACATGAGTTGGAAGAATTCTTGTGAAAGATAAAAGAGGTAAGAATAACAGAAAAAGGACTTGTATGTTTTCAATTAATCCTTCGTTCATTTTAAAAGAGGTTATATAGAGTCCACATTAGTGGAACAATACACACACACACACACCACTTCCCTAAAAAATTGGGGAGGGCGTGCGTGCGTGCGTATATATATATATATATTCCATTTTTCTTTTTCTTTTATTCGCTTTCATCAATTACTTGGACTCCTTTCCAACTAATTAGATATTCTCATATTTATTCAATATCCTAATATATATCTTAAAGTATCTTTCCTTTTAATTAGTTACCTTAACCAACTAAAAGATTATATATATATATATAATCTTGGTGAACAAGATAAATCTTTCCACCAAAATATTCACACATACATATACAGACATGCACACGTGCACATATATATATATATGTTTTCTTTTTCTTTCTTTTATTAATTAATTAGTCATTCCCAATTTAATATTCTAATATTTAGTTATAGGACCATTAATCATTAATTAATACTATATATTAAATTCCTTTTTTTTGATTAATTAAATCCATTTAATTAATCCCTCCATTAATTCACAAAAAATTAACTAGCCAATAGGTACTACACTAAATTATGTGTGTGACCCCTGAGGCTCATTGAGAAGCTAGCAATAACTCCTCCCATTGGTTAGATTAATTATTCTCAATAATTAACTAGACCTTGGATTAATTTTACCAAATTAATCCAAGACACCTATTGGTCGTGGTTCGATGTCTAACAACGTCACCACGACTTCCTAAACGTCAACGATGAAAAGCAAACCTATTCGAGTTACGATCGTCATGTGAGTAGAATCCCTTCATCAGTTTCCCATCCATGGTCTAGGGTATGGCAACGGTCGAACCCTAATAACCTTAGAAACTATGACTGTTTTGTGACATCTAATGATCCAGTCTTCTAAGCCGGGACCACCAACCCCTCTTAGAAGATAAATGCTTAGATCAAAGACTTTATTGATCATTTAGATTCTCACAACAACATAGGAAATACCGGGAACTCGTGACCCTGGATGAATCTCTCGACGACTGCCGCTTGTTCTTGTGACATCCGGATTTTTCTTAGCTAATGCAATGATTAGTAGTATAACCTATTGAAAAATTTGCTAGATTTAATATGTATGAGTATTAGTACAAATATGCCAAGAGATTATGTTGAACATGTGGATTGTCCTAATATCAATATATATCCATGTAGGGGCTGAATTTTAACTTCTATTGATATAAGAGTTATGAAATAAAATAGAACATGACAAGGGCTATGAGACAAATAGGAAAATTGCCACCAAGCCCTTATCACATCCTATATATACATCTATCTAGCCCCTTCATTTGCCACTCATTTCAATCAACTAGTTCTTGCTCTAAAAGATTAGAATTTCTTATCAATCATCACCTCTTTTAAGCTCTCAAACCATTCAAGAGAACCATGAAAAGAGAGAGCTCAACCCACAACAACAACATCATATTTTCCAAGCAATTTTCGCAAGAAAATCCCAGCCTGGCAGTTTTTGTATTTGCCACTTTTGAGGGACCAAATGATGTCCAAATTGAGAGTTCTTTAGCTCTACTTCTTCACAGGAGGACAAGAAACAACACTATGAAATCGAATTTTCATGAGCTGCTACCAAACATTCCAGATTTGCCAAAACCGTGAGCCCCTGTTTTCGGTCCTGAATGGTGTCATCCCTTTTCAATATTACTCTCTTGTTATTTTCTCATCAACCAAATACTAAGGTAAATCACCCTAACTATGTTAGTATGAGCTTATTCTTGGGTTCTTGGAATTAGTGTAGAATTAGCTTTCAATTGTTCAATTAGAGGTTAGATTGTGACATGCATGAGGTGAATTGGATTGTATTGTTGAAACATTTATTGCTTGTGTGAATGAGTGAAGGATTTGGATAAATTGTTGTAGATCCATGACCATATATGTAGCTTATACATGGATCAGTGATTGCATGTGAGTTTTAACTTGTTTTTAAGAATCATTTAGGACATGCATGATTGTTTTGTCATGAAAATAAAATGAGCTCAATTTCAATTTTTGCATGTGTGTTCTACAATGTATTTGAAGATCCACTTGAATGAAATTTGAAGCCAAAATATTTTTCAACAAACTTTGTTCTGTTTATAGAAAAATTTTGGAGTTTGGAAATATTTGGAGTTTTGGTGAATTTTATAAAAATTGACAAACCACTGCTGCCAGGGAATTACTTATTTACAGATATGCTTTGTTTTAAGCTGAAATTTTTGTAACTACAGATTTTATTTGGCTTCCAAAAATTTTCTAATCCATCTTGAGTGTCTTTTGAGCATGTCCTATAAATTTTGGATTTTTCTGATAAACAGGGAATTTTATACAAATTTTTGAAGTGTATCCTGCCTGTGTAAAAACAGCTTCTGTTTGGCTGGGTTTTGGTGGATGAAACACCTACTTACAAATCTAGTTTACCTTTGAAACTTTTACCTGAACTTTTTCAATAAGTCTTGGGTGTTTCTGAAAAATTTCAAAAGTAAAATCATGTTCTATGAATTTTAAACCAAAACCGCGCAGATTTATTTTCTTAGTGTTTTGTCAATCTTTGAATATAATGAAGTTAAGCATAGTTTGTGCATGATCATGTAGTTCATAGGACCGCATAGGCTTTTTTGGGTAGATTATTAAGACGAGAGTTAGAGAATTGGATTTCTAATATAATCCTTGAATTAGCAGGTGGTGCTGGTAAATCGCTCGAGGACGACGCTGAATAACTTGGAAGTTAGCGTGAGTTACCTCCAAATTAATTATTACTATTTTCAAAACTGGAAGGAAGTTGTTTTAAAATGTGCTATATATATATTAATACTTATATATGTGTCTATCGTAAATTCGCATGTCAAAAAGAGATTGGAGCATAATACTTTTGAATATGCAATTATCACCGAATAGTGACCATTTTGAGAATTCATGCATAACTGTTTGCGCAAATTCATAATTATTTTAAATGCACATTTTGAAAGTATGGTTACCACTTAGACATTGAATCATGGGATTTCAAAAATCATTTCACTTGGTCTTGTATCGTGATCATTTGTCGTGATAGTGTTCTTGTGACGTGTTGCATCTTACGTGGTTGTGTTGGGCCCAAGGTCGGGCGATGGATAGGGCAGGGTTCGGCCGGTCAAGCATGGGCTTGCGATCTTAAACAGTTCCCGCTATCCACGTCCAGATCCACGCACCTAGGATGGAGTGCTCTGAGGGTGCATGGGTCATTTTTCGTGTGGCATATTTCGGATATGACCAAATCGGGCATCGCGAGCCTGCGTGGGAAGGTACAAGGTGTGGGCTATAAGCCTTGCGTGTTCAGGGGCGATAAGGAAGAAGCTACGGGACCTAAAGTGTCATGGGCGAGTCATTGAATGCAGTGATATCGCTACACGACCCCCTTCGGCTTAAACGTGACGTGTGTAAATCTTATCGTGATTACATGACTTGTGTGTTTCATTGCGTAGAAGTTACTCATTTTATTGTGTGAAAAGCGTATTTTGAAAGGGCATGCACAAGTACTCGTTTTACGCATATTGTATACTTGCATGAACAAAAAATTTAGCATCGTATTTACAATTTTTAAATAAGTGAATTTTTTTTTTTTAGAACGTAATCCAAGGATTTTGCATTTTGCTCCAATGATCATTGAGTATAATGTTATGACTTTCAAATGCTTGAAACTTTTAAGATCGATCTTTTGCATTTAAAAGAAAATACTCATCACACGATCACTGGCACTCACTAAGCCCTTTGCTTACGTACTTCACTTTTTTCCTTCCAGTTATAGATGAGTCGAGAAGTGAAACTAGCTTGAAGCATTGGAGTATAAACTTGGACAATCGTAGAGGTGAACGATATAGATTGAGTCATGGATATTAAGTTTGCTTAGCTATTTGGTTAATGTATGAAGGTGGTGACCCGATAAGATAATTTATTTAATTGTGTCCAGATTTTGATTTGTACTATTGTAAGGATAGGCTAGCGCTTTCAAGTTGGATTTTAGGAATAAATTTGGGGCGTCACAGTTCTGATGTATTACCAAACTATACAGAACATACACGTCGTATGACTCTCCTGGAGTGTACGTGCATATCAAAGTACAATGGGTAATACCCTTTCCAATGACATCTCAGGTCTAAGGACTAATCTCACACTACAAAACCCAAGGGCTCCATGTTCGACAGCACCAACTAGGAATCCTTAGCGGGGCCGTTCAATTACAAAACCAAAGTATGAATCTTCGTACATGTATTGCCATACTAGCCATCGACAATGGAACACGTCGACCTCTTGGGAGAGTTACATGCATGAACAAGTCTTGGCAAGGCCAATGATATCCCACATCTCACAGCCTCTATGACTTGGAACATTATTTAGGATTACGGTCTTTGAGAGCATTTCATAGGTATCCTGACCTCTCCCCTAACCATCTGTAATCCATGGGATCTTTATCTATACTAACAAAAGTGATAACAATAAAGAAGCATACCATATCGAAAGATTCAATATATTTAAAACAAGACTATCATAGTGTTTTGCATTTAAGATGGCAGAGCCAAAACAAATAGCTCGCCGGGCTCCTAACACAATCAATCTCCCACTTGCCCTTTTACTTTAGTCCCATCATTTCCAGATGTTTTTCAAATACTCTTTCACTCAAAGCTTTGGTGAAGGGGTTTGCTACGTTTTCCGCCGAGTCATCTCGTTCTACTCGAATATCGCCTCTATCCACTATCTCCCTAATGAAATCATATCGCCTTAAGATGTGTTTGGATCTTTGGTGAGACCTAGACTCTTTCGAAAGAGCTATGGCTCCATTATTATCACAGTACAAAAGTACCTGATTAGTAATGGACGAAACTACCTCCAACTTATGGACAAAGTTCCTCATCTAAATGGCTTCCTTTGCCGCTTCAGCGGCAGCTATACACTCAGCTTCAGTGGTGGAGTCAGCCGTCGTCTCCTGCTTGGAGCTCTTTCAGCTTACAGCTCCTCCATTAAGTATAAACACATATCCGGATATTGATTTAAGATCGTCTACGTCCGACTGAAAACTAGAGTCTAAATAGCACTCTAATTCCAATTTTCCTCCGCCGTATACCAGAAAAAGATCTTGAGTACGTATCCAGTACTTTAGGATCGCTTTCACGGCAGTCCAGTGGTCTTCTCCTGGAATCGACTGGAACCGGCTTGTCACACTGAGTGCATAAGCCAAATCTAGTCTAGTACATTGCATAGCATACATAATTTTTCCTATTGCCGAAGCATAGGAAACGATTGACATCTTCTCTCTTTGCTCGGGTGTCATAGGGGACATGGATTTGGAAAGAGAAATCCATGTCTCACCAGAAGAAATCCATTCTTAGAATCTTCCATTTTGAATCTATTCAAGATTCGTTCTATGTACTTAGATTGGGAGAGTCCTAGAAACCTACTTTTCCTTTCTCGGTGTATCTTCATACCAAGAATGTAGGATGCTTCTCCCATATCGTTCATTGAAAATTGAATCGACAACCAACCCTTTGTAGATTGTAACATTCCTACATCATTTTCAATGAGAAGAATGCCATCAACGTAGAGTACCAAGAAGCTTATGGCTCTTCCACTAACTTTCTTGTACACACATGGTTCATAACCATTCTTGATGTAGCCGTATTCCTTTATAGCTTCATCAAATCTCAAATTCCAGCTTCGAAAAGCTTGCTTCAAGACATAAATGGATCTTTGTAGCTTGCACACCTTGTGCTCTCTCCCACTGGATGTGAAACCCCGCGGATGTTCCATGTAAATTTTCTCATCAATGATTCCGTTGAGGAAAGCCGTTTTCACATCCACCTACCACATCTCATAATCAAGATAGGCAAATATAGCCAATAGAATCCTAATTGACTTGATCATCATGGCTAGTGAAAAGGTCTCCTCATAGTCAATTCCTTGTCTTTGAGTATAACCCTTCGCCACCAAGCTAGCCTTGAAGGTGGTAATCTTTCCATCTACTCCTAACTTGCGTTTGTATACCCATTTACAACCAATGGCCTTAATGCCTGATGGTGGGTCTACCAAGGTCCAAACCTTGTTGGAGTATATGGATTCAATTTTCGATTTCATGGCTTCAGACCATTTTCCGAGTCCTTATCGGACGTTGCCTCATCATAGCATCTTGGATCTTCATCCAAGGTGAGTCCCTCCTCATTGCTTTTCAGCAAGAGACCATAATACCTCTCAGGTTGTCTTGGGATCCTTTTAGATCTCCTCGGAGGTGGAATTTGTGTACTTACAGTTGGTGGTTCACTTTGCCTTTCATCCATTTCCAATGGAGTTTGTGTTTCTTGAGTTTCCTCAAGTTTTATCACTCTACCCATGCTCCCACTGAAGAGTTGCATCTCCAGGAACACAACATTCCTCGAAACAATTACCTTTTGTTCCAAGGTATGATAGAAATAGTATCCATAGGACTCCATAGGGTAACCCACAAACCTACATAAGATAGATATCGGATCTAGCTTATCTCCCACTAGTTGCTTGACATGAGCAGCACATCCCCATACTCTAAAGTACATGTATGAGGGTAATTTACCAAGCCACATCTTATACGGCACTTCAGGAACACTTCTCGACGATAGTCTATTTAATAGATAAGCCGCTGTCTTTAGGGCATAGCCCCAGAAGAACATAGGTAAATCCGTGGACATCATCATTGATCGGACCATGTCCATCAACGTACGATTTCTTCGCTCAGACACACCATTTAATTGTGGCGTTCCATGCGGCATCCACTGAGAGAGAATCCCTTTCTCTTTTAAATAATCCAAGAACTCACTGGACAAGTATTCTCCTCCTCGATCAGATCCAAGAGCTTTAATACTTTTACCAGTATCATTTCTGAATTCTTTGAACTTATCAAAAGCTTCAAATTTATATCTCATAAGATATAAATAACCATGCTTAGAATAATCATCGCTAAAGGTTATGAAGTAAGAATAGTTTCCTAATGCACTGACAGTCTGACATTGAGTGGTCCACACACATCTGTGTGATCTAAGTCAAGCAAATCCTTAGCGAGTTCCATTTGGCCTCCAAATGGTGACTTTGTCATTTTGCCTTGTAGACAAGATTGACAAGTTGGTAGTTCATCTTCTTCATCAAGCTCGAGGAAACTTGACAACTTGCGAATCCTATCCTTAGATGCATCACCAAGTCTAGCATGCCAGATTTGAGCATTAGGTGGATTATCAGATTTACGCTTCCCTTTGTTTATTTGTTGAATTACAAGAGAATTAGTATGCGGGTAAACATAAAGGTTGTTATACATACATGCTTGATCAATTTAGAACCCAAAAACATTGAACAAAAACCATTATTTATTTTAAAAGAAAAACCTTCTTTGTCCAAAACAGAATCTGAAATTAGATTCTTAATCAATCCGGGAACATAATAAACATCTTTTAAAATAAACCTACTATTATCCTAAGGAACTAAAATGACGATTCCAACAGCCTTCGCAGCGACAGACGCTCCATTAACCATTCTCAGGACCATGTCCCCGTCATCTAGCTCTCTACTTCTAGACAACACCTGAAAATCATTGCAAAGATGAGTACCACAACCGGTGTCAAACACCCAAGAAGCATGGTTAATTGAAAAATTAACCTCAACAATAAACACACCTTCTTTGTGGCTTTTAAAGGCAGCAGGATAATCCTTGCTCAAGTGTTCCATTCCATGGCAATGAGGGCAATTCCCTTTTAGTATCTTGTCTCCAAATGCTCTCTCCAACTCATCAACGAGATCCTTGGCTAGTTTGACCTTTCCATATGTCTCAATCATGCTCTCAGACATCATAGACAATATGAAACGTCGAACATAAGCCTCATCATCAATTTACTTGGTCCAGTGCTGTAAAGTACGAGCACGAGTTGCCGATTTGGGCCAAGGTGGGACTTCCCCTTTGATTATGTAATCAAGATCCTTGACCCTGGGATATACATCTAGAGCCAAGCTCCAGTAGGTATATTTCGAGCCATCAAACTTGTTGCGTTTGAGACTCCATAGACAAGTATAAACAATACTCATGATATTACTGTGTAAATGCGTTAAAGCGAAAGATGATCATTAGCTTTCAGTTCTAACATATATTCACATGCAATTAAGGAATTTGAAATATACATGTGTGCTCCCACTAACTTTTCAAATTTCGTCACCCCAATAGATAGAACACGGTAAATATAACAATTTCCAGTGGGCTCAAGTTTCCATATATTCCAACCTCATTCCAAGACTCGTGAGACAATGGGCAGTAATATATGACTGGGTACGACGACCCCATCCACTTCCAGGTGGTCCTCGAGATGTTAGCCTCACATGTCATGTACGTCCCGAGAACACGATGCAACAGTACACTAGTCTGTGTTTAAGTCCGACCTATCAATTCTCACAACATAACAGTAGCCAGGTGGTCCCACGACTCATAAACGACTCCTTAGCAAAACTGAAGCCCGTGTGCTCTTCTAATATAAAATCATTGTTATATAGAATGGTTAAATGTGAGATTAGTACACTTAACTTGCCACCATTCCACGACTCGTGAGACAGTGATGAAAAGCCTCGTGCTATTCTCTCTCACATTTAGTGATGGAAGGCACTGGACCTAATCAAGGAGCTTCCGGGCCCCCGATTTATCCATTTAAGGACTTAATATTGTTTGAAAGGGGTTTTTCCAAAAACAATGTCTCACACTTTCATATACTTATCTTTCTTAGGTGATTATGCAAACATGCACAATATACATAACATAAGAAAACAAGCAATCATACATAAAGTGGTAAATGTAATCTTAGTCTAGCCATTGCCTAAACACCCCGAGTCATCAAGGTGTTGACCAATCTAATCTAAGGACCCGAACCCTATACTAAGGTCTTCAAATCTCCATGAGCTTGAACATCTCTATCTCCGTCTTCATAAAATTACATTTAAAGAAAACATTTCCCTCTCAATTACAAGAAAAGAAAACATGGTACGCAAGCCTCATATCATAACAACCACTAGTCTATGGCTCAACCCGGATCACCACATAATCACATAAACATGCTAACATGCAAACATGAATTAATAATCATCATCTTTAATTAACGATAATCAAATTAATTAATGGATCCAAAGACTTTAATTTCTAAAAACCAATTTTAGAAACCCACATGAAAAAGTCATACTTTTTAAATCAATCTAAAAACAATTTCAAAAACCTAATGTTATTTAATCTGGAAAATTAATAAAATTTCTATTTTATTACAATTTCCAAAATTAAATAAAACCCTTAATTTTGAAATATCCAATTTTTATAATAAACTTAAAAATATTTTAATTTGAGATTAAAAAAACTTAATTTTATAAAATCACAAATTAGGGTTGCGCCTTTAAATTTAAATTGCAAAAATGACCCAAGACCTAAAACGCAATTACAACGAAAAATATTTGGAAATAGGAAAAATTATATTTTGACCCCTTAGGTCAAACACGGACCGCCTTTAGCGGCCTGACTATTCTCCTCACGCGCCGTCTACGCGATGCGTAGCCGGTGGCACATGCGTGCAGCGCCGCCAAGGTGTGTCGCGTCACTCAGCAAAGCTATTCCGAAAGCCCTGCCGCGACGGCGACACCCCCCTTTTTTTTAAAATCAAAACATAAAAACACAGCCCTTCGATTTCAGATTAATTTCAAATCAGCGTATCCAAAAACTTAACATAAAATCCAACCAATTTCAATATGTAATAAAAACGTACTTTAAAGCTTATAAGCACAAAAAGAATCCGAGCCATGTCAAAACCTTGGCACTAATACCATTGTTGGGATCGGTACAGCCCAGGGATGCCGGCACAGCGGAAAATACAGATTTAAAAAATAATAATGACATCCCCAAATTAGGGCAAGCTAGATATGGTACCATCGGATTCAAAAACTATCTGAAAGAAGATTTTCTCGTGTTTACCTCTCGAAGAACTTAAAGCAGAAACATGTTTTTAAGCTACTCCCTGCAACACCTCTCCGAATTGGATTTACCCTAGCGTCCCAAGTGTTGTGCCTTTGAGTTTATCCACACCCTAGCTTGTACCGTCGATTATTTCCACTAGTGCTAGCCAACAGAATATCGAATTTTAGCTTTTTGAGGAAAAAGGGTTAGAAATTTATTTAGTGTTCTTTGTACTCAACACATGAGTTGGAAGAATTCTAGTGAGAGAAAAAGAGGAGAGAATAATAGAAAAAGGACTTGTATGTTTTCGATTAATACTTCATTATTTTATAAGAGGTAGAATACACACATATATATATAGAGTCCGTATTAGTGGAACAATACACATACACACGCCACTTCCCTAAAAAATATGGGAGGGCGTGCGCGTGTGTGTGTATATATATATATATATATATATATATTCCATTTTCCTTTTCCTTTTATTCTTTTTCCTCAATTAGTTAGACTTCTTTCCAACAAATTAGATATTCTCATATTTATCCAATATCCTAATATATATCTTAGAAGATCTGTCCTTTTAATTAGTTACCTTAACCAACTCAAAGATCTTACCAAATATATCTATAAGATATATATATATATATATATATATATATATAATCTTGGTGAACAAGATAAATCTTTCCACCAAAATATTTACACATACATATATACACACACACGCGTGCGCACATATATATATTTTCTTTTTCTTTCATTTATTAGTTAATTAGTCCTTCCCAATTTAATATTCCAATATTAAATCATAGCACCATTAATTAATACCATATATTAAATTCCTTTTTCTTGATTAATTAAATCCATTTAATTAATCCCTCCACTAATTCACAAAGAATTAACTAGTCAATAGGTACTATACTAAATTATGTGTGTGACCCCTCAGACTCATTGACAAGCTAGCAATAAGTCCTCTCATAGATTAGATTAATTATTCTCAATAATTAACTAGACCTTGGATTAATTTCACCAAATTAACCCAAGACACCCATTGTTGGTGGTTCGATGTTTAGCAACGTCACCACGACTTCATAAACGCCAACGATGAAAAGTAAACCTATCCGAGTTACGATTGTCATGTGAGTAGAATCCCTTCATCAGTTTCCCGTCCATGGTCTAGGTATGGCGACGGTCGAACCCTAATAACCTTGTCCCACCAATCACTCTTAGAAGACAAATGCTTTGATCAAAGACTTTATCGATCATTTAGATTCTCGCAACGGCATAGGAAATACTAGAGACTCGTGACCCTGGATGAATCCCTCAACGACTCCACTTGTTACGTTGTATTACCAGACTATACAGAACATACATACCATATGACTCTCCTGGAGTGCACATGCATATCAAAATATAGTGTGTAATACCCTTTCCAATGACATCTCAGGTTTAAAGACTAATCTCACGCTATGAAACCCAAGGACTCTATGTTCGACAGCACCAACTAGGAATCCTTAGCGGGGCCGTTCAATTCCATAACCGAAGTATGAATCCACATACATGTATTGCCATACTAGCCATCGACAATGGTACACGTCGACCTCTTGGGAGAGTGACATGCATGAACAAGTCTTGGCGAGGCCAGTGATATCCCACATCTCACAGCCTCTATGACTTGGAACATTATTTAGGATTACGGTCTTTGAGAGCATTCCATAGGTATCTCGACCTCTCCCCTAACCATATGTAATCCATGGGATCTTTATTATACTAACACAAGTGATAACTATAAAGAAGCATATCATATAGAAAGTTCTATTTTATATAAAATAAGACTGTCATGGTGTTTTACATTTAAGATGGCAGAGCCCAAAGCAAATTGCTTGCCGGGAACCTAACAATATCACGACATTGTGTAAAATAGCTGGATGAGGAGTCATGTGCGAGCTAACCCCCGTATCCATATACCACTGATCATCGGGTTGTAGTAGGGTCATTGTCTGGAAAAGTTGCAACGTATAAGTTGGAGCCACGACAGAAGAAGGTGGTGAAACATGTAAGGTAGACAGGAATAAGCCAAATGATAAGTGGGCCTGGTGTCAAGTTAAGGCCGGAGTGGACTACGGTGTTGGGCTGGGAGGTGCTATTTGAGTGAAAGGTTAGACCACGGGCCATGGTTGAGTAGTGGGTGGCTGGTACTTGGCCCAATAGGCTTGTTGCTAGGCATGATTAGGGAATTGACCTCGGCCACTTGGAGCTGGGCCGCCGAGACGTGTACCTGAAAGTGAGCTGGGAACCAATTGAAAAACATAACCGGGTGGTGGGCTTGGGGCAAGGGATATCCGGGAGGTGGACCCTGCGAGAAATTGGGCCGAGACTGATTGCCCATCGGAGAACCATGGAAATTACCACCAGATCGATAATTAAACTTACCATTCCCTTTACCTTTATTTTTACCAATATTGCGATAATTATTTCGATATTGTCCAGGGTAGTTTGTTTGGGATAAGAGGGCATTGGCTGAGTCAGAAGGGGCCGGAGTAGAGTGAAAACAGGATTCACGGGTTTCCTGAAGATTAAGAACCTCGGAAAAAGATGGAAGAGGTGATTTTGTGGTGATAACTGTGATGAGAGGTAGATAGGATTCAGGAAGGCCTTGGAGAAGCTGAAGAATAAAATCTTGGTTACTGATGGGAGTATCGAGGTCAGCAAAATTATCAGTGACAACTTTTATCTCCTGGAAGTATTGAGAAATTGAAAGTGATCCTTTTTGTAAATTTCAAAATCGTTCATTAATTTGCATAGACCGAGATGGTTTATTATTTTGAAAATTTTCTTCTATTGCAAACCAGAGATCATGTGCAATTCCATACTCTAAATCGATATTTTTGATAATTTGAGATCAACGGTTGAATAAAACCAACATTTGATAGTAGAATCAAGTGAAAACCATGGATCATCGGGTTCGCATGTAGGGCTTTGCTTTTCCCGTTACATGATCAAGAACTTAGTAACTACGTCAAAAATCCATGAACATGTCTCTCCAAAGTTTATAATTAGAGCCATGTGCAGATAATTTAAAGCCGGAAGAAGAGTAAATATTGCCCGCAGCGAGAGCAGGATGGATAGGGGTGGGGCGAGGCAGATCGGGTTTAGGGTTGGTGGATGTGGATGTGGATTCTTCACTGTTAGACATGGGAGGAGATTGCACAATACCAAACAAGAAATCGAAAATATTAGATAGAAAATAAACGCAATAGAAAAGGTAAGAAAAATTATCGTGGAGAAACCAGTAGATTAGATGATGTAGAAAAGGCGTTGAAATTCGAGATGATTGGAAAACAACGCTGTTGAAGGCTGTATAGTAGAAAATAATGCGTTGAGGATACAAACAATGACTTAATGGACGAAAAAGGGAAAATATAGGGGAGGAGCTAAGGTGCAAGTTGTGTGGTTGGAGGCGGCAGCGACTCCAGTGGCTGGCGGCCAATGGTAGAGAAAAAAAATTAATTGCGATATATTTTTCCTAGGAAAACTAGGTTTGGCTCGATACCATTGTATAATGTTAAAACCCCTGAATATTATTAATGACTTATGAGGTTTATATAGAGATTACAATATGAGATAAATAAGGAAAGATAATAGAAATCTAAACTAATACAATATGAGATAAATAAAGAGATAATAGAAACCTAAACTAACATAAAGGTATATTAAATCTAATAGACCATGCATTTGAAATCATATCTTAAAATATTTATTCTTGATTGATAATGGTTGTTTGATCATATTCCGTGCTCAGTTCATTGATGTTTCACGAGTAGTGAAGATTGGGAGTGATCGAATGTTTTACTTGGTCCGCCAATGCTTGACGAGTACTACAGAGGCTGAATTATCGGCAATGATTCAAAAGTTTGGCTGATTAAATTGGGAGCTAAACGAAAATTCTGGATTTGAAACCTTCAACTGCGATGGAGTTTGCTTCCAGCGATTGAGGTTTCATTTGCTGATAATGCAGTACCAAAAATGCAACACAAACATCTAATCACCAACAATTCACAAGGTCACATAATTGTAATACTCCACCAAAGACTTTGATCTCTATTTATTTATAATCACATAGGATACTTTCTCATTCACTTATGAGAGAATAAATCTCATATTAGTTATCAGCTAAGACTACCACTTGTCCATCAAACCGCATTTCGAGGTCGACCCTACCAATAGGTGAATTGGGTCAACTACTCTAGTAAAAGACTTGACGTCACAAGCGTATCTTCTGCCTGATACTTCAGGTCAAATGTTCACTTATACCTATTATGCATAATCAGTTCTGTCATTGACAGTAACAGAGTGAAAACCCATGTGACAGAACCGATGTGAGTCGTGTTCGAGCATATCAGTTCTACTGACGTGCCTACAATCTTAAGCTCCCACCATCACATGGTGTTCCACTGACACTCCCATATCAGAGCTAAGATTGCACAAGTGTTATAAGTCTTTATTTGTCCGTTAAAGACTTCTTATTACTTGCGAACTAGTTTAAGTAATCAAGATCAATCTCTCTAGTGCCAAGCTTCCTATCCCATAGGAAGTAGGGAGATTGCACTAAAAACATGCACAAAATGTCTTACACTACTTATTGATGCAAATAAGATTTAAGTGAAAACTAAACAACGCCTTTTATTATGAATAATAAATAAGTTCATTACAAGAGAAATGTCCTATCATTCTATCCCCTATAACATCTGAGGGCATAATCGTAACATTAATCATTAAAAAACTTAAATTCTAAACAATATCGAACACCGCAAAATTGAATAACCTTATTTTTATGTTTAACATGTTGCGTAATACTTAGGGTACGGTGCACCGCGCATCGCGTGGTGGGCCCTACTATACATATATGCGTGCATACGTTTAGGAGATTCCAATTTCACATGAATTGCAATATCTTATGATCTAATTGTATTACACTCTTGTATTATAGTTTGCATACAAAATTTATTTACGAGGTGATCTGTTAGTCATGAAAATGGCCTGGTCATTAAGTTTATAAATTTCAATGTGTATTAAAATTTGCATATGATATCTATTGAATAGATGATTTGTTAGTCACCAAAGTAGCATGATGATCGATTAAATTTGTAGATTTCAATGCATTTTAAAGTTTTTTGATTACCCATAAACTTTATATACTCATAAATGACATAGAGATATACGGTTATATTGAAGTTTAATATTTTGAGATATTGTGGAATAACCCAAAGATTAATTTGTTGTTCTTATAATATATGAATATAATTGTTATTTTGTATTTTAACAGATAACAAATAAATCTAATATGTAAATATATTAATGGTTTATATATCTTACTATCGCCCAAAAAAGAACTTTGATATATAGATAATAGCATTTCCATGAAAGGTGGAAAAAAAGCTTCCCGACAATGCTATCTTAAGTATAATGATGCCATAACTTCATTTGGATTGAAAACACTGTCGATCAGTGTTACTACATGAAGGTCAGTGGGACCAAGTTTATTTTCTGATAATGATCTTGGTTTATTATATAAAACCAAGGTATGTTTCTAAGAACTATGAAAGATATGAGAGAGACAACATGTGATAGGAATTGAGTTCGTGAATCACAAGGATGGTTAGAATTGTCTCATAAAGTTTATATGGATAGAAATTATGTATTTATCATTATAGAAGAATTCAAAAACATAGAGTACCAATCGAATATATTAATTAGCACCATTCGCCCAAGATTTTAATGAGCATATCAAAAGAATATGCATTCTATATATTACCGCCCAAGATATTAATGAATATATGGAAAGAATGGCCATTATAGGACTTCATAATTGACATGTGTTATATGCATATTAAGTTACTCTTGAGCCAGGGATGGATCCCGGATTGAAAAGTCGGGGGGCCCGAATTAGTTTTAATAGATAAATAAATAACAATAATCACATGTAAAAGACTTGACTTTTAATAAAACTTAACTTAGTTGAAACTATACAAGCAATTCTTGGAAAATCTATCTAAGTTGTATACGGCGTTCTTTTAGCATAAAATTCATCTATAACAAACAACGTATCAAGTTGACTACGACTGAATAAGAAAATAGACATAAAAATATGTACTAAAAAAAACAAAATGACTTTGCCCATTTTATGATTTCTAGATACAAGCAATGATTTTTTTAAATATAAAAGCTTTGGACTTGTTTGTTTGTGTTTTCAATCCTATTTTTCCATTTCCATTTTGATCTGAAAATGAAAATACACACTTTACACTGTTTTTAACTTAAAATAGTCTTATTTTCATTCTTCTTTTTACGTTCCCAATAAAATTCAATCATTTCTTTAAAATTACATTTCACATCACTTATTTCATATTTTCTTTTTATCAATTTTCTCTCTCATCTTCTTTCAATTTTTTAAACATTTCTCTCTCCTCTCCTTTAAATTTTTAAACATTTCTCTCTCATCTCTCTCCTCTCCTTAAAATTTTTAAACATTTCTCTCTTCTCTCTCATCTCCTTAAAATTTTTAAAACATAATCAATATTCACTATCAAATCAAACATTATCTATCTAATAATTACTTTTCAATTATTTCGCACATCACACTCACCAATTTCAAAATTTTTAAAAAATACAATCAAACACACTTACTTTTTTCACTTTTCTCACACAAAAATAAAAAATCTCATTCCCCCCATAAGAAAATAACACCAAAAAATAATAAATAATTCAACCGCAAAATCTCATTAGTATTATAATTAATGATAATATTTTTAAAATAATATAAAATAACAACTATTAAGACTGATATAATCACTTTATGCTACCTTGTTGTGGATAAATCCTTAATAAATGAATAATCCTGGTAAACCTTTTTTGCCTTTAGATTTATAGATGTTGTGCCTTTTCTTCTAAAAAGTGCTTCTTATAGATTTTAGGTAAAAAAAAATTGTTAATTCTAATTTTAATCCTAATAAGTATAAGAGAGAAATTCAAAAACTAATATTAGAGCAGTTGATAATTTAACTACCTATTTTCCTTTTGTTACTTTTTTAAATCAAAATAAGTATTTCTTCAATTGGAAACAAATATCTAAATTAGAAGAAAACAAGACTTCCTTCTCCAATTTTGTAATTGTTTTTTTAATTCAAACAAGTGCCTTTTTTTTAGTTAAAATAGTTAAAATAGATATCTAAATAAATAACCTTTTATCTTAAACGCCAAACTTTTAACTTATGTTTATGGAGTAAGATTCTCTATTTTCTTAATTTCATTCTTGCAAACAAAAAAAGATTTTTTTTTACTGAAAATAATGTTTTGTTTTGTGTAGGGAATAGTCTCTTGTGGAATTACTAATTATGTCTCACGAGTCATAATGAAGAAAAAATGCCCTATTTTCATGACAACTTTTAATCCTTTAAGCATGGTCTTCGTTGCTGTGTTGAGTTTTTTCATTTTAGCCAAGAAAATGAATGTTGGAAAGTGAGTACCAAAAACTTTTTAGTTTGTTTTCCCTACCACGTAACAGTCTCTCCTCCTTGTATTATATATTTGAAACATAAACTTAATTTGGAACTTGTTAACTAAAACTACTTAATAATTTTTGGTTAATTGGAGTTATTGAGATTCGAGATTGCCATTGGAAAAAGTCTTTAGTGTAAATATGTCAGCAGACGAATTAACCAAGGTGGTTATCCTCCGGAAGGGTTGACCAAGGCTGTTATCCTCTAATAAAGAGGATGAGGATGAAATTGAGTGCAACTGAAGTGGTAGGGTCGCGGGACATGTTCCAAGTCTTATGAGTAACCTATATCCGTGGGTCGATTGGACCGAGGGGGATATGCCACAGTGTTTACGAGTTGGATAGTCACCAAAAGAATATGGTTGTGGAGAGGGGTTCAAAGAGGTGAACATCTTACACATTTAGAAAAAGAGAGAATCCGTCAAGTGGGAGATACTAAAGGCGAATGAATTGACGAGGCATGGAGATGTCTCGAGTGTCATCTCCATTCAATTTGATGATGTGCCAACTAGATTGAGATTCACTTAGAAAAAAGTAAAGTGGTTGTTCAAGTTGAGTTTGAGGATATTTTGGGATCACTCTCCAAGTGGGAGATTGGGAGATTGATGAGTTTTGTGGAGACTGATTGATACTATGATTTTGGCAGTTGACTGATATTAGGGTTGTTTTTTCTAATTGCCTAAGAATTTGATTATGTTTTCTATTCCGATTGGGTTTTAGAAGTCTTGTTTATCAAGTCTCCTACTCTATAAATAGGAGCTCTCAACTTGTAATTATTTGATTGACTCTGAGAAATAAAAATATAGATCTAGTGTTGGCTCGTGGATGTAAACAGTTCGCCAAACCACGTAATTAAAAACTTCTTGTGTCATCTTAGAGGCTAAGATATTATGTTTTCTTACTTATTTCTTCATACTCTGATGCTACATTCCTAACACAAAATGGTGTCTAGAGATATGCAGTATCTTGAGACTATAGTGGAGTAATAGCTATTGTGTTCCTTATGATGTCTGAGCCTTCTTTTTTATTTGTAGACTAATTTTAATATCACAAAGATAAAATAAATAGTTGTTTCCCTTATGTGCTATGTACAAGCTTATTCAGTGTTAGTATAAAGTAATTACTTTTCATTTATAAAAAAAATTATATTCTAATATGACCAAATTTAAATATTAAATTTGTGAAGCCCCCATACTTCTATCCCACATGGGAAAAATAAAGTAGCGTGAAATGGTTTATAAATAGAAATCCAAAAATTCAAATGTAATAATAGATATTCATTATGGACCGTGGTTTAAATACCCAACCTCATGTTATACTCAGTGGGTTTGGAGGCAAGTATCGGGTCTAACGGGCTAATGAGCCTATGAAGTGACAAATGGTATTAGAGCCGCTCGTCAGCCGAAATATCGAGAGCTAAGTGTTATACGTTGTGGGAACCACCTCTTAAGAATACAATGCAAAGTGCCAATTGTGTGAGAATCACCTCTTGAGCCTGTGAGAGCCATCGCTAGAGTCCTGATACCTAATAATCGATCTTGGACGGTGTCACGTTGCGACAAGGACGTCGCGTTCTGAAATAGGGGTGCTTGTGAAGTCCCCATACTGCTATCCCAAATGGGAAAAATGAATGAACCTGAAATGGTTTATAGATAGAAGCCCAAGAATCCAAGTGTAACAATGGATATTAATTTCGGGTTGTGGTTTAAAGTACCAACTCCAAGTTACGCTCAACGGGTTCAGAGGTAAACATCGCCTCTAACGAGCTCGTGACCCCAGTGTGTGAAAAAATTACTCAAAATAATTTAATAATTATGAAAAACATTTAATTAGAAAATGGATCTCAAATTAAATCAAAATTTAAGATAGAAAAATATTTAATTAAATATGGTAAATAATTCTAAGAAATTGAAAAAATATGTGAAATTAAATTAAAATTACGATTCAGCCTTTCTGGATTTTTTATGTTTTGATTTTCATTTACTTTTTTATATCATCTAATTTTGTTATTTTTTGAATTAGTTGATTTTTAATACTTCCATATATATAACGTTGTTGGTTTTATCCAATTTAAATACCACATGGCTTATTAGGACTTGACCACTGGCCATTTTTTCTCCAAAGTTAGTAGTCATATGTCCACATAGGCATGATCTAAAAAATGAGTATCCCCAAATTGAAAAATCTTACAAAACCCCAATTTTGTAATTTATCGACGGATAACCAATCAATAAATCATTTCTCCAAAAACACATTTAGAGACTAGGATTTCGATTAATTAGAGGAGAAACATTAATTACTAGAAGAAAGTTGGCATCAAGAGCTAATCCACCTAGCATGAATTGAGTCTAATGACATTGATTTTTTCTTAGAGGTCATAGTGTTTCGTAAAAAAAAACAATCTAGACTAGGGAAGGATTTCGAATAGTCGTTCCAAGCCCGTGATAATTCTCCACTTAGAATTATCTTTCAACCCCCGCGCTCGAGTTCGATACGCTAGACGGTGGTTCAGAATTTAACACTTTGATGTGTTGTTTAAATTAGTTGTTCGGACCGCAATTGATGAAAATATGTATCTTCTTCGAATGATACAATAATACTAAAAGAACAATTCAAGTACAGATAAGAATTATTTCTCTGATACTTAAATCTGACACAAAATAATTCTATACCTACGTGAGAATCTTCTTTTCTTAAAACGATGAAGATGAATAGAAAACTCAGGTCAAGATACAAATTACTGTCAAATAATGAAATCTGAAAACATGTAATCTATACCTCCATAAAAGTCTTCAATTCGTGCTACAGAGAAACACTGGTATAACTCCGGGATTGGATCCAGCAATTCTTGAACAAATCTACACTACAAACTACTCCTAATTATATTTACGCCTACTCCTATGATAAGAGAGAAAAATAAGTTGTTCTGTGTTTTTGTTGTCCTCTTCTCTCTCTTCTTTCCCGCTTTTATACTTCTGTGTCGTGGGTTTGCTTCTTCAACCGTCGGGAACCGCTTCTCTCTTCAACCGTCGAGAACTGCTTCCAACTTCTCTTTTTAAAAATCCTTTTGTTTTAGCGGGATATTATTGTCGGGTTTTTTATTCTAATTTTATCAGACCTGTTTTCTTCGATGGGCTTACCCTTTTAAACTTTTGGACCCATTAATCGTTGTTGGGCCTGTTTTAGGTCTTTCACTTTGGGCCTTTCTCAGGTTTTTCAACCTATTTTATTTTTTAGTGTAAACAAATGCCCCCCTAATGTATATGAACGTTTCGAGTTCATGTATATTAATGTACACGTCTCCTTATTAATCTTTGTTTCGTTTCAAAAGGGTTCGTGAATGATATGACGAATGTGTTCGTTCCTTTTCCCAGCACTTTTTCGTGATCAGGGTTTTAAAAACCTCCCTTCTTTTTGTTGACGTTTTTAAATCATCTTTCTGTAAGAGCCTCTTCGTATTTTTTTTTTAAACGGGTGAGAATGATTGAAATTTCCCACTTTCTGATCTGCAAGTGTCTTTTCGTGATCAAACACCTAGAGCCCTATAAATATCTCGTTCCTGTTCTTAGCCATCACTATCATCCTTCACTTTATTTTCTTTCTCCAACTATTCATCGTCTTCCTTCTTTATCTTTCTCTATTTTCGAAAATTCCTTCGTCTTCGAAATCTTCTTCCATCTCCTTTCTACAACCTTTTCGAACCGTTTTCGAGTATGTCTAACCTTCATTCTATTTCGCATCTAGTGGCTCGAGCAACTCTTTTGGATAGCGAAGATGCCCAAGATCTCTATCACATCATCAAGAATTTCGAGGCTTACTACAGCGATGTGAAGATTTCGACTCTAGAGTCTACCCATATCATACAGCCTTGGGTCCGCGATCGTCGGGGTCAATCTATCAACCATGTTGGGCTCGGACCTCGATTTCAATCCAAGGCATTCGAAGCCTCTGAGGATGGTGTTCCTGATTTACTCGGTACTTGGCCCGCTTTGGAGGGTGATGCCCCTCTTTTTCAATGTAAGGTGGAGAACAAATATGAGTGGACGAATAAGACCAAACCCATCAATGGATGGATCGGGGCCATCGATGCATATCCTTGGTTCGAAAAATTGCATCATCTTCATAATAAATGGGACGGTAACCGAATTCTTGGGCTTATTCGAATAGCCTGTTACCCAATCATCCCTTTCGAGCAGGTAACAACAGATGCCCTTGCGTATTCGTGGCATACTTCGTATAATTGTTTTGTATTACCTCGTGGTTTTCAAACAATTACGTTAGAAGATGTTGCTCTAATTACTGGTCTTTCCCCTACGGGCATGAATCTTCCTACGGGTGAACCTTTGCCTAATTCTCGAGCTCTTTTACTATCTACCGAAAATTGGCTAAAACATCATGGTAAATCAAAGGGAGCAAATATCGCTTATACTGCCTTAGTCAAATTCTTTATCAATTGTGACGATCCACCGACGCTTTTCGAAGAGGTTTTATTTTTAAATTTCGTCTTCTCCCGGTTGTTTATGAATGCCGGTTGCGTGGTGAATAAAACCTTTTTTACTTTGTCTGCTAATATTGCTGTCACCATGGGGCCCATCGAGTTGGCTCCACTAATGCTATCTCACTTTTACCGCATGATGTTTAATTTGAGCAATGACCCTTCGAATGCTCACAAATTATCCGGCCCCCTTTGGTTATTGACATGTTGGTCTTTTCTGTATTACCCTGAGCTATTGAATATCAGGACTATAAAATCGTTCGAAAAATTGGTTGAGCAACGACAATCGTCGAAAAAACCCTCCAACTTCCGGCTCGAACCAATTTCGAAATGGGTTTGCTATGGGGAGGCCGCTATAAACTTATTAGTTCCTCTCGAGAAAGTATCTTATCTCGAAGTTTTGTGCGCCATTTATAATCCGCTCTATGTTTCCACATGGTGCCCCTTTTTCGAAACAAGGCATGACCAAACCCGAAATCACTGGTCGCACACTGCTCTACCCAATTGGATGCTAACGATTGATTCGCTAGACTCCTCCATAGATGATCATCCCTACTGGAGGTCTATTTTGTCATCCCGGGATTTACTATATGCAGATAATGTCCCCGGAGTTGAAGTTTACAACCCTCAGGTATGCTAAATATGTTTTGAGTATAAATATGACAAACTTTATAACCTTGTTATATTCGATGTCGAACATGTTCAACTTCGAGCATCTCTTTCCATGCTTAATTTCGAATATGCTAACTCTGGACATACCTATTTCGGGCACGCTTAATCTCGAAAATGGCTTTCTTAAATATCCTTATTCTCGAATATGTTTGATCTCGAACATGCTTATTTCGAGCATGCTTGATTTCGAGCCTGCTTGGTCTCGAGCATCTTGGTTCGAGCATTGCTTGATTTCAAACAGGTTCGACTTCAAATTTACCATATCTCGAATGAGCTGTTCTTCGAGCTTGCTTCCTTCAAGTATTTCTGATTTTTGAGCAAACAGTTCGACAACTGAGTTTTGTTTAAACCATTTTTATTTTGCAGCTATGCGCGCGGCAATTTGGTGTAACCCAATGCTTCTCTTTACCATTCTTGGGCACTATGAATCGCCCTTGGTCAAATAGGCAATTCCATATTGCAAATCATCAAAGGGCTAAAGCTGAAGCTCTTATTCGGAACCAAGCCTCTAGTCAGATTCCGCCATGTTTTGTTCCTATTTTCTGCAGAATCATCCGAGTCGAGAGATGTTTCGCAGACTTTTGGAACAAGGTTTTAACACGCAGTTACTCGAGACCAATCATCCGTAAGCAGATTACAGATATCACCAGAATGTGCGCTGGCACGGTGGACATGGCTCATCTTTCGAATCTCTTATCAAATCAGGTAACTTTCATAAACTATTATAATCTTCGATTACAATAGTTAGGATTCATTCTGATACTCTTTCTTACAGGATGATGATTACATCGTTCCTTAAGATTTAACTTTGGGGTGGAGATTTGAGCGAGACAACCCCCAAATCCGAGAAGCGGCGGCACTGTCTCAAGCCCTTCGAGAATCATCTGTTCCGACTGAGCCATTTTTCATCCCTACGCGCGTTACCCGAAAACGAAGTGCTCTTACCATCAGGGAGCGTACATCTTTTATTTCTCGAGAAGTACCCCCTCGAACACTTAACGAAGAAGAAGAAGAGCAAGATGACGACGATGCAGCTCAATACGCTCTTCAACCCAGATCCAGGAAACGTTTACGTATGCAAAAGACTTCCGGTGAATCAAGTAATTACTCAAATATCTTTAGCTTTTATTCGTAAATTGTAGACTAATTCTTCATTCGATATTTGATTATTAATATCTCTCATGTAGGCTCTTCGAGTGGAGCTGCTGATCTCGAAAAGGAGACGCCGGTTATTGAGGCTGGTGTCGAAAATATCGTCGAACCCATTCTTGAAGAGGGTTCACCCGACTTCGACCTCCGACCATCTTCGCCTATCCTCGAAGATGCTTTACCTCATTCTGAGACTCATCGAGACCCCCTCGAGATAGGTCGTTCTTCAGGTATTTTTGGAAAGTATCTCGTACTGTATAATCATGAATGGGCTTTTGTTACTCTACCCTGTCTTGATGTTGTGTTTCTTCTTAGAAAATTTATCAAGTGACACTTTCGATAGAACAGGCCCCAGTTCCGCGATTACTATGAGCACTGCTCCCAACGTATCGAGATTTCTTTCGTCAGGTAAGACAACTTATCATGTCCATACTTCATATTTAGGCAGATTTTTTACCAACATAATTTTTTATCTTCCTGAATAACCTTGTTCCTCGATCCTCTAGGCATGCCTAGTTTACCTTCTTCGGTGCAATTCTCAATTGGTACTACAACGGGAATATCCACCATTGTCCTGGACTCTGCTATTTTTCACAGAATTGGCCCGAACCTTGCTCTCGGATCGCCATTTCGGCCTATCCTAGATTCTCCTCGTTCCTCTTCAGTACGAATAGAAGAGGTTGCTAATATCTCTCCGTTGACTATCTCACCTTGTCCGGTCATGGACCCTGGACCTTCAAGCTCTACCATGGCCCTTGTTATCCCGACTGAAGGTATAAATTTATTTCGTTGAAATGCACAATGTTCTATTTCATTCTGGTGTTTGACATACTAACTTCGTAATTTTCTTTCTTTCGACAATGCAGTACCGACCGTATTTTCTCAAGTCGCTCTAAACGAAGCCCTTATGGACATAAGGCATAATCTCAATGATCCTCACTTATTGTCGGAACTTCGTTTCCTTCTTGACGAAGCGGCTTCGAGAATGGCTAGTACTTGGCTGCCTCTGTTCCAAGCCGCTCGTGAAGTTTTCGAGAATAGCCTTGCTCGCCTTCACTCTTTAGCGGATCAAGGCATAAACCCTTTTACCGAAGCCGTTTCCTCGAGTCACACCCAACATCTAGATCAACTTCGTGGCCAGGTCACCATCTTAGAAGGTTCCCGTGACAGTTACATGGCTCGAGTTGCTGCTCTCGACGCTCAAATTGCTGATCTCCAACTCGAACGGGACCGCTTAGTTCAATCCTCCAACCAAGTCAATGAGAATATCTCAACTCTGAACGACCAGATTGCAGCTCTATCATTTGAACTTGAAGAAATAGCCAAACCCGCCGTCCTCGAAAGAGATGCCTTCGATTCATCGTTAGATGTTTTGTCAAATTCGTTGTTTTTTCTTCAATCTTAGTACATTTTCGAATGATGCTATTTTTTTTAAATTTTGTTATTGTAAAAATTCTTACCCGTTTCGGGTAATCTTTTAAATATCATGGTTTCGTTTTCTTTCCATATACTTGGTGTATATTTTTTTAAATATCTCGCGTTTAATGCTTTTCCATATTTATCTCCATTCGTCCATTGGAGTTCAAAAGCATTCCCAGATAATTTATTTGATATTAGAAATGGTCCTTCCCACTTAGCTGACCATTTCCCATAAAAATTGTCTTTTGACCCTTCTGGTAAAATCATTTTCCAAACTAGATCTCCTACTTCGAAAGATCTTGCGTTTACTTTCTTATTATAACTTCTTTCAATTCTACTCTTTTGAAATTCTATTTGTTGCAATGCTTGTATTTGCAAGATTTCATGGTCTAATTTTTCGATATTCATGTTTTCGGTATATTCCTCGGCTGAAAGTCTTGCTTGTTCGAGTATTCGTCTAGACTTTATATTGATCTCCAAAGGAATTACTGCTTCATGTCCATATACTAATTGAAAAGGAGATATTCCTAGGCTGTCCTTCTTGATCGTCCTTAACGCCCAAATTGCATCGATTAACAATTCGTGCCAATTTCTTGGATTCTGGCTTATCATTTTCGAGACGCAATTTTTTATTAATTTATTTGACGATTCAGCTTGGCCATTTGCCTGAGCATAATAAGGTGTCGAATTGATTAATCTTATTCCGAATTGTTCCAGAAATTCGAGTATTTCTGTACTATTAAATACTCTAGCCTGATCGAAAGTTATGGTTTCTGGAATACCAAATCTGGTAATAATATACTCCTTAATGAACTCGACCACTTGTTTTGAACTTATACTTTCGAAAGGTTTAGCCTCAATCCACTTGGTAAAGTAATCGGTAGCTACTAATATGTATTTATGCTTTTTTGATGAAGCTGGTTTAATTTCTCCGATTATGTCCATGGCCCACCCTCGAAATGGCCAGGGTTTTATTATGGAATTTAAACCTACGGTCGGTTGCCGTAAAATTTTCCCATATTTCTGACATTGCTTACATCCCTTCGCATAATTTATACAATCTCGTAAGATAGTCGGCCAGTAAAAACCATATCTTTGTATCAACCATCTCATTTTTTGTCCTGATTGATGGGCTCCACATACCCCTTCGTGGGTTTCTGCCATTATAACTAATGCATCCTCTAAATCGAGACATTTTAACAAAACCCCTTGAGGATCCTTCCTATATAATTCTTGCCCATCATAAAAATAATGATGTGCCATCAACTTTAGCTTATTCGAAAATGTTCCCCTAGCCGGGTCTTGGAGATATTCGATGATCTCAGAACGCCAATCTTGTTCCCCTTTAAGAATATCTACTTTGTGTACTCGAGCTATCCTCTGCTCAAAGGGTAGGACCACCCTTGGTTTGAGTTGTATAACTGACTCAAACATATTTGAATCGACCTTATATCCTGACGCTAACTGGGCTAAATCATTAGATATTTGATTCTCTTCCCGTGGCACATACGAGATTTCAACTGTCTCGAAACTTTTGAACAACTCGTTTATTCGAGCAAAAGAAGCTATGGCTACGGGACTCACGCATTTAAATATCCCCTTCACTTGATTTATTATCAACTGGGAATCCCCTTTTATTTTCACATTCTTTGCTTTCATGTCTCGTAGTACTTCTAATCCTAAAATAAGAGCTTCGTATTCTGCTCGGTTGTTAGTACAATCACCTTCGATCTTCGCACACATTTTAGTAATTATTTTAGACGGAGATATTATATATATCCCGGCTCCTGCACTATCTCGAGTGCTTGACCCGTCGAAATAGAGGCTCCACGGAGCAGTACTTATGATATCAATTTCGAACTTGGTCTCCTTATCTATAGATGGATGTTCCGCTAAAAAATCAGCTAAAACTTGACCTTTTACTGCTTTTTGCGGTACATAGATTAAATCGAACTGGAGTAAGCTAAGACTCCACTTACTTAATCGACCCTTAACCAAAGGTTGATTTATCATGAATTTGATGATATCGGTAGGGGATACCACTTCGATTGAGTATGCAGCAAAATAATGTCTTAGTTTGGTAGAGGCAAAATATAGGCTGAGGCACCATTTTTCCATCGTGGTGTACCTTTTCTCTGCGTCATTCAAGAATCTACTCAAATAGAATACTGCTTGTTCATAGCCTCTGTCATTTTCCTGCACTAAAAGGCATCCTATTGACATTTCCGCTGCTGATATATATAATCTTAAATTTTTTCCTTTTCGAGGAGGAATCAGCACGGGAGGCTGAATTAAATATCTTTTGATAGCGTCGAATGCTTTATTTTGTTCATCTCCCCATACAAATTCATTTTCATCTTTTAATCGTAATAGAGGGGAAAAAGCTTCTGTCTTTCCGGCTAAGTTGGCTATAAACCTTCGTACAAAATTTACTTGCCCTAAAAAACTCTGAAGTTCCTTTTTGTTTCTTGGAGGCTTAGCTTCGATAATCGCTTTAGCTTTATTTCGATCTACTTCAATGCCTCGATGATGTATCAAAAATCCCAGAAAATTCCCAGCTTCTACTCCGAAAGCACACTTCAAAGGATTCATTTTTAAATTAAAGAGTCTCATTCGTTTAAATGACTCGATCAAAAACTGTTTATGCTCTTCGTAATTTTGAGCTTTAACCACTATATCATCGATGTATATCTCCAAATACTTCCCGATTACATCATGGAAAATATAATTCATAGTCCTCTGGTAAGTGGCTCCGGCATTTTTTAAACCAAACGGCATAACCCTCCATTCGAAATTCCCTATGGATCCTGGACACCTGAAAGCCGTTTTATGCCGATCCGCTTCAGCTATTTTCAACTGATAATACCCGGAATAGCCATCCATAAAGGACATTACTCTATGTCTAGCAGCTGCATCTATCAATACGTCAGCCATTGGCATCGGATATTCATCTTTTGGAGTAGCTTTATTCAAATCTCTAAAATCGATGCATATTCGTACCTTACCATTCTTTTTTATCACTGGTACGATGTTAGCTAACCATTCGACGTATCGAGTTGGCCTAATGAATTTGGCTTCGAGCAACTTTTCTATTTCTTCCTTAATTGCTCCCATTAGATCTGGGGACAAACGCCTGGGTGTTTGTATCACAGGTTTGAAGCCTGGTTTAATAGGTAGTTCATGTCGAGCTATATTAGTATTAATTCCGGGCATTTCATGATGTGCCCAAGCAAAGCAGTCCTTGAATTGTTGCAAAATTTCGATTAGGTCATTTTTCTCCATTTGAGTCATCTTCGAACTTATGTAAGTTACTCGAGGGTTGTCGATTGTCCCTAGATTAACTTCTTCCAACTGGTCCTGACTATTTTTCCTAGTCTCTTCGTCTGGTTCTATAATACCATGTTCGATATTTCCGACTGGAAAATTAACTGTATCCTCTCCATTATGATTATTTATTCTATGTTTATTATCTCGAGAACCTTCATTATGAATAGCTCCTGCCATATATATTTCATTGGAAGAATTATTCGTTTTGGGACCCGTCGCATACACTAGATCTCGAGAGAATTCTTTTCGAGAATTTGATCCACGTATTTCATTGTGACAATATTCAGAATTAAACTTATCATAACTAACATGATCACAATCGTAAGCACACAATTTCGATTCCATTCGTTGAACACTTAACCTTCGAAAAATATTAGAAACAACATCATCTTTCATTACATCGACATTCTTCATATCTTTCATAATATCTAAACTAACTCTAATTTGATTTCGGCTAACTTAGAGCCCATCTCGGATGTAGACTCTTCATGGATCCCCTCTCCTTCTTTCGCTGGCTTTTCTACGGCTTCTTCGTTGAATCGCCAATCACTTCCTTCGAGCTTCCCAGCTTCATACCTGGCATTAACAATTTGAGTATCGATAAAATAATTGTTTTTCTCCGCTTTGATCACCTCGAATTGGTGTCCGTTCCAAAAATTAATACTTGATGTAAGGTAGAAGGGACACAATAATTCTGATGTATCCAATCTCTTCCTAACAAAGCATTAAACGATGATGAATTCGTTTCTACTACGAAAAATGCTGAGTAGGAACTCTGGGTTCCTATTTTGATCCGGCATGGCAAAACTCCCAAGACTTTAGTAGCTTGGCCTGAGAAGCCGTAGACCGCTACATCAGCCACTACTAAATCTTTCGAGCTTTTGCCCAGCCTTGTTAATGTTTTTGCGGGCAAAATATTGACAGTGGCCCCGTTATCGACTAATACTTTACTAATGGGAATACCTTCGATTTCTGCCTTTATGAACAAAGGTTTCATGTGATTATTATCTATTTCTTCTTTCGAAAATAGTAATTTTGACAAATTTTCGACTTTTTTCTCATTATCTTCGAGTGACTTATCACTATAAATTTTAAAACAAGAAGCGTTACCTTTTTCTTCGTCAGATGTGAATTCAAGGCTATTTCCTTCCTCATCTGTTCCGTCTTTGGCTGCGAATTCGGCTGGCAGCACAGTCACCATATCTATGTTTCTATCTTCCTCAAGTTTCAGTACCCTTTCTAAAGTAGCTTCTTTTGCTTTTAAATCAGCTTCGTTTGCTGATTCCTCGCATAGTGTATCTCCCAGTAAAATATCCAAGTCGTCGCCTGACTCGAAATCTCCCAGCTCTTCATCTTCTTCAGTTGTAACACCTTTTCCTTTCAAGGCTGCTTCTTTTAACTGGTCACTCAAACGATCGACATCTTTCTCAAAATCTTCTTCACTGGGATTCTTGACTATCTTCGACTTCAAGATTCCTTTTGACAAAGCCTCTTCTTCCACCCTGAGATTTGCAATCATCGCCTGTTGTTGCATTTCCAAGGCTACCGCTGTTCGAGAATAAGCTACTTGCTGAGCGATGACCCTCGGGTGGTCATCTCTCTTTCTTTCGACATTCCTGTGATATCCTCCAAGACGTTCTAAAGGTGATTTTCTCCCTGATGAGGCTGATCTCCCATATCCTCGGCCTCCTCTTCCTCGAAAGTGCCTATCATAAGGCATAGTTCCAAACCCTTGGTTGTTTGTCTCATACCTTTGTCTTTTATTCCATTCCCTTTGATACGCGGGAACCCAATCTGGGTCATTTGGAATAACTTGCAGCCTCACTAGTTCGTAATGTAAGGTATCTGCGCACTGTCCACACAAAACCTTCTGCATTTGGGTTAAATTCGTCACCACCCTAGCAGGTGTCTGGTAAACAATTTCTCGAGCAGGGGTTTCGAGCACCTCCTTATACGATTTTTCCCCTTGCCCTTGAACAATTGATTTGGTCTCGCTGACCACCTCTTTGTTCTTTGGCTTTCCATCCTGATCAAAATCCAGGATTCTCTTGTCGATTCCTGACAAGCATATCGTACCCCTCTCATACTGTTTCGCTACAAATCGCCTGAAAATCTGACACTGGTCAGTGGTATGCAGAGTATTCATATGCCATCTGCACATACCTTCCAGACCCTCGTCTTTCACCTTCGGGAACGTTAGTACACCTTCATCAATCAGCCTGTTGAATAATTGGTTTGCCAACTTGGCCTCTTTTCGTACCTGCACATTAAGATTTTCGAACTGGTTAATTTCCACAGTATTAATTTCGAAATTTAGAACTGGGAATGGATTCTCATCTATATCTGTTTTTTGATTATCAGGAAAAATTATATCTTTCGAATCCAATTTTTCTTGTATCAAATTCCTAAACATAATGCATTCATTCGTTTCATGCGAAAAAGCATTGTGCCATTTGCAATATGGTTTTCCTTTAATTTCTGATTTCGAAGGTATTCTATGTCTCCCTTTTAACCTAAGTTTTTTATTCGCAAGAAGCCAGTCAAATATTCGCTCGGTTTTAGTCACATCGAAACTATATTCCTTTTCTTTCTTTGTCTGTAAAGATCCTGTAGCTACACAGTCTTTTCTCTCGAGAGCTCCGCATTGAAACGGTGGCCCTTTGACAAATTCTGCCAGATCGATTTCATAGGCATCTTCGAATGCCCATGGAATCCCCACCTCGAAGGCATTGAAACCCTGGTGTTTTCTTTGGCTTTCCTCTCTTAACATATTTTCGTATCTCACCGCACTCTCTGCCAAAGCTCTAAAATCAGAAAACATCATTCCGTCGAATTTTACCCTATAATCAAAAACCATGTTTTGTTGAGCCAATTGAACAAACTCAGATTCGGGGATGTTCAAATGACATTTAATCCTAGCTTTCTTAAATCGAGCCAAGAATTCTTCTATTGACTCTCCAGGATTCTGTCTTATTTTGGCTAAGTCACTCATGGTCATGCTCGGTTCAGTTCGAGCAAAATGATTTTGGAACTGAAATTGCATCTCATCCCAAGTATGTATCGAATTAGGTGATAAATTCGTGTACCAGTTAAACGCTGACCCGGTTAAAGAACTAGGGAATAACCTTAATTTGAGATAATCCTGATCAGCTGCCTCTCGGCATTGGCAAGTGAATCGAGACAAATGTTCGAGAGCCGACACATGGTCTTCTCCAGAAAACAAAGTGAAGTTAGGAATTTTATATGTTCTTGGGAAAGGAAAATTCCTGTCTACCCAATCGGGGTAAGGTTTCCCAGGAATCAAACGGTGGTTCCTTCGAAAACCAGGCCCATATATTCTTTCGATGGCCATTTCCACTTGATTTTGAAGAGGATCTTGAACTAGTGCTTGTGGTCCAAAATTGCCCCCCAAGCAATTATTAGGCGTATAGTGCCCCCCAGCATATGGGATTTGCACATTGTTATTCATAAAAGGGAAGTTTTGGTTTGCAGGCAAACCTTGACTTCCTATAAAAGGGGTGTTCAAAGACCCCATATATGGGTAACTCTGAGGCGCATTCTGCGGCCCATTGTAATATCCCTGACTATAAACATTATTTGACCCAAGATTTCCAAAATTGGTATTAGGTGGATACCCAGAGGGCATTGATTCTGAAATGTTCGGTGGTATAGGGATATTCGGTCTTGGTGGTTGAGGAATAGCTTGAGTTGTTGGCTGAGGAATAGTTTGAGTTGTATAAACATTCCCCTGACTCACACGCGGATGCCCCCCAGCATTGTGATGATTCGAGAAGTGTTGTTCCTCGAAGGGCACTTGACTCGAAACAGGAGGGGTTCGATTCGAGCCTTGACCAATCTCGAACCTCCCTTCCTGAGTTCGAATAGGCTGGGTTGTATAAGCATTCACCTGACTCGCACGTGGATGCCTCTCAGCACCCCAAGGATTCGAGAAATACTGCCCCTCGAATGGTACTTGACTTGAAGTAGGAGGGATCTGATTCGAGCACTGGCCAAACTCGAATCTTCCTTCCTGAGCTCGAGTATCTCGAGGATACCCGAGAGGAACTTCATCTAGATTAACTGTTCTGGTTCGAATCCCAGGTTCTACTGATATTAATTGAGACACTTTTTCGACCAGAATGTTATGTCTGTTAATTAAGGGTTCGAGCGCTGAAGCTATTTGGGTATTTATCATGCTCGAAAAAACATCGCATGTCTGATTAAAAATTTCTCCTAATTCTGTAATTACTCTAGTAACCTCTCGGGCCAAACCATCTCGAGCGTTTATTGCGATATCCTGCACAATTGCAGTAAATATTCGGGCTGACTCCTGTGCTAATGCTCGGTATTGATCATTGAATTCTCTTCTTTGATCTTCGCGAGCACTCGCGAGGGTCTGTTTCATAATTCGGACAAATTTTTCGTACATTTTGTCCGCTCTGACTTTACGTTTCGAAATTGGTTGAGTATCACAATCATCAACCAAATCGTCTCTAAACGAATCCTCAGACATCATACAAGAATCTTATCTTTAGAAAATATCAAAACGTCAGTCTTTTAAGAAAAACCGACTCCCACTGTGGTCGCCAAAACTTGTTTCGTAAAAAAAAACAATCTAGACTAGGGAAGGATTTCGAATAGTCGTTCCAAGCCCGTGATAATTCTCCACTTAGAATTATCTTTCAACCCCCGCGCTCGAGTTCGATACGCTAGACGGTGGTTCAGAATTTAACACTTCGATGTGTTGTTTAAATTAGTTGTTCGGACCGCAATTGATGAAAATATGTATCTTCTTCGAATGATACAATAATACTAAAAGAACAATTCAAGTACAGATAAGAATTATTTCTCTGATACTTAAATCTGACACAAAATAATTCTATACCTACGTGAGAATCTTCTTTTCTTAAAACGATGAAGATGAATAGAAAACTCAGGTCAAGATACAAATTACTGTCAAATAATGAAATCTGAAAACATGTAATCTATACCTCCATAAAAGTCTTCAATTCGTGCTACAGAGAAACACTGGTATAACTCCGGGATTGGATCCAGCAATTCTTGAACAAATCTACACTACAAACTACTCCTAATTATATTTACGCCTACTCCTATGATAAGAGAGAAAAATAAGTTGTTCTGTGTTTTTGTTGTCCTCTTCTCTCTCTTCTTTCCCGCTTTTATACTTCTGTGTCGTGGGTTTGCTTCTTCAACCGTCGGGAACCGCTTCTCTCTTCAACCGTCGAGAACTGCTTCCAACTTCTCTTTTTAAAAATCCTTTTGTTTTAGCGGGATATTATTGTCGGGTTTTTTATTCTAATTTTATCAGACCTGTTTTCTTCGATGGGCTTACCCTTTTAAACTTTTGGACCCATTAATCGTTGTTGGGCCTGTTTTAGGTCTTTCACTTTGGGCCTTTCTCAGGTTTTTCAACCTATTTTATTTTTTAGTGTAAACACATAGTCCCTAGTTGCTACTAAATAAGGCCTTAATTAATAATAATTTAACTTAACTAGCAATGGATCAATGAAACACAATAATAACGTGTACATCTTAGCTAAATTCATATTTTCTCTTAAAAGATATAAAGGGTTAATTTTGGTTTACAACCCCAAAGTACAGCTTTTACATCAAATAACCCTTTAAGCTTTTAGAATATTTAATTATGCCCTTATTATGAACCAATCATTTCCCATTTATTTTGGATTCATATTAGCTCATGCCTAGAGCTTGTTGCTTCCCATGATTTCCCGGTATTATATTGTATTTTATTTTTTTCTCTCAATTCACATTTCATAAATTCTATTTTACGTAACTTATTTTTGATTTGACTTAAAATGAAAGGTGAAATATCATGGTAAGCATCAGACACACCGAGAAAATTGAAGACATATCGAAAGCTTTTATTAGAAAACAATGATTCTTTATAATTGATTTTTGGGAAAAATTCAATTTTCGTCCCCCATTTATACACCAAAAGGGATTTTGGTCCCCCAGATTCTGAACACATCCAATTGACCCCTAAACCATTTTAATTTCATCTATTTTGGTCCCCTCCATTAACTCCTTCGTCCAATAGTTAACGGAGGGTCAATTTTCCCTCCAAAAATCATCACGAGCTACTCACGTGACTAATTAAGAGTTTAGGGTAGCTGAGATGTGTGCTACCCATTTATCATCTCTCACATATTCGACCCATAGTCAAAAAATTCTCAAAAATTTTCCACGCAAAGAAGTCATTCAACCCACTATTTCTTTCAGAAATTAGAGCTTAAATAAGTGTTCATATCCTAAACCCCTACCCAAATTCGAAAAATAATCCCTTGAAAATCCATATTTCAAGTTCCCCCAAAATTGGCACATTTCTTGGTTTGTGTTTGCTACTTAATCAATGATTGGATTTCTTCTTTCATCCTAAGTGCTAGGATTTCAGGTATCATTTTCTCTTCTTTGATGCTGAAAGCTTTGATTTCCGCTTCCATTTTGTTACACTTTTCAAGCAAGCCAGGAATTATTGTTTTTGCCCTTTGCACATCTCAAGATCCCACCACTGAAACACTCCACAATATTTTTTGGTCTGTTAATATCATTGATACAAGCTTTTATGTCTAACAATCTCGTCTGATTCTTGTGCTTTTATCCGTTATTTAATGATGAATTCTCGCCTAAAGTATTAATTTCATCTTGTAGGATGTTTGGAGCTTTTGGTGAGAAAAGATGTGAATTTGGACAAGATTAAGGGCCCCAGATGAAGTCGAGAGGTTCGGAATCATCCAAGAAGAAGTCATGTTTCAAGTCGTACGAAGCGGCGTGCACGACCCGACAGTTCGCTGTCGACTCGGACTGCAGCGAGCTAAAACACTCATTGCAGCGTGAGCCGACAGTAGCCACTGTCAGCTCACGCCACAACGAGCCAAAAGGCTTGTTGCATCACGAGTCGACAATAGCTACTGTTGACTCATGCTGCAATGAGATTTATGCTTGCTGCAGCGGGATAATCCGTCTTGACCTGACTTTGACCCCTATAAATAGGCCAGCTCATTTTTAGGGCATCTTTTCCCCCAAGTGTTGTTTTTCTTTGTATTCTTTCACACTTTTGGATGATTTTTGCTTTGGAGATGAATTTTAGAGGCTAAAAACCTTATCCGGGCAATTGTAATACGAATTCATCATTTTAATTTGTGAGATTTGTTCTTAATCTACTTTATTTAGTTGAGTATTTGATTTTCTTGTTTACATGCCAAGAGTTTGATGAAATGCTTAACTTAGATGTACACTTTGTTATTGTGTTTTTTTTACCCACTGCTAGTTAATGTTAAATTGCTATCAATTAGGGCCTTATTTAGTAGCAACTAAGGGCTATTAGACCTTTAGGGGAAAATCAATGTCGTTAGACTCAATTTATGCTAGGTGGATAGCTCTTGATGCCAACTCTCTTCTAGTAATTAATGTTTCTCCTCTAATTAATTGAAAGCCTAGTTTCTAGATGTGTTTTAGGAAAAAAGATTTATTGATTAGCTATCCATTGGTAAGTGACAATTAAGGAAGAGTAAGGGGTTCACATGCTATCATTGATTCTCTTAGTTGGATACTTGATTAGAATTAATCTCATGTATCTATTATCAAATCGAGAAGACAAAGGGTGATAACAATTGACCGGCTTTCTCCATTATCATTCATCTCTATTATTTAATTGCTTATTTTACATTCTCGTTGTTTAGAATTACCATCTAATTACAACCAATCCCTCCCTTTTTATTGCTTTGTCACAAGTAGTTAACAATCATATTTTGATCTACCGTCTCTTGGGTTCGACCCTTGCTTATCACCATTACTAGATATCAAGGTAAACATAAATAGTATTTTTTGTGTGCTACGACACGCATCAATTATGTAAATTCAAGACACAATTAATTTGTGTATTTTGTAAAGAAATAAATTAAAATAAAGGTAGAAATTTATCCCATAATATGGGCATGCCCTAAACCTTCTGCACGGTTTTTGTGGTCTTCAACCAGTAATCAGTGGAAGCTTAATTCGACAGTTGCAGAATAGAGGTTCCGTTGGTGTTGGCCATGAATTATTGAAAGAAGAACGAGAATTTGAGGTTGAAAATGATGAGTAGCTCATTTTTTGTGTTTTGGATGCTCTTGTATTGGAGAAAATGAGAATATTTGGTGGTAAAATCTGATATAAAGGAAAACATGGTTGAAATTCATGTATTTGGCGCCAAAATCGTGATTTTTGGAGGGAAATTTGACCATCCATTAACTATTGGACGGAGGAGTTAACGGAGGGACGAAATTGATGAAACGAAGATAGTTTAGGGGTTAATTGGATGAGTCAGGAATTTGGGGGAACAAAATCGATTTTGCTATATAAATGAGGGACGAAAATTGAAATTCTCCCTTGATTTTTCATTTCCTTTCACTGTCACTATTTTGTTCCAAATATTACTCTTTTTTACTGTAGTATAGTAGTCAAACTATATAATCTATGAACTAACGGTATTTTTTTTTCTCCAATTGTAATATTACTAAAAGATTAAAAAACTTAATATTCGTCATTTAATTTCATAAAATTTATCTAGGCAGGCAGATAGAAAGTAGGGCTTAAGTGGAGATTATGATAGTTAGTTGAGGGGTAATATAGTCTAAATAATAAAATTGCTTAACGTTATGAAAACTGCTCTGACATTATCATCAACCAAATAATTTGAACAATTAATTCAAAAATATTTTTAATAAAGTAATGTGAACAACAAAAATTTAGAGTAACATTTCTACATGTACAATTACACGTTTTTTCGTGATAACGGACTAAGCTATGTGGCCAAAATAGGACTTTTAATCTTTCACTACGGCTTATGAAACATAGCACCCGTCATTGTTCTCCTTAAACTGCGCACATTGCCGGATATTGTCTTTGAATGTGATTCATTTACATTGCTAGCTTTTGATGTCAATATCTTTTCTTCTTTTTTTTTTGAAACATAAACGATATTATAATTAATTAAATGAAGCGATATCCGCAGATATCAAGGTACGAACAGAGTCAGGAATAGCAGCAAAGCCAAAAGGGAATGAACAAACTAGTCTAGCAAAGCTATGGGCTACACGATTGCCCGATCTACGAACATGAGACAATACACAAGAAGAAAAAAGAGATACTAAATAGAGCACATCTGAAATAACAGGACTAATAGTAAAGAAATCCGGAACACGTTGTTGTAATTTCTGAATAACTTCAACACAATCCCCTTCAATGATAATAGAACTCCATCCGCATCTTATTGCCAACTCGATTGCTTCCCGGGCAGCCAAGGCCTCTGCATGCTCAACGTCCGTGATAGCGCGAAAAAAACGAGATGTCCAACCAACACAATTTCCCGATTGATCTCGCGCAATAATTCCAACTCCAGCATTACCTACCTCCTTGAATAAAGCAGCATCAAAATTCAATTTTATAGTACCAGGTGGTGGTTTACACCATTGCGTTGCACTATTGCACCCCGGTGGTAAAACTAGACGAGAAGGTGTTGCCTCATGGAAAGCAAGCAGAAAAGAATTAGCAGAAATAACCACATCAGCTGCATTCAAAACGTGATTCTCCTAAAGAGATTTATTTCTAGATGACCAAATGTTCCAACAAATAACCAAAAAAAGTGCATATTGGTCCCTATCTAACCTGCTACGAACAGTTCTTACCCAAGCTTCAGAAGACCCCGACCAAGAAGAAATAACATACCACGGTAAATGTGATAACGCCCATACTTGACGTGCAAATGGGCAAGTTAACATTGCATGCTTCGTATTTTCTCCATCTCCCGGAAAGCAAGGACAACCGCTAGTAATATTACATCGCCGATGACGCAAATTATCTGTTGTGGGGAGAACATCGCGATAAAGTTTCCAACCAAAAACTCGCACCTTATTCGGGACCCTCGCATGCCAAATGAACTTCCAGCCCTCATCAGAAGGAGAACTAGAGGAACCAACTGGATTAGAAAGCATGTTGTCACGTAGTTGCATCTCAAGACGATATGCACTTCGAACCGAAAATAAACCTGATTTAGTGTAGTGCCAAATCAACTGATCGGTAGACGTACGACGACTAAGAGGTAAGGAAAGTATGGCGGATGCATCTTCTTCCCAAAAAATGTTTCTGACCAACTCAATACGCCACATATGAGTATTATCATCAATAAGATCCCCCACATATGCATTAGAGGCTAAAGTATTCTGTGGTGTAGAAGGTTTCAGCGAAAGAGGTCGGGGCAGCCACCTATCTTCCCACACACGCACCGATTTACCATTTCCAATCTTCCACCTGGCACCCATATCAATTAAATCCCGTACTCCTCGTATACTAGACCGTGTGTACGATGGATTGGCACCCTTACCTGCCTCAAAGAAAGAAGTATTCGGGAAATAGCGTGCCTTCATAATTCGACTAAGTAAATTATCTGGATTGTGTACTAAGCGCCAGGCTTGCTTAGCAAGCATTGCCTGATTAAATTCACGAATGTCTCTAAACCCCATGCCACCCTCATCCTTTCTGCGACAGAGTTTTTGCCAAGATAACCAATGGATCTTTTTATCATCTTTTTCTCCCCACCAAAAGGATGCTGTCAATGATTCCAATTCTCTAACAAAAGATTCTGGTAAACAAAAATAACTCATAGCATAAGTTGGTATCGCCTGTATAATGGATTTAATCAGAATTTCCCTACCGGCTTGTGATAAGAACTTCTCTTTCCAACCCAAAGCTCTATGCCAAACGCGATCCCGAAGACCATCAAAAACTCCCTTCTTTGTTCTACCAACAATTGATGGCAAACCTAAATAACGTTCATGTTGTTCTTCAATCTGAACTCCCAAAACCGCTGCTAATTCTTATTTTAAAACCGGATCAGTATTCCTACTAAAAACCACCGTAGACTTTTGAAGATTTATAACTTGACCTGACGCTGCTGCATAGTCATGAAGAATGTCCCGTATGACTAGAAAAGCCTCTTGAGTCGCCTGACAGAAAAAGAGGGTGTCATCTGCGAAAAGTAGGTGTGATACTTGGGCATTACGAGCTACTGTAATTCCTTGTAAATGTCCCGAATCTTCAGCAACCTGTAACATTCTACTAAGGGCCTCTGTACAGAAGAGAAAAAGGTAAGGAGACAGGGGATCGCCTTGTCTGATCCCTCGTTGAGGGTGCAAATAACTAAATTGTTCACCATTAGGCATATAAGAATAAGTCACAGATGAAACACAACGCATAATAAGAGAGACTACGCGACCCGCCCACCCCACTCTCAGAAGAATGCATTCAAGGAAAGACCATTCATCTCGATCATAAGCCTTGCTCATATCGAGCTTAAGGGCTACATGAGCCTTTTTACCTTTATTTTTAACCCGAAGGAAGTGATTGATTTCAAAAGCAACTAAAACATTATCCGTGATAAGACGACCTGGTATGAAAGCAGATTGGGATGTGGAAATAATATCAGTCAGAAAAGGTTTCATACGATTAGCAATGGATTTCGATGCTAATTTATAGACAACGTTACAGAGACTAATAGGACGGAATTGCGACACATTTTCAGGGTTAGCACATTTCGGAATTAATACTATATGAGTGAAATTAAATTTAGGCAGAAATTCAAGATCATTCAGAAAACTAAGGACATCACGAATAATATCATTACCGACAATGTGCCAATATTTTTGAAAGAACAAAGGAGACATACCATCCGGCCCTGGAGATTTGAGTGGAGCCATCTGCGACAGCGATTTAGTTATCTCTTCAGCCGAATATGGTTTGAGAAGATCCTGGTTCATTCCGGCTGTCACTTTGGGTAATATCAATTCAAGAACTTTTTCCATATCCGAATTTGTAGGGTGCATAGAAGAGAAAAGTGATGAAAAATACCGATGAATAATCCCTTGGATGGATTCTTTACCCATCTGCCACACACCCAATTCATCCTAAAGCCTCGATATTTTATTCTTTTTCTGTCTAGAAGTAGCCCGACCATGAAAATAAGTTGTATTTCGGTCCTCCTCTGCTAACCATTCTGATTTACACCGCTGCTTCCACTTAGTTTCTTCCCCAACAAGTAATTCCTCCAGTTCGGACCTTAATTGTTGTTCTTCACATTTTGATTCCGTCGTAATCGGCCCTCTGCGTAATACCAAGATATCCGCCTCCAATTTTTTAATTCGTCTCGGTACATCTCCAAGCTCTCGGCGACTCCAATTTAACAGACCCAAACGACACTCTTTAATATTATCCCATGCTAATTCCTGAGCAGACTGTCCTTGTCGACTTGTCCATGTGTCCCGAATGATATCCGCACATTTATCCTTGCGAACCCAACAAACTTCGAAGCGGGTTGGTCTGTTCACACGAGCAGTAGGAGTTGCACTATCACCTTCCAAAACAAGCAGTAGAGGCGCATGATCAGAATGAAGTGCCGGTAAGTGGTACACTGTAGCTTTTAGGAAAATCGAACACCATTGGGCTGTAGCACACGCTCTATCCAATCTTTCCCAAACTGTAAAAGGTTCATCTCGACGGTTTGTCCATGTGAACTCGTCCCCAATGAACCCAATATCAAGAAGGTTAGCAATCTCCAAAGCTTGTCGAAAATCCCGAAGTTTCCAATTAGGGCGCGGGTTCATTCCTTTTTTCTCATGTTGATACAATAATTCATTAAAATCCCCAGCACATAACCATGGTTTGTTCGACTGATGACTCAACTTTTCAAGAAGGCGCCAAGAATTTTTTCGGTAATTTTGTGTCGGGCTCTCCATAGAAACCTGTGAACCTCCACATGTGATCGATATTCAACGGATTTACAAAGACATCAATATGGTTATGTGAATAGCTAAGTAGTTGAACATCTAAATCCTTTTTCCAAAGTAAAGCCAAACCGCCCCCTCGACGCACCCGATTCACTGCAAAGCCAAACATATCAAATCTCCTTTTGAGCCGTTCTATTTGAGTGACATGCCACCTGGTTTCGGAGATAAAAACCAGGGAGGGATGTGTATCTCGGACGATTTGCCCGAGTTGATGAACTGTCGAAAGCCTCCCTAAGCCCTGACAGTTCCATACTAAAACATTCATGGTGATCGGCAGGGCTGCCTAGCAGCCTCCGCCGTTAAGAAAATCGAACTTGACCCTGAGCCTAGCATAACTCGTTTACCCACTCTGTCATGCAAATCCGTATCCATATTCAACTCTCCCAGAATCTTACGCTTTTTTTGTAAAAGATCCACGACCCCTTGCCAAACTCTGCTTACTCCCCCTTCCCTTTGAACCACATCTTCGATTAGTTAGTCGACGACCGCGAGTAGGTGCAACCTGCAAAGGTATTGTAACAAGATCCTTTGAAAGAGATATGTCCGGCATAAGCTTGATCCCATGAGATGGTGCCGCCAAAGCCTCATGCACGAAAATAGGATCAGAATTGGCGCCCTGACTATTCTGATCTTTTTCCATGGTATGTGGTATTGTCGGTCCAACAAAAGATATATTCTCATCACTAGCTTCAATGCCGACCATATCCTTACCCGAAAGATTAATGGCACCATTATTAGCCCCCTGACTTTGATTTGGCTGAGAAAGTGGTATGTTTTCTTTGCGACGATGCGGTGGTATATAATGTGTAGTGTCTCCGGAGTACAAGATACTCGCACCCCGTCTGCTGCGATCTCCCAATGAGTTGTCACCACCACACTCTCGCCGGGTGGTAAAAGTAGGACGAAGAGAAGGTGAACCAGATTCACCAATAGTCCTACCCGAAACTGCCCGTAACCATTTACCATACGGTGGGTTCGAACCAGGATCGATAAAATTATCATCGTATTGTCTCAGACAATCCTTAGCTAAATGTCCCAGAATACCACATGTATAGCAGTAGTTCGGTAGTCTTTCGTAAGAGAAAGTCACCAAATGATCATCGCCTGATGAAGAGCGAAGTCGGAGGGCCCGTTTAAGAGGTTTAGTAACAAGTATAGAGACACGTAGGCGCATTGTTGCCCCCCAATAGACCCCTGTCTGACTCGAAAAACCATCCTTTAACACTCCCAATTTCATGCCTATAAATTCCGACACTTCCTTCGTCATCATCTTAAGCGGGATGTCATGCACCCGGACATGAAACTCACACCAATCAAGATTAACGGAGTTTGGATTCTCATGTTGTTCGACGGTGGAGAGTATAACAAGATTCTTTTCAAAATTCCAAGGGGATCCCGTGAAAGCTTTCTGTTTATCCACCCCGTGATTGAAACACATAACAAACCTTTCTTTTTAAATTTTCTAAAAAGTGACACCCCTTTGCGGATTAATGGCTTTTGCTAGAGTCGTTTGTAAGGCAAGAAAGTTGTAATCCCTGGTAGTTAATACACGCCCCACCAGAATAAGGGTATGATCAAAACTTTCAGATTTCCATACACTATCAGGCAGAACAACACCCCCATCTTCTTCATCATCCAAGACAAGATTCCGTTGTAATTTCTCAATTTCCTCTTCCATAGAACCCTGTAAATTCTGAATTGAAGTCATACTTGCCCCAATACAGCCCAAGAGTGATAACCGAAATAAGAGAATACACCCAAAAACCTAAATTGTGCGAAAAAAGTAACTAAATTGAAGAAGCCGATGATGCCAAACAACCTGCAAGAAGACGGATAGCGAGAATAGACAGAGAAATACACAAACAAAATCAATTACGGATAAAGACAAAGAAGAAACTGAAGCAACAGAAAAGGACATAAACAAAAGAAAACCATAAAACCAAATTAGGAGACAAAAACACTAGATCTATAAAACACCGGTGAAACTCGCTGAACAAGGCTTATGATGTTGAAAATCTCTCCAAGAATGCTGGAAAATCTCACACACAGACATGAAAACCCAATTGTGAAAACCGTGTACTCTCATGCGAGACAGAAGTTTCTTCCCAAGGCGGGAGAGCAGTTTCTTAATTCCATCCTAATTAAAGAGTGATGTCAATATCTTTGATTGTGACTTATTTACATTATCAGCTTCTGATGCCTTTATTGGAAGAATATTTGATTTTGACTTGTCTTGTTGTTGAGTAGCTAGTTTAACCTCTTTTTGTTCCAAATTTACTTTTGTTTTTCAAATATACAATACGAGTAGGAGAGACTCTTAGGTGCTAGGGAAACAAATTAAAAATTTTCAGGTACTTACTTGCCAACATCCATTTGCTCGGCTAAAATGAAAGAACTCAACACAACAACAATGACCATGCTTAAAGGATTAAAAACTGTCACGAAAACAAGGCCTTTTTCCTTCATTATGACTCCTGACACATAATAAGTAATTCCAGAAAAGACTATTCCCTACACAAAATAAAACATTAGCATCAGTATAAAAATCCCTTCTTTTTTATTTTTTTGCAAGAATGAAATTGAGAAAATAGAGTATCTTACTCCATAAACATAAGCTAAAAGTTTTGTGTTCCATCCTAGAGCCCATATTGCAGTATCGCCTCTCTCTACTATGAAGGTGAGTACAGTTCCTTGCAATGATCCAAATGTGCATATTAGGGCCGTCAAGGAAAGTCCGGCTGGATATGTCTTCAATGTGTGTGCCTATTAATAAAAAATAAACTCATTTATTGTTTTTCTGCTTTAAATTTTTTGTAAAATTATTGAGAGAAAATACACGAATTTCTTGAATTTAAATAAAATTACCTGAAGAATGTAAAATAATCAATAACCCAAACATCCGGCTCCAATGATGAGAGCACCCTTAACGGGATCTTGTGTATTGTTAGCAGAACTAGAAGAATTAGCATTATTGGATTCGTGCGTCCAAGGTAATCCTAATACAGGTCCTTTAATAAGAGTCATTATCATGGCCCCACAGTCCCCCAAATCTTTGCATGACTGGGTAATTTTTTGAAGTTAACAATCTCAAGCCTGAAATAAATGATATGCATGTTAGTTAATCATTGTTCATTACTTGTGCCATCATGTTGTAATGAAGAACTTGGTGATAAAATAAGTTTAAACCTAAAATATGAAAGCCCGGCCAAGCACTTAAAATTAAAGATGAAGGGCACCTGAGTATCCAAGCCAGTAGAAAAGTAAGAGCAGGAATAAGATTGCGCATGGCAGAAGTAACAGTTGCTGTTGTATAATTCATTCCAGCGTAGAAAAGGTTCTGACCGAAAACAGGGCTGTAACAGAAAAACCATTGCTAAATAATCTGTCACATGAATCATATAATGTATAGCTTAATAAGTTTTAAGAGTATTTACTCTAATAAGCCAAGTAACATGATCTTGAGAAAAATGGTGGTGGTCAATCTTGTCCTGATTTTCCTGTGTTAAGAAAAACAATGAATGTCCCATTATTAGGCAGGGACGGAGCTAGGAATTTGAATAGGGGGTGAGATTATTGTGATATATGTATACAATTTTTTTTTTGGCAGATAGTCAAAGGAGTGAAAGGGGGGTGCGGGGTAAGGTACGGTATATTTATGAAGGAAAAGATAATAAGAAACTAGGTTCAATTACAATTTTTGACATACTTTATACTCTTATATCTCTTTCGTTATAGCTAGGATTTTGGGGTGGAGGGGGGAACTCAAAATAAAGGGAAAAATCATGATATTTTTTTATTTTAAGGGAAGGCGAAATCCAAATATCAAAAATTTTGTAAGGTAAAAAAATGATTTTTCAAAATTGAGGGGGGGGGGGGGGGGGGGATCGCACCCTCCAACCCCCTGGCTCCGTCCCTGTTAGCATCAAAACAAAATATGAATTTGACACACATACACACACTAACACACAGTAGACAAAGAGAGGAAGAGGAGGAGGAGGAAGATCAATTGTGTATATATATACCTCTCTAGAAACAAGGCAAAAGGAGCAAGGAGAAGTGCTGCAATGGCATTTCTATAGACAGCAAAGGTGTAATGGCTGGCTCCTTCATTTAGAGCAGCTTTAGCAACAATGGCGAAACCTGCACTACCAAATTGAAGTAAAATCACTCCCACATATGGCTTCAGTTTCTTCACAAATTTCGACTCCGTAAACATATTTTTCTTGAATTTTAGTTCAATTAAATCCCAGTACTATTTTAGCCTTTGTATAAGCTAGTGTACGAGTACTCTTGGCTTTAGTTATAAGTAAAAGGAAATTATGAATGAAACTTGCATGCATGTTTTGTGCTTATATAGCAGTTTTGGGTCTTCCCAATATGGGCAAAATGACTTTTTTTGTACTTTATCGTGGCGTGTTAGCGATTTTGGTACTTTAATGTGTGGGGGGTGGCAATTTAGATACAGTAATGATACAAAAATTGGCAATTTGAGTACAATTTGTCGGAAATTGCTGACATGGTGCCAAATAATATCTAAAATTGCCGACGTGGCTGTCAAAAAATGTTAAAACTGTTATAAATATATGATATTATGTGGATGTCCATACAACTTCAAGACCTTTCATCTCCATGACTTCTCATATCTCATCATCAATATAATTCATTGTAATTTATATCCCCTCATTATTTAATCAACTTTTGAGGTTCTTGTTTTGTGCCTATAAATAGGCTATGTCATTGTATTGTAGAGACACACAAAAATCAAATAAAGAATTATCTCATTCTCTCATTCTATTGTCTATCTACTCCATAATATATTGGGGTTATTTTCATAATACGTTATCAGCACGATTCGTCTCAAATTGTTAGCACCATAATCCGAGGAAATGAAATAACTAGTCAGCGGATTTTTTAGCAAAAATCAACACAACGAAGGTGAGGGCCATGAGGCTATCAATTCTTAATTTTGAGGTAAATATTATGTGTTCCATTACTATACAGTTAACAGCATGTACATTAGATGTTTAGAAAATAAATATGCTTTCTATCTTTATGTCACATGCACAGTAGCTACAAGTTTCAAGATATATGAATTTTGTTTCATTATTAATATAATTTGAAATTGAAACTATGACAATTGATTAGATACTGTATATATATTACTTCAAGTCATTCTTTTATTGTGACCCGCTTCATTACTTGTATGGAATAACTTATTGTTGCAAATATTTTTTGAAACTTTTCATATACTTTGATGATAGTATTATAATGACGAATCTTGCAAAACTTGATTTTGTGACTCTTGACATTACAGGGAAGAAATATTTGTCTTTGGTGTTAGATGTTAAAATTCATTTAGATGCCAATAGTCTTGAAGACACATCCAGAGAAGGAAACAAAGCATCTAATCAAGATAAAATAAAAAATCATGAGCCTCGTCCAATTGGTTCTACTTCATTCCATGAAGTGAATGTAGCAACACATAATAGTTCTGCTCCATTCCCTGAAGTGAATGTAGCAATACATAATCATTTTAATCATGAACAAAATCGAGGTCGTGGACGTGGATATGTTCATGGACATCGTGGTAGTTATTTTAAGAACACATCTTTCCACCAAAAGTGGAAAATTATTGCAGAGAAAAATGAAGGTGGGCAAAACAGCAAATTTGTGGAGAATTTATGCTATCATTGTGGTGGTAAAGGTCATTGGTCACGTGTCTATCGTACACCAAAGCATCTTGTTGACCTTTACCATGAATCGCTGAAAGGCAAAGGAAAGAAGATAGAAACAAATTTGGCTTTTGAAGAAGGCGATTCTGATCATGGCCATTTTGATGACACTCATTTAGATGTTACTGATTTCTTTGCTGATCTTGATAAAAAAAATTGATCACTTGATTGGAGTGTTCACAAATAAATTTCTTAAATCTTATTTTAGTGGTTTTTAAATGAATATTTAAGTGTGTTATTTTCTTTAAGAACAATAAAAGAATTTATTCATAAAATTTTCTTTTCTTATATTAAATAATATTTTCTGATATTGATTTATTTCTTTTTATGTTTTAAAAAAGAATGAATATTTACTCAATCAGCAGCAACATCAATAATAAAGATATGTGTCTCGCTGATAGTGCAACAACTCACACCATCCTCAAGAATAAAAAATACTTCTCTTATTTAGTAATGCAAGAAACCAATGTTAGTACTATATCGGGTAGTACAAAATTAATTAAAGGCTCCGGCAGAGCTAATATATTGTTGCCAGGAGGAACACAATTTTATATTGATGAAGCATTATATTCTACCAAGTCTCAAAAAAATTTACTAAGTTTCAAAGATATCCACCAAAATGGATATCATATTGAGACAACAAATGATGGCAATATTGAGTATCTTTACATCACTAATACAATATCAAGTAAAAGTTACTTGCATTTTCCTCTAATTTACTACGCGCAGATATCTACTATTGAAACACATGTTATCGTAAACCAGAATTTTGCAAATCAAAATAAGTTTGTTGTTTGGCATGACCGGTTGGGCCATCCCGGATCAATTATGATGCGAAAGATAATTGAGAATTCATGTGATCATACATTGAAGAGCCATTAGATTCTTCAATCGAATGATTTCTCATGTGCTGCTTGTTCACAAGGAAATTGATTATTCGACCATCAACAACAAAAGTAGGAAGTGAATCTCTTACGTTTTTGGAACGTATTCAAGGCGATATTTGTGGACCAATACACCCGTCGTGTGGACCATTTAGATATTTTATGGTTCTAATTGATGCATCAACAAGATGGTCACATGTATCTTTGTTATCAACTCGCAGCCTGGCGTTTGCGAGTTTGCTTGATCAATTGATTAGACTACGAGCACATTTTCCTGAGTATCCACTTAAGAAAATACGCCTTGATAATGCGGGTGAATTTACTTCCAAAACGTTTAATGACTATTGTATGTCTATTGGAATTAATGTTGAACATCCCGTAGCTCATGTTCATACACAAAACGGTCTAGCAGAATCGTTTATTAAGCGTCTTCAGTTAATTGCAAGACCTTTACTTATGAGATCATCAAAACTTCCTATTTCTTGTTGGGGACATGCTATTTTGCATGCAGCAACACTTATTCGCATAAGGCCAACAAGTTATCATAAGTTCTCCCCATTACACTTGGATTTTGGTCAGGAACCAAATATTTCCCATCTAAGAATTTTTGGATGTGCGGTATATGTTCCAATTGCTCCACCACAACGCACTAAGATGGGTCCTTAAAGGAAGTTGGGAATATATGTTGGATTCGAGTCTCCATCTATAATAAAGTATCTAGAGCCATTAACTAAATATTTATTTACGTCTCGATTTGCTGATTGTCATTTTGATGAATCAGATTTTCCAGCATTAGGGGGAGAAAATAAGTAGCTTGAAAAGAAAATTAGTTGGAATGAATTATCTTTATCTCATCTTGATCCTCGAACAAAGCAAAGTGAACTGGAAGTTCAAAAGATAATTCACTTGCAAGGTTTAACTAACCAACTGCCAGACGCATTTACTGACCTAAAGAAAGTGACTAAGTCACATATACCAGCTGTTAATGCTCCCTAAAGGTCAAAGTAATGAGTCTACTGCACGTCTGAAGCGTGGTAGACCTATCGGTTCCAAAGATAGTCATCCTCGAAAAAGAAAAGGAGTTAAGAATCAAGATAGTCTAATCGAGGATAAAATAACTCCAGAAGAGTCCCCAGTCATGACTAAAATTTCGGTTCCAGAAGAACTCGGGTATCTGAAAATTGTGAAAATAGTGAGATCTCAATCGATTATGTTATGAACGGGATACGATGGAATCGAAATAAAGTCAACGTTGACGATAAATTTGCATATAATGGATGTTGTTACAGCCTATTTGTATGGCTCGCTTGATAATGATATATATATATATACATATATATATATATGAAAATCCCTAAAGCATTTAATATGCCTAAAGCATGAAATTCAAGTTCTCGAGAACATTATTCAATTAAATTAAATAAGTCCTTGTATTGACTGAAACAATCTGGACGAATGTGGTATAATCGTCTCCGTGAATATTTGTTGAAGGAAGGATATAAGAATGATCCAATTTATCCTTGTATTTTCATGAAAAGATCTGGAAAAGAGTTTGTTATAATTACAGTTTATGTTGATGATTTAAATATCGTTGGAACTCCTGAAGAGATTCAAAAAGTTGTAATTTGCTTAAAGAAAGAATATGAGATGAAAGATCTTGGAAGAACAAAATTTTGCCTTGGGTTGCAAATTGAATATTTAAAGAACGGAATTTTTGTATATCAAGAAGTTTACGTATCAAAGGTTCTAAAACGATTCTATATGGATAAATCACAGCCATTGAGCACCCCGATGGTCCTAAGGTCACTAGATGTGAACAAAGATCCTTTTCGACCTCGAGAAAGTGATGAAGAACTACTTGGTCCCGAAGTACCATATCTAAGTGCAATCGGTGCACTAATGTATCTGCTTGTCATACTCGACTTAATATAGCATTCGCTGTTAATCTATTAGCAAGATATAGTTCTTCTCCTACATGAGGCATTGGAATGGGGTTAAATAGGTACTTCGCTGCCTTAGAGGAACAATCGATATGGGCTTGTTTTATTCAAATGTACCCAAATCTGAATTAATTGGATATGCAGATGTTGGTTATATGTCTGATCCTCATAATGGTCGTTCACAAATGGACTATTTATTTACATGTGGTGGCACAACAATTTCATGGCGATCTATGAAACAAATTATATTGGTCACATCATCTAATCATGCAGACATCTTAGCTATTCACGAGGCAAGTCGAGAATGTGTTTGGTTAAGATCTATGATTCAACACATTCGAGGGACTTATGGGTTATCTTCTGGAAAAATGATCCTGACGATCTTATATGAAGATAATTCTGCATGTATCGCACAATTACAAGAAGGGTACATTAAAGGAGATAGAACAAAGCATATTTCACCAAAGTTCTTTTTCACTCATGATCTTCAGAAGAATGGTGATATCAATGCTCAACAAATTCGTTCCAGTGATAATCTTGTTGATTTGTTCACCAAGGCACTTTCCACAACAACATTTGAAAAACTAGTCTACAATATTGGCATGCGTAGACTTAAAGATCTTCACTGATATTATCATGAGGGGGAGATAATACGCGTTGCACTCTTTTTCCCTTAACCAAGATTTTTCCCACTGGGCTTTCCTGGTAAGGTTTTTAATGAGGCAACATCTGATTGCTTATTGATATGTACTCTTTTTCCTTCACTAGATTTTTGTCCCATTAGGTTTTTCCTAGTAAGGTTTTAACGAGGCATATTCCTAAATTATGGATATCCAAGGGGGAGTGTTATAAATATATGATATTATGTGAATGTCCATACAACTTCAAGACCTTTCATCTCCATGACTTCTCATATCTCATCATCAATATAATTCATTCTAATTTATATCCCCTCATTATGTAATCAACCTTTGAGGTTCTTGTTTTGTGCTTATAAATAGGCTATGTCATTGTATTGTAGAGACACACAAAAATCAAATAAAGAATTCTCTCATTCTATTATCTGTCTACTTCATAATATATCGGGGTTATTTTCATAACAAAAATTGGGGATTTTTCAAAATTGTAGGGAAAATTGATAATGTGGCGCCAAGTATATAATGGGTTGGTGATATGGCTGCCTAATGAAAAAATATTGAAATCTTTTGCTATCAATGGGATTTGAACCCATGACCTTGGGGATAAAAGCTTGCACTATCACCACTCCACCACAACACACAAGTTGTTTTATTTACCTTCTCTATAGTTATAAGCATTTTTATTTCTGACGTAGAAATATATGAATAAACTAATTATAATTATTTGCATAGTTTATATTTAATATAATTGCATATTTTATAATTTATCGTAGATAAAATAATTATATATTCGACATATATATATTTATATATATCGAATATTAATATCAGTAATTAACTATATATGTGGAATATATATTTATTCTTTTACTACAAAATTTGCAATTAGATTAATTATAATCTATGGTGAATAATTATGTAATTATATATTCGATGTGTATAATTAAAATTTTCCTGGAAAAAATATTTTAATTATAGGATAACTTATTAACTAAAATATTCATTAATATTGAAAAATATATGACAGATTATTGATAAAAATATATTTCTGGAAAACAAAATTTCTGGAAAAAATATATACCTGAAAAAATAATTTAGATAAATTATATATTAGAATATTCAATTATATGGTAATTTATCAACTATAATATATTATTATTATTATTATTAATGATTAATGTAAATGTATTATTATTAATAATTAATGTAAATAATTTTCTTTTTGAAACTCATTAAATGCTTAAATATATTTGTTTTAAAATCTTTGTATGTATTTATAATGTAGATATATTTTATTAAAATATTTTTAACGAATGTTTTTATGTTAAAAAGAAAATTATTTTAGAGAAGAATATCAACTAAATGAAAGCAAATAAATACACAAGGTGGCATGGGGTGTAGTGGTGAGAGTGCTAAATTTTAACTCAAAGGTCTTGGGTTCAAACCTCATTTCAAGCAAAAAATTTAAACTTTGTCCAATTGGTTGTCATCTCACCAATTTATTATCTAGTTGGATGTCACATCATCAATTTTCCCTCCAAATCAGAAAAATCCCCAAATTTTGATGTCACATGTTTAGCATGTGACAATTTCCTGTCAAATTTCAATTTTCCAGCCAATTTTCTACTCACATTGCCAATTTTTGTATCATTACTGTACCTAAATGGCCAACCCCCCACCCCCATTTAAAGTACCAAAATTGCGAACAAGCCAAGATAAAGTATCAAAAAGTTATATTGCCTCCGAACATGACATGTCAGAATCTATTCAAAGATACACAGAAGCAACTAAATCATTACTGTTCCAATAAAAAAAAACAACTCTATTAGGATTTAAAAATGTGTTGTCTGTTATGAATAATTCATTAAGTGGATGTCCATATAACTCCAATACATAATTTAGTGGATTCACCTACAACTCCAATATCTCATTTAGTGGATTCACCTACAATTCCATTACCTCATTTTGTAATCAATATTTGATCTTGTTTTGTGCCTATAAATAGGCTTTGCCATTGTATTGAGAAATACACCAAAATCAAAGAAAGAATCCTCTTCTTAATTATCTAGTCTCTCTACTTTAGAATATTTGTATATATTTCATAATATTTGGGGTTATTTCATAACACGTTATCAGCACGATCCGTCTCAAAATGTTAATCATTTTGAAATTTGGCAAAAGATATACATGGGGTACTCAACATATGATGTAAATGTAGTGAGAAATTTTTATGAGTTATTATGAGTTTGTAAAGAAAATTGATGGACAAGGTTTTCAAAACAAAGCAAGAAGAAAAGGTAAAGAAAAGGTATGTATATTTCAATATTTAACAAAAATAGAAATATGCAATAATTCTCTTGATGTTTAGAAAGAAGACATATGTATATATATGTGCATATATTTGATTAGTATTATTCTTTTGAATAATCCTATCATGTTGAAAATATTTTAAGAAGTTGAATGATTGTTATGTTATTCATCTTATACTTTGATAATAGTATTATATGATGAATTTTGAAAAAAAACTTGACTTTGTGACTCTTGATATTACGAGGAAAAATTATTTTTCTTGGGCGTTAGATATTGAAATTCATCTTAATGCAAATAACTATACTCCATTCCCTGAAGTGAATGTGTTGAGCAATATATAAATTCATATATGCAAATAACTATCACTACAACAGAAATGCTCTATTGGGACACATAAAAGTGTCCCAATATGATACATATTGAGGCGCTTCCAGTTTTTGGGGCACTTATATTAAGCGCCGCGTAGTTTGCCGTCGCGTAAACTAATGGGACGCTTAAAGCGCCTCTACATCATTATGTATCTGGACACTTATATGTGTCTCAATACTGCGATTTAGGGACACTTATATGTGTCCTTACATTTGAATTTAAAAATTCAATTACACCTCTTTGGAGGCACTTATATGTGTCTTTAAATTTAGGGACACCTATTTATGTTGCAACAAAATGTCCCCAACAATCTATATTAGGACATTTTAAAATGTCAGTCACATTTTAGTGACAGAAATAAGTGCCCCAACAAGATCAAAATAAAACAGGCCAATATTTGTGGAGACACTTATATGTGTTCTAAACTCAAAAGTGACAATGATTTGTGTCCCTAAAATGTGATTTTAGGACACATACAAGTACACAAATTTTTTCCTCCCTGTCAAAAGTAATATGCAAAAAAAGTGTAAAAGACCTATACGGAACTCAATCATCAAAAAATGTAAAAACAACAATACCAATTTACCATATTCCATTAACAAAGTTAAAATCTCCACTTCATTTTCAATTTCCAATATACGGGAACAAAAAGCATAACTAACTCATCCACAAAGTATCATAACAATTCATCATCAGAAGTTCTAAACAAAAAATAACTTGAATCTTTGTGACAAAATAGCAATTCATCCATAAAGTTTCCCATTGACTAAATACATGCCAAAAACAATAACTAATTGATACTCAAATCCTCATTTTCATCCAAAGCAACCTGCACATAAGAAGACATCACATTCACAAGTTAAATCTATGTGACAAAATAATCCAGCAATGTAAACTTAACCAACAATGTTAAAATGCAAAATTTAGCAGACTGACATCTCAAAATTTAGAAAAAAAACTATGGATAATTAGATACTTCATTAATTATTAAATTTATAATTAGATATTTTATTAATTATTAAATTTTAACTAAAAAAGCTTTCACAAACATAATTCAATACTATGATTATCAATGACATTACGGTTTGACAGCATCTAAATAAGAAATCCACCAAATCTCTAAGAATAAATTATCATTGCTAAAGTGACAAAATAGGAGATATCATGGAAAAGGTTAAAGATGATGGTGAAAAAATATAAGCCAATTAACCACTAAACTATTTTGTTTAAGAAAAGAATTAACAACAAAAATCTAATCTATAGAAAACAGAAAAGAGACTAACAAGTTTATGATAACATGAGTTTATACATACCAAAGATAAAGGCCAAGCAACGGGTGCTCCAACTGCATCTTCAATTTTGCGTATACGGTCATAAGGTTTGAACAAGCATTCATCTTTTTTGATTGGAACTTGAATTATTATCTCGCACCATCCAGGCCCCAATTCCTCACCTTTTACTCTAACAGAGTTCATTTCATTAACATAGCCACTTGCACCAATTTCATTTATATTCCCCATACTTTTTAAAACAACATACGAACGATCCTGCATTTTATAGCTTGTTTATGGCTTCATGAACTAAAGATATTTTACTTATTAATTGAAAAGGTCAAATGTCAAAGTTTATTACCCGAATACACGACAACCGTGAAGTTGATGAAGATGAGCGTAGATTGTTTGAAGAAGCAAGTGGAATATTTTGAGCATCAGGTTGTCCGGAATGTGCTCTCCCGTGGACAATTGCTGATAAATTTTCTAGCTTCTCATTCAATTCATTGTATTTATCCATTGCTTGTATATACTTGCTTTTATATTCCATGGCCATTCTATGACTTGCATCACGACTCGGTATTGTCCCATAAACATCAGCTGGCGTCACTCCCATTCCATACATGCGCACACGTCCATGCTTATCTTCGCCCATAATCTTCGCATATGTATCTTGAGGATTATGAATACAATCATGATTTGAACTTTCAGGTTCTTGCTCACCTAACTCTTTCATGTGTTCCTGTAACAATAACATTTCACATCGACCCAGTATTAGTAACTTAACTCAATTAAACTGTCAAAATAAACAACAAAGAAGATAATACATAAAATTAACATATTTGAACTTACAATTGCTTCTTGTATTATTGCACTTGCAGGTGAACCATCTGCCCTATAATAACACTCCTCAAATAATTCTGCTCTTGTGGGATATCGACCGAGCTTTTTCTTCTACATGAATGTTAAACCATATATTATTACAAGGTTTAGTGTAATAAACAATAATAATAGCAAATGGCTGTTCCATATTAAATTTTACCATTAATTCTTTTACAAGTGCAAAGCTTTTCTTGCCCATGCGATGAAGCAAATCCAATTGAGCACGGGTTTGTCGATTCTTTTCACTTATTCTCTAAAATAGTAAATAAATGGATGACAAAAAATAATTAAAAAAAATCATTATTGTTATCATATCACTTTATTCCACAAATATTAAAAAAAAAGCAAAAGTGAAGTTAACAACAATAAAATCAATTAAACATTATTCATTTTATGCCTTAGATTTATCAGACATCCAATGCTTAACTAGGGTCTTGTACTGCTCTTCATCCACCCTATCAGGTATGTCAAGCATTTGTTGCTCAATAGGTATATTTGGGTCGAAATTCAGTTTCTTCACCTGACACTTCCAATTTCGCCATTTTTTGTTAATTGACTTCAAAATATACGGTTCCTTTCCTGGCGGTAAATCAAACTTTGTCTGCAAATAGAAATTTTAAATGGAATATCATACTCAATGAACTTAGTGTTCTGTTTTTCAAAAATAACATACAATCATCTCAAAAAAACTTAAATATAACAAAATTAATAACCTTCACTATCTTTAGCATTTCATCCTTGTAAGAACGAGGCATCAATCTCCAATCCTGGTAGCTAAGTGGGCAATATCTTCCATTTCTCGCAATTGTACCCAAGAAATGAGCCAAAGTACTTGTCTTGTATTGATCATTTGGTTGTCCAAGATCATTAAAAGAAACTTCTACAAGTTTATCAGATGGTTGCCCCCAAACTTTGGGCATACAAGTAGGTCCTCTTACTCTCTTTCCATTATTTTCAGCTATAACAATAATAAATTGTGTATTAAATTCATTATGTCTCGTAATAATTCAAAAATTATGTGAACACAAAGAATAAAAAGGAAGAATGCAACTCACATATATCAGGTGTAGCTTCGGTGGACTCATCTTGAATTGGAGCTCTATCTTGTTCACTCGTGTTCACATTAGGTTGTACTGTAGCTGCACCATGTTGATTTAAACCCATACTAGTCTCACCTATTCCTACAAAAATAAATTCATTTATACTTAGTTTTGTACTAATGACTAAAAGTGGAGGAAATACTTAGTTAGATAACATAGGAGTTCAAAATAAGTAAAATTAAGAAGTGGAAAAACTACCTGGTTGTTTTTCAGCAACACCATGTCGAGTAGAGCATGATCTAGTTTGAGGAGCCATAATATGCAAATGGAACAATAAAGTAATTTAAACTTTTAACATCAGCTTTCAAATAATATAAGTTTGACATAAAAGAAAAAATTATAGGAAATAAGAAACAACACTTACTGTGTCTGTGAAGCATTAATCTAATTCATAAACACAAAGAATCTTATCATAAACATGAAAAACATATGGCAATTTGACAAACCAAAAGAACGTTAATAACAAGCATTGTCACCATCTAATATAACATTCAAAATATTTGTTAATAGAAAAATAAATCATTTGTTAACTTCTCCTACTATAGTTCCTTCTACATCATCCCTAATCCAATGGAGTTCATTTTCATCATGGAATTGGATATCACTATTATCATTTTGATGAATTAAGCCTCCATCGAAGCTCAAAACAGCATCCATATCAAAGGAATCCCTAGCTTTTGCACGCACAACGACATGCCATCCCTTTTCAAGTGAGTCTTCTACATAAAACACTTGTTGCGCTTGAGAAGCTAGAATAAAAGGCTCGTTGTGTTGCCTTGATCTAGAAAAATTAACCAAGGTAAACCCATTGTCATCTTGCTTTTGTGCTCTCCCAGGTGATACCCAATCGCACTCAAACATGACAATTTTTCCTCCTTGAAAATAGTCCAACTCAATTATGTCTTGTAGAACCCCATAATAAGTGATGTCCCCAACAATAGGATTGTTATCATTTCTACTAGAAAAACTACTGGTCTGTGCAGTAACAATCAAGCCACTATTTTGGGTTCTTCTTCTGTTTTCAAACTTCTTCACATGAAATCGAAAACCATTGACAATAAAGCCTGTGTATCGCTTCCCAACCGGATTGGGACCTTGAGCTAAGGCCCTAAGTTCCTCTGAAATTTCATTTCCTTCAAGATGCATTCCTTCAATCTTCAGTCAATAGAAAAAAAAAATTAGATAACAAATGTATCAAAAAGATCATAAAAAGAATGTGAATACAATATAAATCCAATATAGTAACTTACATAATTCTTAAACCACTTGGCAAAAGTTTCACTATGAATGCGTTCGACATCTTTCATACCAAGACAAGGATTTTGATTTCTAACCATTGTTTTGTGTTGCCTACTTGCAATTTGAAGATAAATGAGAAGAATAGACAATAATATCAAAAAATATAAATAATAAAAGTGTAATAAAAAACCTACTTACTCGATGAATACCACAATTGAATTGCAATTGAATAACACATATTGATGGGCCTTTGTTAGTGTTTCCTTGTTTAAAACTATAGAGTCTTGCCTCCCAATGTGACGCCCTGAATTTGAAAAAATAGGAAACTCTACTGTGACATCACCACCATTATCATCATTTCTTCTAACCTTATTGAATTTAGTCTCTACATCCTCTAAATATCTTGAGCAAAAGGTCACACATTCCTCCATCAAATATGCTTCTGCAATCGAACCCTCGGGACGACTTCGATTTCTCACATATGATTTCAATGTTGACAGATACCTAATATTTCATAAATTAGAAAAATCTTTACATAATTCTATAATAATTAAATTAAATTAATGATAGAAAATAATATTACCTCTCAATAGGATACATCCAGCGATAATGTACAGGTCCCGCAATTCTAGCCTCATATGCCAAATGAATAGGTAAATGAATCATTATATCAAAGAATGACGGAGGAAATTTTTTCTCTAAGTCACAAAGAGTTATAGAAATCTCTTTTTCCAACCGTATGAGATCTCGAGCATTAAGAACTTTAGAAGAAAGTTCTCTAAAGAAGGTGCATAATTTAATCAAAGGAGTTCTGACATGCTTCGGTAAAACTTTACGGAGAGCAATTGGAAGTAGTTGTTGCATCAAGATGTGGTTATCATGACTTTTTAGACCTGAAATTTTTGGTGGTTTGACTTGCACACGCCTCGAAATATTAGATGCATAGCAATCAGGAACTTTCACATTTCGTAAAACTTCAAGAAATAAATCTTTCTCCTTTTTACTCATTGAAAAACATGCAGCAGGTAAGTATGTTTTCCCTGTAGCAAGATAAACAGGATGCAATGCACTCCTAATGCCCATATCTTGCAAATCACGACGAGCATTTTCATGATCTTTTGTCTTTCCATCCAAATTTAATAAAGTCCCAAGCAAACTGTCACAAACATTTTTCTCAATATGCATTACATCCAAATTGTGACGCAACATATTATCTTTCCAATATGGTAGGTCAAAGAAAATGCTTCTCTTTTTCCAATTGTAAGGAAGAACCGGATTGTCATTTACCTTCTTTCCAAATCTCATGGTAAATCCATCTAATTCTTCTAACACCATATCTCCAGTCAATGGTAAAGGCGCCTTGCCACATTCTACATTGCCATCAAAAGATTTAACATCTTTTCTATAAGGATGATCATCGTTCAAAAATCTACGATGACCCATATAACACTCTTTATGACTATTATATAAATATTTAAACCATGTATCCTTATGGCATGATGGGCAAGCTAATTCCCCCTTTGTGCTCCAACCAGACAGATATGCATACGCTGGAAAGTCATTGATGGTCCATAGTAAAGCTGCACGCATACTGAAATTCTGCTTTTTTGATGCATCATATGTCTCAACCCCTTCCCATAATTCTTTCAATTCCTCTATTAAAGGTTGTAAGTAGACATCAATATTGTTTCCAGGAGGTGATGGGCCAGGAATAAGTAATGTCAAAAAGAAGAAAGGTTCTTTCATACACATCCAAGGAGGCATATTATATGGTGTCAATATGACTGGCCATGTGCTATGAGTAACACTCATAGTCCTAAATGGACTAAATCCATCGGCTGCCAGACCAAGTCTTACATTTCTTTCATCTCTTGCAAAATCACGATGTTTACGATCAAAAGAATGCCAAAGAGGAGAATCAGCAGGATGTCTCATACAACCATCTTTAGTACGATCTTCTTCGTGCCATCTCATGAATGATGATGTTTTAGAGGACATGAAAAGTCTTTGAAGCCTAGCCTTTAGCTGGAAATATCTCAGCACTTTTGCTAGAATTTTCTTAAACTTTTTGGATGAAGTTTCTTCATCCATAGAATTATTTTCATCTTTAACATATCTGGATGTTTTACAGACATGACAAACTTCATCATTGTCATGCTCTTTCCAATACAACATGCAATCGTTTGGACATGCATCAATTTTGGTAGAACTGAGTCCCAAAGCCCCAATTATCTTTTGCACTTCATAGTAAGATTGAGGCAATGACTTTGTTGCATCTGGAAATGCCTCTTTCAACAACTCAAGAAGCATTGTAAATGATTTATTAGACCACTTACCAGTACACTTGAGGTGAAAAAGTCGTACGAGAAATGCAAGTTTAGAAATTTTTTTACATCCTAGGTATAATTCTTTTTGAGCATCATCTATGTGATGCCCGAGTTTTTTTTTTTTAGTCGACTAGTTACTATCTAAAGCATTAGGACATGATCTAGGATCTTAAACATATGTTCAAGAGGGATATTATATTATACATCTTATGTAGATTAAAGGAATAGAACCAAAATTTAACTAGACACTAGGAGAGAAGTTGAATTAGTAAATTGCCAAATACACCAATAATTAGTAAATTCCACTTTCATTTCACTTTAAAAAAAAAATAAAAAAAATAATAAATAAAGGGGTGGAAGGTGGGCTTGACCGACCACCCCACCATCACACCATAGATATATATATATATATAATATGCCACAACTTCATCATTTTCCTTACAAGAAAATACCTCTTCAACTCTCTTTCTCCATTTTCATCATCTTCAACCTCTCTTCATCCTTCCATTCAAGATATATATATATATATATATATATATATAGATACAAATTAGTATATTAGTTCAACCTCAACCATCTTCACACTTGTTGGTAGCATTAAAGGTAACTTGTAATTCCTTGATCTTACATTAGTAGGTAATGGTAGAGGCTAAATGTGGTTTGAAAATGTTATTGCATGGGTATTAGAAGAGTAGATCTATGAGTTTTAAGCTTAAATTTACAATTTGTAGTAACTAACCTAAAGGCTTAAATGAAGAAATCACACATGCATGACAATTGTAAGTTGGGTCTTTAAATCTGCTGCTGATTTCAAAGAATTGTATCGAAATGACGAAATGTTATTTGAGTTCAAAACGTTTACTGTGTATGTTACTGCATGTCTAAAATATTTCTGGAATTGTTTGGGATTTTTAGAGTTGTAATGTGAATTATGGAAATTGTTAAGTATAGACTGCCAGAAGCCTTACGGGATTTCAAAATGTTTGTTTGAGACATCATTTGGGGTTCTTACGAACTTTATTTTGATTTCAAAATTTTACTGGGGATAATCATATGTATTGGGGTTGTTGTGTATGAAATTGGGGCTTATTGGATTAAAGGGTGATTTTATATGAAGTTTAAAGTAATACTGCCCCAGTAAAAATTAAACCCAATTTTACTTCGGTTTTGAATAAAATAGCCACATTTTAAGTGACCATTTACCTTTGAAAAATTTATCTAAGGTCTTTTAACAAATTTAGAACATTTATGAAAAAATTCACCCACAATTATTGAGTTTATGATTTTGTTTCAATTCATACACTAAAACTGCACAAATCTGTTTTTATGCCTCTTATCGACCTTTTGGGGAAGATTGAAATTAAGCCTAGTTTTCATTAAGGTAACTTGTTGTGCATGTTTGTATAGTTATTAGGACCTCATAGACTACCCCGGGTGGACTTTAGAGGAGTTAGAAAATGAGTTTCTGATATAATTTCGCTTAGCAGGTGTTGTCGGTGAGACGAACAAGGACAACGCCGTATAAACTTGGACGTAGTGTGAGTGCCTCTCAAAATTATAGTTATATGTCTTTCAAAACTGGAAGGAGCACGTCGTATATATATCTATATACTTTTATCATGCTTTCAATACTTCACATGAAAATGAATTTCAACACTTTCAAATCAAATCATGGACTCAATTTGCATTAACCATTTCTTGGCACGTTTCAAAGACATATCTTGCGAGAATAATTTTCCAGGCAGGTTTTGTGAAAATGATTTCAAGAAAACATTCTTTTAATGAAATTCTGAAAAAAAAAAAATATTCGCTCGATTCAATATTCCTTCGTGAGCCAAAACGCTTCATTTAATCATTCGTGACATACATGATTGCATACTTGTTTCAAATGCATATTTTGCAAGCATGATTTCAAAATAAACATCGGTTTTTATGGATTCGTGGAAGTACTCCATCATTTGGTTCTTGTATCATGATCATTTGTCGTGATGGTGTTCTTGTGACATGTTTCATCTTGCGTGGTTGTGTTGGGCCCAAGGTCGGGCGACGGATAGGGCAGGATTCGGCCGGTCAAGCATGGGCTTGCGGTCTTAAACAGTTCCCGCTATCCACGTCCAGATCCATGCATCTAGGACGGAGTGCTCTGAGGGTGCATGGGTCATTTATCGTGTGGCATATTCCGGATATGACCAAATCGGGCATCGCGAGCCTGCGTGGGGAGGTATAAGGTGATGGCTTTTAAGCCGCATGTTCAGGGGTGATAAGGAAGAAGCAGAGGGACCCAAAGTGCTATGGGTAAATCATCGGACGCGATAGTATTGCTAACATGGCCCCCTACTGCTTAAGCGTGACGTGTACGTGTTACTTAAACATGTCTTGTACATGATACTTGCATTGAGTCTGGTACATGATACTTGCATTGAGTCTTGTACATGATACTTGCATTGAGTCTTGTACGTGGTACTTACATTGACTGCACACTTTTAAAAATGCATGTTTTAAAACTTTATCGTATGTATACTAAGATCCTGGTGTCATACCAGCTACTGCTTGAACGCAAATGTCATTCTTACTCGCCTTTTTAATGAGCGTTTGAAAAATAGAAACTATTATTGTTTTCACCTTATTAATTTATCACTTTGGGGTCTAAAAACTATTTTAAGCACCTTTCACACGTACACTGGCGCTCACTAAGCCTTTGCTTATGTACTTCACTTTCTTCCTTCCAGTTATAGGCAAGTCGAGAAGTGAAACTAGCTTGAAGGATCGGAGTATAAACTCGGACTATCCTAGAGGTGAATGATGTAGATTGACTCATGTATATTAAGTTCGCATAGCTATTTAGTTGATGTATTGGGGTTGTGACCCGATAAGATGAATTGTTTAATTGTGTCCAGAATTTGGTTTGTACTTCTGTAAGGATAGGATAACGCTTTCGTGTTGGATTCTTTAGGATTAAATTGAGGGCGTGTTGACGCTTTCGTGTTGGATTCTTTAGGATTAAATTTGAGGGCGTTACAGATGGTATCAGAGCTTGGGCTAGTGCCTGAGCTATTCCGGGATAGGTTCCTCGGACTGTGGTTTTAGGTATTAAGTGAGAGTTCGATATGATAATAAGGTTGGAGATATAGTGTTTCAGTACTTAAATTGTGACAAACCATTGTTTGGGCGGCCGACCAAGCGATGATTGATTACAATTGTAGGACTGAGCTAGGAACGTGTCTGGAATAAAACACTATAGGTGCTTTGATTGCAAAGAGACACTTGAGTCGGAAAAGGTGTAATAGAATGAAGGATGAATATTCTTGTGAACAAGAGGAATTACATTAATTACTCAACCTCCTACTTATGAGAAAGCGAGTGGGAAATTAGCTTTCATGTAGTTTCTTGAGTACAGTGATAGTTTATTGATATTACAGAATAATATTTGGATGTGATACAGGAAAGGTGATTATAAATGACTATTTTAAGTTTTGATCGTACTATAAAAGTTAACTTAGAAGTTACGACACGAAAGGATAGTGGCATGGTTATGGATTCAGTGATTTAAGTCCAGTAACATAATGATTAGTGGAAAATCGTTTACAACTGGTCTTATAGTGCTACCTATACAAGAGTAAGACAATGTTCTAGAAATGGATTAGTTGTCTTATCATCATGCCTAATAGATTATCTTACAAGATTTGTGAAGTCTTGTGCATCTGGTAAGTCGATTACAGATCTAGCAGGGAACACAAGGATTGCTTCAGCACCTAACATTTCAGTTGTTATGGCGTAAAGGACACTTTGGAAAGAAAGGGAAGACTATTTAGCTTCCATGATTAACAAGACAAAAGATAAAGTGAATATTAAATAAGTATTTGTAGTTCCTAAATTTTAATCTCTTTACCAACAGATAGGGAAGGGAGTTCGCTATCGAGCATTTACTCGGAACTACCCCAATATAAAGAAAGCTTAGCTATTAAAGTTGTGGAGATAGGATTTATTGAACCTAATACGTCTCTGTGGGGAGCTCTAGTGTTATTTGGCAAGAAGAAAGACAGATCATTAGGGTTAGATGTAGAATACCGGGGGTTAAATAGTGTAACCATCAAGAACAAGTATCCTCTTCCACGAATTAAAGAATTGTTTGACCAACTCCAAGGAGCTACGTTATATTCTAAGCTTGATTTGCAACAAGGATATGATCAATTAAGAATTAGCAATGAAGATGAACTTAAGACCGCTTTCCAAACAAGATACGGACAATATGAGTTTGTTGAAATGCTAGTTGGATTGACCAATGCCCCCAACAACCCTTATGGATATTATGCATAGTATATTACCTTCTAATTTGGATCGCTTGCGGTGATATTTATAAACGACATCATTGTCTATATCTAAGACCAAAGAAAATCATGAACGACACTTAAGGATTGTATTGCCAGTCTTAAGAGACAACAAGCTCTACGTGAAATTTAGCAAGTGTGAGTTTGGGTTAACTAAGGTTGCCTTCTTAGGTCATGTGATTATGGGTAATGGAATCTATGTCGACCCCTCGAAGGTAGAATCTATTGTGGAATGGAAAAGACCTGAGAATGCCACAAAAAAAAAAAAAAAAACTTTCTCGGATTAGCAGGATACTATCGGAGATTTGTCAAGGATTTCTCTAAGATAGCAGGACATTTATCTCGACTAACTCAAAGGAAGATGAATTTGAATAGAATGATGAGTCTAAGTCAAGCTTCCAAGAGTTAGAGAAAAGGCTCACAACAACGCATTTTAGAACTTCCTAATGGAAATGATAATTTTGGAGTTTACGGTGATGTCTCTAAGGAGGGACTGGATGTATGCTTATGCAAAATAGTAAAGAGATAGCGTATGTATAGCGTAAACACAAACCCTACGAATAGAACTACCCAACCCATGATTTGGCAATAGCCTCCATTATTTCTGAAATAACAAAGTGGAGACATTACTTATATGGAGCATCATACCGACCACAAAAGTTTAAGTATCTATTCTCTCAAAAAGAGTTGAATTTGAGACAAACAAAGAGAATGAAACTTCTTGAAGACTACAAGTGTTCAATCCAAACCCATCTTAGAAAATCTAATGTAGAAGCAGATGCTTTAAGTCAGAAAATGAGTGTTGCAAGATTAATGGATAACGGATGGAGGATGTGGAAGGATGTGAATTTTTAGAATACAAAAGAATTTGGATTACACATCTTGTGTGCTAATATCAAAGTAGAACCCAATGTTCTTGGATCAAAGTTGCACTAGAGAAAGATCTATATTCAAGAACTTAAGAGAGAAGACCCTTCAAGAAATATAGGCGTGAATTTCATATCTGGGAAGACGACCTGATATAGTTTAAAATAGGGTGTATGTACCAAATGACACTAGTGTGAAGAAGGTTATACTTGATGAAGCTCGTCGCTTGAAAAAGACCATATACCTTGGCAGTAATGAGATGCATAAGGAATTAAGGAATATTACTGGTTAGTCAATCTGAACAGCCAAGTCACTAATTATGTCTCACGATGCTTTGCATGTCAACAAGTGAAATCAAAACATCAAACCTTAACGATCTTCTGGACTCTTACAACCTTTAAAAAAAAAAACCGGAATGGAAAGGTGAATATCTAACAGCGAACTTTATAACTGATTTGCCCCAAGCTACAAGTGGCCATGATTCTATTGGGATAATTGTGGATGGGCTCACAAAATGAGCTCATTTCTTGCCCGTCCGGGAGGTAGAACCTCTCTAAGTTAGCTTGATGGTACGTTAAGGAAATTGTGAGACGGCATGGTGTTTCAGTTAACCTTGTCCTTAGTAGAGTCCAGAGATCCATACCATTGAGCAGTGGTTCCTCTCATTCCTCTCACAATTTTGGAAAAACATACATGTTGCATTGGAAACTAAGCTAGTCATTAGCATGACAACTTATCCTCAGTCGGATGGACAATTTGAGATAGTCATTCAAATACTAGAAGACATGTTGCGAGCATGTGTTTTGGATTTAAAGAAAATTGGGCTCAATACTTAGCTTTAGCAGAATTTGCTTATAACAATAGCTATCAGGCCACAATTGGAATGGCACCATATGAAGCCTTATATGGGAGAAAGTGCAGGTCCCCAATTCGTTGGGAAGTTGGAGATACATGGATTCCTAAGAGGAAAAATCAGGGACAAACAACGTTCCCACAATTGAAATTGCTGCAAGAAGCTATAGATAAAATCCAAATTGTCCAGGAACGAATGAAAGCTGCACAGAGTCGTCAGAAGAGTTACGCTGATCAAAGAAGAAAAGACTTAGAATTTTTCGTCAGAGATGAGGTTTTCTTGCGGCTATCTCCTCGGAGAGGCATCATTCAACCTAAGAAAGGTGGAAAGTTAAGTCCTAGATTTGTTGGACCTTTCAAGATCTTGGAAAGAGTTGGAAAAGTAGCATATCGACTTGCACTCTCACCATCACTCTCTGGTTTGCACGATGTCTTTCACGTAAGCAGGTTAAAGAAATACCGACCCGATCCTGAACATGTACTCAAGGTGGATGCAATACTAATTCAGAACAATTTGACTTATGAAAAAAAAAAACCGATAAAGATTGTGGACAAGAAAGTGCGTGAGCTACGGACTAAAAGCATCCCAATGGTAAAGATGTTATGGGAAAATCACGACAATCTAGAAGAAGCAACTTGGAAAACCGAGGATTACATGCGAAGACACTACCCGAAATTGTTCTCAGGTGAGAATTTGGGGACCAAATTCTTTTAAGGAGGGGAGAATGTGATGCCCGAGTTTTTTTTTTTAGTCGACTAGTTACTATCTAAAGCATTAGGACATGATCTAGGATCTTAAACATATGTTCAAGAGGGATATTATATTATACATCTTATGTAGATTAAAGGAATAGAACCAAAATTTAACTAGACACTAGGAGAGAAGTTGAATTAGTAAATTGCCAAATACACCAATAATTAGTAAATTCCACTTTCATTTCACTTTAAAAAAAAATAAAAAAAATAATAAATAAAGGGGTGGAAGGTGGGCTTGACCGACCACCCCACCATCACACCATAGATATATATATATATATATATATATATAATATGCCACAACTTCATCATTTTCCTTACAAGAAAATACCTCTTCAACTCTCTTTCTCCATTTTCATCATCTTCAATCTCTCTTCATCCTTCCATTCAAGATATATATATATATATATATATATAGATACAAATTAGTATATTAGTTCAACCTCAACCATCTTCACACTTGTTGGTAGCATTAAAGGTAACTTGTAATTCCTTGATCTTACATTAGTAGGTAATGGTAGAGGCTAAATGTGGTTTGAAAATGTTATTGCATGGGTATTAGAAGAGTAGATCTATGAGTTTTAAGCTTAAATTTACAATTTGTAGTAACTAACCTAAAGGCTTAAATGAAGAAATCACACATGCATGACAATTGTAAGTTGGGTCTTTAAATCTGCTGCTGATTTCAAAGAATTGTATCGAAATGCCGAAATGTTATTTGAGTTCAAAACGTTTACTGTGTATGTTACTGCATGTCTAAAATATTTCTGGAATTGTTTGGGATTTTTAGAGTTGTAATGTGAATTATGGAAATTGTTAAGTATAGACTGCCAGAAGCCTTACGGGATTTCAAAATGTTTGTTTGAGACATCATTTGGGGTTCTTACGAACTTTATTTTGATTTCAAAATTTTACTGGGGATAATCATATGTATTGGGGTTGTTGTGTATGAAATTGGGGCTTATTGGATTAAAGGGTGATTTTATATGAAGTTTAAAGTAATACTGCCCCAGTAAAAATTAAACCCAATTTTACTTCGGTTTTGAATAAAATAGCCACATTTTAAGTGACCATTTACCTTTGAAAAATTTATCTAAGGTCTTTTAACAAATTTAGAACATTTATGAAAAAATTCACCCACAATTATTGAGTTTATGATTTTGTTTCAATTCATACACTAAAACTGCACAAATCTGTTTTTATGCCTCTTATCGACCTTTTGGGGAAGATTGAAATTAAGCCTAGTTTTCATTAAGGTAACTTGTTGTGCATGTTTGTATAGTTATTAGGACCTCATAGACTACCCCGGGTGGACTTTAGAGGAGTTAGAAAATGAGTTTCTGATATAATTTCGCTTAGCAGGTGTTGTCGGTGAGACGAACAAGGACAACGCCGTATAAACTTGGACGTAGTGTGAGTGCCTCTCAAAATTATAGTTATATGTCTTTCAAAACTGGAAGGAGCACGTCGTATATATATCTATATACTTTTATCATGCTTTCAATACTTCACATGAAAATGAATTTCAACACTTTCAAATCAAATCATGGACTCAATTTGCATTAACCATTTCTTGGCACGTTTCAAAGACATATCTTGCGAGAATAATTTTCCAGGCAGGTTTTGTGAAAATGATTTCAAGAAAACATTCTTTTAATGAAATTCTGAAAAAAAAAAAATATTCGCTCGATTCAATATTCCTTCGTGAGCCAAAACGCTTCATTTAATCATTCGTGACATACATGATTGCATACTTGTTTCAAATGCATATTTTGCAAGCATGATTTCAAAATAAACATCGGTTTTTATGGATTCGTGGAAGTACTCCATCATTTGGTTCTTGTATCATGATCATTTGTCGTGATGGTGTTCTTGTGACATGTTTCATCTTGCGTGGTTGTGTTGGGCCCAAGGTCGGGCGACGGATAGGGCAGGATTCGGCCGGTCAAGCATGGGCTTGCGGTCTTAAACAGTTCCCGCTATCCACGTCCAGATCCATGCATCTAGGACGGAGTGCTCTGAGGGTGCATGGGTCATTTATCGTGTGGCATATTCCGGATATGACCAAATCGGGCATCGCGAGCCTGCGTGGGGAGGTATAAGGTGATGGCTTTTAAGCCGCATGTTCAGGGGTGATAAGGAAGAAGCAGAGGGACCCAAAGTGCTATGGGTAAATCATCGGACGCGATAGTATTGCTAACATGGCCCCCTACTGCTTAAGCGTGACGTGTACGTGTTACTTAAACATGTCTTGTACATGATACTTGCATTGAGTCTGGTACATGATACTTGCATTGAGTCTTGTACATGATACTTGCATTGAGTCTTGTACGTGGTACTTACATTGACTGCACACTTTTAAAAATGCATGTTTTAAAACTTTATCGTATGTATACTAAGATCCTGGTGTCATACCAGCTACTGCTTGAACGCAAATGTCATTCTTACTCGCCTTTTTAATGAGCGTTTGAAAAATAGAAACTATTATTGTTTTCACCTTATTAATTTATCACTTTGGGGTCTAAAAACTATTTTAAGCACCTTTCACACGTACACTGGCGCTCACTAAGCCTTTGCTTATGTACTTCACTTTCTTCCTTCCAGTTATAGGCAAGTCGAGAAGTGAAACTAGCTTGAAGGATCGGAGTATAAACTCGGACTATCCTAGAGGTGAATGATGTAGATTGACTCATGTATATTAAGTTCGCATAGCTATTTAGTTGATGTATTGGGGTTGTGACCCGATAAGATGAATTGTTTAATTGTGTCCAGAATTTGGTTTGTACTTCTGTAAGGATAGGATAACGCTTTCGTGTTGGATTCTTTAGGATTAAATTGAGGGCGTGTTGACGCTTTCGTGTTGGATTCTTTAGGATTAAATTTGAGGGCGTTACAATCTAACAATTTATAGAAGGCCTTAGCTTGTTCATTGGGTTCTTCTTTCATGTTTAAATTTGTATCTTTGACCCCAAACACATCGTTCACCAACCCAAACATATCATCTAGCATATCGAATTCATTTTGTTGCTGAAATTTAGCTTGATTAGACAATGGATCCTCCCCATGTGCAACCCAATTCGTGTAATCCTTCATAAACCCATCAACTAAGAGATGTTCTTTACCAACCTCTTTATTTACCCATTTCACATTCTTACAATTTTTGCATGGACATATAATTTTTCCACTAAGACATACTTTAGCAAAAGCCATGTTAAGAAATTGGTCTAACCCTCTTTCATACTCTTTTGTTGACCTAGGTTTGCGCATCCAACTCTTATCCATTATGAGCCTACTAAAATGAAATATGTATATCAATCATAACAAATACAAGTATGATCAGGAATGTCTGAGCTATTACAATTAATATCATATTAGGTCATATAATATGCAAACACCCGATAATTAAATATATGAACAAATGAACATAAAACACTAAAAGCAAGGTCTCACTTGTCTATCCACTCTGTCAACGAGTTTATCTATGTAATGATACAAATTCAATCATAGAGAAAAACTTCATAAACTATTATTACTATCAATTAACATATTCAACTTCGAAAAAAATCACATTCAAGAAACCAAATAACTTCGTCTAGATAGACTAGATATTTAAACCATGTAAAATATATCAACTCTAGTTCGATATTATTACACAAGATAAAAGATTACCTCTCGTCAAATTAGGATAAACACTACTGCACTACTCCAAGATGTACCATTAGTAGATATTAGCTTGAATTCCGTTACCTTTATGATATTATTAACATACAAACCATAAAGTATATTAGACAATTGAAATGTAGAAGCAAAAGATCAAGAAGTTGGAACACAATTGTAGTAAAACAGAGCACAATCTAATATTAATTAATTAACTTGATTAAAGTTGACTACAAATAAACAAATAACTTTTTTAGTACTAAAATAAGTAACAATCAAATAAAAATAAAAAAAAATAAAGTAAATAATTGAAACTCTTTTCTTATTTTTCTTTCTTTCTCTCTTTCTTTTTTTTCCCTTTCTTTTCTTTCTCTTTCTCTTTTTCCTACTCTTTTCGTTGGTCTCTGCTTTGTCTTTCTTTCTTTTTGTCTTGTAAGTCTTTTTATATGAATATATAATAAATAGTTTATGATTACAGTTAACATCTCTGAAGTAAGGCCTAATGTCCACTTTTTGACAACTATAAATGGCCTAAGTTTCTGCTCCAATATCTTATACACAAGGGATAACTACTATACTTCATAATTCTGAAGAAGCTACTATGCTTCTAGAACACAGTCAATCTATTCAAGTGATCTCAACAAGTTGCAAAAACCTCAAGCTACATTCAAGATTATGGAATTCTGAGTTATAACACATACCAAAATCAGTTTAAAAACTTTGTAATTCCATTAAGCTAATAGGAATGAATAGATTTTTTTTTCTTCAAAATAGTAGAGTCATTAAGTACAAAATTACCTCTTCATAATTTTTCAACAACAAAAAAGCAAAAAGAAAAAACAAATACAAGCTTCCACCACATTATTAGCATATATTACATATCACATACTCCATATTCTAGCAAGTGGTTATTAAGGTTGCAATGGAATTGTTTCCTAAGTAATAGGGTGCCCACATACCTCACCCCACCCCTCGCACACAAAAACATCCATAATGTGAGAAAAAAATAACAAAGAATTGGTGGAGAATGAATATGTGAATGGGTTTGTGCGTGAAAGTGGTGAAAACTTGAATATCTTCACCTTTTTCAATTTCGTCTTTTTCCCCTCACAATAACCTTCGTTTGACGGTGATTTTGGTTAAACTAGACATGAAACTTGGTTAATTAGTTTTTATTTTGCAGGTTCTTGATTAAACCCTAGGTTTTAAGAAATTAAAGAAAAAACCTAATTTGGCGAAGAGGAAGAGAGAATCGAAAGAGAGAGTTAAAGAATGAGAAAAGTTTTACCTTGAGTATAATCAATCGGAGATGACGAGACTATGCTTCTTGGGTTGAGAGAGATGAACTGCTATCTTTCGTGAAAGAAAGAACAGAGAAAAGAGGAATGTAAAAGGCGGGCAACAAAAAGGAAGGGGGGAAAAGAATAAAAAGCGCCAAGTAAATAGTTTCTAAAATTTTTGGCCTTTTTTTGGCGCTGGAGTGGATTCAGAAGGAACTACTATTTTTAAGTGTCTCAATAGATATAATTTATGAGACACAATTTAACAAGTGCCTCAATAATGTTATTTTGAGACACTTACAAATAAGTATCCTCAAAAAAGTGTCCCAATATATGAATTTTGTTGTAGTGTATACTCCATTCCCTGAAGTGAATGTGTTGAGCAATATATAATTATTTTAATCATGAGTCTCGTCCAACTAGTTTTGCTACATTCCCTGAAGTGAAAGTAGCAGCACATAACTATTTTAATCATTAAAGAAATCATGGACGTGGACGTGGTCGTGGATATGGTCATAGAAATCGTGGTGGTTATTAAAAAAAAACATCTTTCCACCAGAAGTGGAAAAATAATGAAGAGAAACATGAAAGTGGCCAAAATAGCAAATTTGTGAAAAATTTATGCTATCGTTGTGATGGTAAAGGTCATTGGTCATGTACCTGTCGTACACCAAAGCATCTTGTTGACCTTTACCAAGAATCGCTGAAAAGTAAAAGAAAGAAAATAGAAACAAATTTTGTTTTTTGAAAAAGGCGATTCTGATCATGGCCGATTTTGATGACACTCATTTAGATGTTGCTGATTTCTTTGATGATCCTAATGAAAAAATTGATCATTTGATTGGAGATGGAAGTGTTCAAAAACAAATTTGTTAAGTTTTAATTCTAGTAATTTATAAATAAATATTTAAGTATGTTGTTTTAAAGTTCAATAAATGAATTTATTCATAAGATTATTGTTTCTTATCTTAAATAATATTGTTTGATATTGATTTATTTCTTTTTATGTTTCAATAAAGAATGAGTATTTACTCGATCAGCAACAACATCAATAATGAAAATATATGTCTCACTGATAGTACAACAACTCACACCATCCTCAAAAATAAAAAATACTTCTCTTATTTAGTAATGCAAGAAGCCAATGTTAATACTATATCGGGTAGTGCAAAATTAATTGAAGGCTCCGGCAGAGTTAATATATTGTTACCCGGAGGAACACAATTTTATATTGATGAAACTTTATATTCTACTAAGTCTCAAAAAAAATTTACTAAGCTTCAAAGATATCCACCGAAATGGATATCATATTGAGACAACAAGTGATGGCAATATTGAGTATCTTTACATCACTAATACAATATCTGGTAACAAATGTATATTGGAAAAGTTGTCAGCATTGTCCTCTGGTTTGTACTACACGCATATATCTACTATTGAAACACATTTTATCGTAAACCAGAAGTTTACAAATCAAAATAAGTTTGTTGTTTGGCATGACCGGTTGGGCCACCCCGGATCAATTATGATGCGAAAGATAATTGAGAATTCATATGGTCATCCATTGAAGAGCCAGCAGATTCTTCAATCGAATGATTTCTCATGTGCTGCTTGTTTATAAGCAAAAATAGGAAGTGAATCTATTACGTTTTTGGAACGTATTCAAGGCAATATTTGTGGACCAATACACCCGTCGTGTGGACCATTTAGATATTTTATGGTTTTAATTGATGCATCAACAAGATGGTCACATGTATCTTTGTTATCAACTCGCAACCTGGCGTTTGCGAGATTGCTTGCTCAATTGATTAGAATACGAGCACATTTTCCTGATTATCCAATGAAGAAGATACGCCTTGATAATGCAGGTGAATTTACTTCCAAAACGTTCAATAACTATTGTATGTCCATTGGAATTGATGCTGAACATCCTGTAGCACATGTTCATACACAAAACGGTCTAGCAAAATCGTTTATTAAACGTCTGCAGTTAATTGCAAGACCTTTACTTATGAGATCAAAACTTCCTATTTCTTGTTGGGGACATGCTATTTTGCATGCAGCAGCACTTATTCGCATAAGGCCAACAAGTTATCATAAATTCTCCCCATTACACTTGGTTTTTGGTCAGGAACCAAATATTTCCCATCTAAAATTTTTTGGATGTGCGGTATATGTTCCAATTGCTCCACCACAACGCACTAAGATGGGTCCTCAAAGGAAATTGGGAATATATGTTGGATTCGAGTCTCCATCGATAATAAAGTATCTAGAGCCATGAACTGGAGATTTTTTTTACGGCTCGATTTGCTGATTGTCATTTTGATGAATCAGATTTCCCAACATTAGGGGGAGAAAATAAGCAGCTGGAAAAGAAAATTAGTTGGAATGAATTATCTTTATATCATCTTGATCCTCGAACAAAACAAAGTGAACTGGAAGTTCAAAAGATAATTCACTTGCAAGGTTTAGCTAACCAACTGCCAGACGCATTTACTGACCTAAAAAAAAGTGACTAAGTCACATGTACCAGCTGTTAATGCTCCAGTAAGAATTGTTGTCCCTGAAGGTCAAAGTAACGAGTCTACTGCACGCCTGAAGCGTGGTAGACCTATCGGTTCCAAAGATAGTCGTCCTCGAAAAAGAAAAGGAGCTAAGAATCAAGATGGTCTAATCGAGGATAAAATAACTCCAGAAGAGTCCCCAGTCATAACTAATATTTCGGTTCCAGAAGAACCTCAGGTACCTGAAACTTGTGAAAATAATGAGATCTCATTAGATTATGTTATGAACGGGAAACGATGGAATCGAAATGAAGTCAACGTTGACGATAAATTTGCATACAAGTAGCGCTAAATATGATGAATGATAATGAGGATCAAGAACCAAGGTATGTTAATGAATGTCGACAAAGAAATGATTGGCCAAAATGGAAAGACGCAATGAGGGCAGAGTTAAACTCGCTTGAACCAACGAAAAGTTTTTGGACCTGTAGTCCGTACACCTGAAGATGTAAAAGTTTTTGGACCTGTAGTCCATACACCTGAAGATGTAAAAGTTTTGGACCTGTAGTCCGTACACCTGAAGATGTAAAGCCAGTAGGATACAAATGGGTATTTGTGCGAAAACGAAATGAGAAAAATGAAATTGTAAGATATAAGGCACGTCTTGTTGCCCAAGGGTTTTCGCAACGACCTGGCATAGATTGTGAGGAGACTTATTCTCCTGTGGTGGATGCAACTACTTTTCATTATATAATAAGTCTGGCAGTGCATGAAAAACTTGATTTGCGTCTAATGGATGTTATATATATATATATATATATATGAAAATCCTTGAAGGATTTAATATGCCTGAAGCATATAATTCAAGTTCTCGAGAACATTATTCAATTAAATTAAAGCATTGATTGTTTGATGTGATCAAATTGTTTAAAGTGCTTAAATATATGAATACATTCATGTTTATAAAATATGATTCCAAATCATTGCGTTTAATATGTACTTGAGTATGCTTATTTGATGAAATCAAATTAAAACATTAGTATGTGTGATTGTATTCAATATGAGAAACTTGATGTGATCAAGTGTATTATTTAAATTATTTAAACATATGTTGAATATATGATGTCAAATTGTTTTTGAAATGATAGTTGAGTGGGAGTATTTTCCAAGATAAGGAGAAACGTTTTGATGAGATCATATAATTCAAAGTGAATATTTGTTGAAGGAAGGATATAAGAATGATCCAATTTATCCTTGTATTTTCATGAAAAGATCTGGAAATGAGTTTGTTATAATTACAGTTTATGTTGACGATTTAAATATCATTGGAACTCCTGAAGAGATTTCAAAAACTGTTAATTGCTTAAAGAAAGAATTTCAGATGAAAGATCTTGGAAGAACAAAATTTTGCCTTGGGTTGCAAATTGAATATTTAAAAAACAAAATTTTTGTATATCAAAACGCTTATGTATCAAAGGTGCTAAAGCGGTTTTACATGGATAAATCACATCCATTGAGCACCCCTATGGTCGTAAGGTCACTAGATGTGAACAAAGATCCTTTTCGACCTCGAGAAAGTGATGAAGAACTAATTGGTCCGGAAGTACCATATCTAAGTGCAATCGGTGCACTAATGTACCTTGCTTGTCATACTCGACCTAATATAAGCATTCGCTGTTAATCTATTAGCAAGATATAGTTCTTCTCCTACACAAAGGCATTGGAATGGGGTTAAACAGATGCTGGATATATGTCTGATCCTCATAATGGTCGTTCACAAACGGGTTATTTATTTATATGTGGTGGTACAACCATTTCATGGCGATCTATGAAACAAACTATATCGGCCACATCATCTAATCATGCAGAATTCTTGGCTATTCACGAGGCAAGTCGAGAATGTGTTTGGTTAAGATCCATGATTCAACACATTCGAGGGACTTGTGGTTTATCTTCTGGAAAAAGGATCCCGACGATCTTATATGAAGATAATTCCGCATGTATCGCACAATTGAAAGAAGGGTACATTAAAGGAGATAGAACAAAACATATTTCACCAAAGTTCTTTTTCACTCACGATCTTCAGAAGAATGGTGATATCAATGTTCAACAAATCCGTTCCAGAGATAATCTTGCTGATTTGTTCACCAAGGCACTTCCCACAGCAACATTTGAAAAGCTACTCTACAATATTGGTGTGCGCAGACTTAAAGATCTTGACTGATATTGTCATGAGGGGGAGATAATACGCGCTGCACTCTTTTTCCCTTAACCAAGGTTTTTCCCACTGGGTTTTCCTGGTAAGGTTTTTAATGAGGCAGCATCTGATTGCGTATTGAAAGAATTATGTACTCTTTTTCCTTCACTAGGTTTTTATCCCACGGGGTTTTTCCTAATAAGGTTTTAACGAGGCATATTCTTAAGTGATGGACATCCAAGGGGGAGTGTTATGAATAATTCATTAAGTGGATGTCCATATAACTTCAATACATAATTTAGTGGATTCACCTACAACTCCAATATCTCATTGAGTGGATTCACCTACAATTCCATTACCTCATTTTGTAATCAATATTTGATCTTGTTTTGTGCATATAAATAGGATTTGCCATTGTATTGAGAAATACACCAAATCAAAGAAAGAATCCTCTTCTTAATTCTCTAGTCTCTCTACTTTAGAATATTTGTATATATTTCATAATATTTGGGGTTATTTCATAACATTGTCTAATAATTCTAATTTTGTTGGTCTTATATGTATTGGCTTCTAGTCAGCCATCCGGATACGACCGATAGGTATTTTGAGTCAATTGATTCCACTCCATGCAAGAAACTTAAAAGCCATTTTATTTGAAACATTAGGAAATTCCGGTAATATAAACATACTTTAATAAAGGATTAAGATATATATTCGTGCAGCACGAATCAATGAGCAAATCTTATTATAATATTTAAAATGAATTCAAACCCATAATTCAATCTCTTTCCTATGTGGATAATGAGATGGATGAGTTTGTTTTGCTCCATTAGGCCATGTAGACTTAATTCCGTATTTAAGTTACTAATTGAATTTGAAAATTTATAAATATACATATACATGTTATATCATGTAGGTACCTATATTCATTACATTTCCATATATATTTGACCAAATTATGCTTATATACGTTTTGCAAATTTAAAAATATAATAAATACATGTACCATGCAAAATAACATGGAAAACTCCACATGTTGACATGATTTCCGCAAAGATTAATGTCAAATTCAAATTTTCCTTTTATAATAATACAATGAATAAATATATCATATTATACTAATTTAAAATCTTATTATAATATCAAATCATTGTATTATATAATTTTAGATGAATACCATCTATTGTTTCAATCTCTTTTCTATATAGATAATGAGGTGGCGACTCCTTAGTTCACCATTTTGCCACATTGGAATGTTACCTTAAAATATTATTAATAAATATCTAATTAGGTAATTGTATCATATAATCATTATATATATATATATTTATCAATTACTATTTTTCCCATGATATATACCAAAATAATGGTCATTCTAAAAGTGAAGCCCGTTCAAAATTATTTATTCATATTATTTTCTAAAATTCAATCATTTCATGATTTAATTCATATTAGTTAGAACCTTCCCGTTACATTCCAATAACATTAATTAATTTTCCATTACACGTTTAATACTACACTTTTTTGCATTTCATTTTATCATATTTAACAGAATTATGCAATGAAGTGCCATGGCCTTAGCTTGCTCCTTAAATTTAGCAACCATTAATGTCTTTATCACATTTAAATGAAAACACAATGAGCATGTGCTATGATTTTGGTCCTCAAATTTGGCCACCGTTAGCTATGTATATATATACTTATATGACACTCAATCCACTATATGTCATTATATATGCAAGCATATATCCAAATTATATATGCATATAAATTACACATTTCCATCAAGCTCTCTTATATGCCTATATAGTTAACCTGTACTTATGCTTAATGTTTGTAGTGGTGAGTTCTTGTAACGTTATGCTTATTCTTTTTTTTGTTCATGAGCCATATTATACTTCATTTGTTCTATTTAATGAACTTTTGTCTTCTATTTCCTTCACTTTTGTACTATTGTTCTCTTGATGATTAATAATTTATTTTCTTCTTAAATATGTCTTTTGTAATGCTTCTAAATTTATTTAACATGTTTAACTTTTTTTTGTCGTGAAGAGACATAGTATACAAGATAGATTTGGAGGCCCAAATTCATGGTAACTTATTATACGAACAATTTTAAGTTTGGATTACATTAGTACTGTATTATATTTTAATTTAATATAGTTGATGTGTTATTTTTTTTTAATCGTTTATCATATTATTTATTATTATTATGTATTTTTTTATGGAAAAATTTGATGGAGTTCTTATGAATACTAATTTTCAACATTTTATCTTCTGTCATATTGTACTACTACAGTGTTCGGCATTTTGTGTAATTTTTAAATAGTGTATTAATATTATATAACTATTATATATAGTCAATATATTTTGCATTATAAGTTATCTCAATATTTTTAGTTATTGCTTTTGAATATTTTAGAATTTAAAATTTATACCTAATTTGTTTTCTTCATTGTCAATTCTTAACATTTTTTACCAGTTATGCTATTTAAGTAAATAACTTGATTTCTGTCATATGATCTTTAATACTTTTCAAGTACTGATTCAATTAGGGATGTCTGAATTTAAAATTTATACAAAAAATTTCAATTCTAGTAAGGAAAAAAGTCGTTACAAGAAATGAAATTTTCGTCGTTAGAACTTTTGCTAACAAAATTTTCGTCACAATTGTTTGTCTTGTAAAGCCCGTCGCTAGAAGTTCTTGCGACAAACGTTCAATGTCGTTACAAATGTATTCGCGAGGAGGCATAATTCCTCACGATATCATAGGTTCTAGTAACGATTTTGTCATCACAAAAACTAATCCATGACGTTACCAAAGAAACTATTCGTCACTAAAAGTGATTTTTAATTTTTATTTAAAAGGACTTTCATAATAGTGCATTCATGACAAATAGTTATTGTAACAAATTTAGTCCTTACCAAATATAAATTATTATTAATAATAATATATAATGTAATAGCAGTTTTGTCACAAAAGGTAAATATGACTATTACAATTTCCTCATTAATTATTTTTTGCCAATATTTTCTGCATCAGAAAAAATTGAATTATTTTTTAATTTATAAAGAATCTCGTAAACATACATATATTCATAACCTAATATACAAGATATTCATCTCATCGCAAACATTTAATATGAAATAGATAAAATTAAACAAATCTCATACTAAGTAGCTAGAGCAACAATAATAGTTTGGCTAGATTTATAAGCACAACCCAAACTAAAGGGATCATCCTAGTAGTTACAAAAGAATATTATAGAGAACTTGTAATGTATTAGCTCCAATGAGACAATGTAGAAAGACAAAGTATGTGATGTTCCAAATGATTATCATAAAAGGTTAACCGAGTGATCAAAAGGCATGTGAGTTTCTGAAACTTGAAGTGCGTGCGTGGCAGTTGGGTCATTTCCTCCAAAAATCTGCAAATAGAACCAAGATTCAAAAATTCAACTAAAAATAGAACTTAAAAATGTAAAAAGAAACGCAAACAATTTCTACAACTTATCTCACTAATGCCAAGTGATCTATAAGCATAAAACATGATTACATGAATATGGACTTAAGGAATAAGGAAAAAAAGAAAGGAATTAAATTTTGACAAAATATGCTAGAAAGTATCTATTCACAAAACAAGGTTAACTGCCCATCTTTTCATGTTTTTGATTCACTTTGTTATATCCTGATCTGACAAACAAGTAATAGGATACTTTCAATTTTAAGAACCATAAGATAGATCTATTCCAAGTGTAGCAAATTAAATAAAATCCACCAATTTATAAAGAAAACAAACATGATAAATATATGCTACACAATAATACGATCAAGGATTTTAGTTAAGGAAATGAGAATGAATAGGAAAATGTCCAGTTACTCTAGTTTAGAAATAAACAAGTAAAAGTTGACTTGGAAGGATAAGATTTGTTCTTTGGATGCAAGGTAATGCTTCATTTCTAACTAATTTCTTTTGTATTCTAACTAGTGGTTACTAGTGTTTTAATTACTATATCATATAAATTTATTCATTTCATATGATAAATGATCAAAGCAGAATAGTATTTAGCATCATTTTCTTGACTTAAGACTCATGATTCACTAGGACACCCCAACAACAGTCAAAATGATCAAAGCAACATAGTACTTAGCATCATCTTCTTCACTTAGGGTTAATTTTCAATAGGACACTCCAATAACAGTCAAAAGAGGCAACTGTAACTTGGTTTCTCAAATTCAAATTCAAATTCAAATTGACTTCAAAGAACATATAAAGCTACCAGATATAAAATAATCAATTAAAAAAGATGGTGCAGATTGTGGCTTGTTGATGGAGCAAAAAGGGGAAAAGACCGTAAAAGACAAGTGGTTAAACACTCACGGTATTAAAACTAAATAACATTTGAAACACTTCTAAAAAGATGGTCATTTTCATACCAAAATTGCCAAAATAACAAAGTGAACTTCTTTGTAATTGGACCAGGATTATCCTCAATTCATGGAGAATCAACATATTTATTCTCTTAAAAGGAATTGTCATATTTTACCTCTTCTTTGGAATCCACCAAATGGTTCATCGATGTTGCGAGAATCCCCATCAACTCAAATCTCCTCCTGTAACCAAGAAAGCAAAATTCAAAGTTTAAAAATCCTCATCAAGATTTTTCTTACAGGCCATCGATAGTGGTGGGTTTACAATTTTATTTTAAAACTTTATTTGAGAGACAAAACCTATCTCCTGACATATATAAAGGTGGAAAAAAAATATTTATTAGACAAAGTTTCCAAGCAGGGTTAGAGAGGAGACAAATACAATCCATTAAAAGGCCTTGCATAAAGAATATTATATGTGCACAAAGGTAAGTTCTTCTCACTATATATCCTAGTTCAAATACAGCACAAAGAAATAATATTACTACACAAATAGTAATAAAACATAGACAATCTAATCTTTGTAAGCATTGAAACTGTGATTAATTTCCAATCAATCAATAGAAAATAGAAAATCCCCATTATGAGCTTAAAACATAATCCCCCAAAATATTGTTAATTTTTCTTATTTTCAATCTCTCTTTTCTTCTTCCTTTTATACCAGCGGCGATTCATCCTCACAAATTTTATCTACCATTTTCATTTCTTTCTGAACTTTTCTTTTCGCCATTATTATAACATGCTAATTTCCTTTTCATTTCTTGGTGGGCTCTCTCTATTACAAAATCCACCAGTTGCCTTTCCTTCATTAAAAAGCAAATCCATTTTTTTATTTTTTGTGTTCTTTTTTTTCACTCAACAGTCAAATGGGTTAAAAATTCTCACCATTTTAACACTCAACCAAACAATTACATTATACGGGCTAAAAAAAACAGAGAGTAGAGATTGTGTTTTTGTCAGTTAGGGACTTTCAATGAGAAAGAAGAATTAAGTAATAAAATACTACATTATATAACATATTTAATGATATACAAATTCCCCTCTTTCATGTTTCTCTACTCTGAATAGGCTTTAGGCGTGAAATATACCTTTAAACCTGAAAAGATCTTGAGGCGGAGGCGGCGGCCGGATCTGGAGGAAATGACGGCGTATGACAGTTGTTCGGAGGCGGTGCAGCTGCCGTCTGCGAGAGGCGAGGGCGAGGACAAGGGTTTAGGGGGGTCATTTTGGTGGAAGGGATCCATTTGCACAGGTGTGAAGTTAAAAGGATGGTTATGTTTTTGAGGGTGAAAAGACGAAGAAGAAGAAGAAGGAGAAGGAGAAGAGGGAGAAGAAGAAGAAGAAGAAGAAGAAGACGAAGAAGAAGGAGAAGAGGGAGAAGAGGAAGAAGAGGAAGAAGAAGAAGAAGAAGAAGAGGGAGAAGAAGAAGAGGGAGAAGAAGAAGAAAACGAAGAAGACAAAGAAGAAGAAAAAGAAGAAGAGGAAGAGGAAGAGGAAGAGGAAGAGGAAGCGGAAGAAGAAGAAGAATAAGAGGGAGAAGAAGACGAAGACGAAGAAAAAGACGACGAAGAAGAAGAAGAAGAGGGAGAAGAAGAAGAAGAAGAAGAAGAAGAAGAAGAAGAGGGAGAAGAAGAAGAACAGAGAGAAGAGGGAGAAGAAGAAGAAGAAGAGGGAGAAGAAGAAGAACAAGAAGAAGAAGAAGAAGAAGAAGAAGAAGAAGAAGAAGAGGGAGAAGAAGAAGTACAGAGAGAAGAGGGAGAAGAAGAAGAAGAAGAAGAGGGAGAAGAAGAAGAGGAAGAAGAAGAAGAAGAAGAGGGACAAGAAGAAGAGGGACAAGAGGGAGAAGAAGAAGAAGAAGAGGGATTTATTTAGTTTGATTGTGTTTCGCCCAGGCTCAGAAGAAGAAGAAGAGGGATTTATTTAGTTTGATTTTGTTTCGCCTAGGCTCAGTCGTCAATTTCCCGGAGGTGATTTATAGTTTTGAAGCATATTTCATGCGTTATGTATCCAGTATTTTATTTTTTGTTATTTTTTTGTTTTAATCAGGCATTGTCAGTCAATGGCCCGTCGTCTAGATTTTTGAATGGTCCCTCACGACTCCGAGGCATCATCTTCATCGACTCCCCCTGTAAGTAAAAATGTGTGAATAAACCCTAATATTTATATATAAGTATTTATATTTTGAAATGTGAACTACGTAGTCCAAATTTGATTAGATAGTCTTATCGTATTTTAACTAGTTTATTAAAATGAAAGTATTCCGGATTTTGTGCATAAATAGTGATTTGAAGTAAGTATAGTGGCTTTTATTTCAGTATTGGCTTCATGTGATCCAGTATCTTATTAATTAAATGGCAAGTAATATGATAGGAGTCGTTTTTGCAAAAGTTTTTAGGCCCTTTTAATGACAATTTAGGCTCGTATATGGTTTATTTCGTGCCACTCGTGCGTTTAATATGTGTGTGAAGTGATTTCAGGTAGTAAGCGACGATGGACGAAGAAAAGGGAAAAAGACGACTCATGTCATCCACTTTGCTCTGGCTTCTGAAACGCCCGCCTAGGCGCCAGTTTTACTGCGCCCAGGCGCCACCCCAGGCAGAGAAAAATCAGTGTTCTGAAGCGCCCGCCTAGGCGCCAATCGACGCCCACCTAGGCGCACATCTCGCGCCCCCGGGCGCCACTTATCTCCACGCCTGGGCGCCCCGGAACTTATGCCCCAAGAAATAAACGCCACGTAGGCGGCGCCTAGGCGCCAATCAACGCGCGCCTAGGCACCGCAATAACTGATTTTGGAATGTATAAATAGGAGTTTTCAATTCATTTGAAGGGTTCGAAATCTGGGAGATTAGGGGCGATTTGTTAGGTTTTGGGCCATTCTTCATCAACTCTAAGAGGCTAAGAAGGAGATCTAGCTTGGGATTGAAGCTCTTGACTCGGATACATCATCAATCAAGCAATATAGGGAGTTTTCATTTGTTTTTCATTACATACTTGTCTATGATTATGTATATGACTACATTAGGATCTTCTATGTTATTGATTATGAGCTAAATTTGTGAGACTAAGGCCATGTGAAGGCCAATTTATGAGTCAATATGTGTGAAGTTACTTTTTGTATTAATTCTCCTATTGCTTTGTGTGTTAATTCTATGCTTTTATTCCAATCATGTGTTTGATCACCATATGCTTGATATCTTGCCTAATCTAGTTGTTCGAGAGAAGATAGATTAGGGTGCAAGGGAATTAACACATCACCCGAAACAAATGAGTGATTGCTCCTAGAAATAGGTAAAGATTCTCGGGTGTTGTTAGCCGGATTTATTTGGGGAAGCTCTAGAACGTTAATGCGTGATTTTTGATTAGATTCTCGAATAGACATATTTAGAGAACCGTCAACTAATCATAGGATTATTATGAGCCGAGACATCGGGTAATAATTAATTTAGGAGTTTCCACCAAAGCAATAGGAGTCTAATAATTCGAAGAGTAACCCATATAAATTGACGAGTAGATTTGGTTGTAGCATGTGCCTTGGTCATTTTATCATACGTGTAGTTTAATCCATAGCTTGTTCCCTCCTTTGGTTCTTCATTTACTTAATTGCTTTAGTCCCGCTTTACTTTAAGTGTCTTTTACCTTTTTGAAAATCAGAAACTAAAAATCCAAGTCTCCGTGGTTCGACAACCCGGACTTATTGTCCATTTCTATTACTACACACGACTAGTGTACTTGCTACCAAAGCACGTTAGCTTCTAGCGTGTCAAGTTTTTGGCGCCGTTGCCGGGGACTTGTTTATTTTGAGTGTTTGATTTTCATTTTGATTTTGTTCTCTTTTCTTTTACGTCTTCATAATTTTAGTCTTTCCTTTATTTACTTGCTTTCCTTTTGTTTTCGTGCTCTTCTAATTTCATTCTTGTGTTTACTTGTTAGGTTCTTGTGTGGTGCATGACCCGCTCCTCAAGCGAGCCTCTATACGAGTTGGAGCCCGAAATTGAACGAGTTCTTCGGGCTAGTAGGCGAACAAGGGAAATGGCCAATAATCTCAACCAAAACCTGAATGGAAATTTTCCCGATATGAATTTACCGGAAAACAGGGAGTGGTTACAAGGTGTTCTACAAGCCATGCAAGCGGCACCTCCTCAACAATTACCATCGGTTCGGAGTAGCTTACCACCTAGGGTCCATACCATTCCGGTGCCCGTAGTCTTGCCTAATTTCTTCGCACCAAACTACCACATTCCGGTAACATCTTTAGTATGGTGCAAGGAGAACCTTTCTATGGAGAACCGGACGAATCACCTCACGCTCATTTAGAGACTATAGACGATGCTCTTGTAACCATTCAATATCACCCACAGGATCTTGATGCAATTCGTGTAAGAGTCTTCCATTTCTCATTAAAGGATCGGGCGACAACATGGTACAAATCCTTACCCCCGCAATCTATTACGACATGGGGTGAATTGGTCGATGCCTTTTTAAATAAATTCTTTCCACCCTCCAAAATCAATGAGCTCCGTAGTAATATAAAAGGGTTTAGGCAAAGGAGCAATGAGTCTTTAGTGGAGGCTTGGGCTAGATATAAGGGCATGCTCCGAAAATGCCCCGATCATAATTTTGGGTTGAATGAACAAGTACTCCATTTCTATGATGGGGTTCGGTCACGTATTCGGAATAGACTCAACGCGGGAGCGGGAGGAGACCTCCTTGGGTTAGACTGTCAAAATGTATGGGACAAAATAGAACAGTTGGCCCGAGAAGACGAGCTTTACCCCGACAATGAAAAGGCATCATCCTCTAAAAAAGTTGCTTGTATTGAGGAAGTAGTTGAGGGAGTAGTAGCCTTGGAACCGGAGGTTGGCAACGTCAATTATGTGGGGAATCACAATCAACCTCGGGCGAACTTTCATGTACCCGAGAATTTTCCAAAAAGGCCCAACCCCGCACAAAACGCAGAACTGGGGATCTATCAAGCTCCACGGCCACCTTTCCATAACCCACCCCCGAGGCAAGGTAATTTCAATGGACAAGGTCAAGTGCAAATGCGACCTCCCACAATCGATGAGAAACTAGATGCTCACATGAAAAAGTCCGATACATCGTTCAACGAACTTCGGGGTATGATAAAGGATATGTGTATGGAGATGAAGGATTTGCGAACACAAGTGGGGCAACTATCTAATGCGGTTAACGGTAGAGCCCCGGGGACTCTACCAAGTGACACGGAGAAAAACCCGAAGGCTCAATGCAATGCCATAACCTTGAGAACTAGAAAACAATTGGAGAGTGACACTGGCAGTACATCCGCACCCGAGCGCCCCGAGATGCACGCCCAGGCGCCAGATCTCCCCTGTTCTGGTCAGGATTCTCTATTTTCCGTGCCTGAGCGCCCAGAGATGCACGCCCAGGCGCCTACAGATCCGCGCCTAGGCGCCCATATACGCACCCAGGCGCCGGCTCCTGTTTCAGTCGGTTTTCATCCTTCCAATCCAACGCATTCTCCCCCTATCGAAGTTCGTCTCCCCTTCCCAAATGCTCACAAAAAGAAGCAAAAGGAGATGGATCCGAGCTTTCTTCGAATTTTGGCAATCCTTCGGGAGGTGAGGATTAATATTCCGTTTATTGACGCCATTCTCCAAATGCCGAATTATGTGAAGTACTTCAAAGACATACTATCTAACAAACAGAAGTGGGAGGAAAAGGAGACGGTGTGTCTCACTGAGGAATGTTCTGCCGTCTTGCTCAATAAATTGCCAACTAAACTCAAAGATCCCGGGAGTCTCGCAATACCGTGCACTATTGGCCATCTCAAGTTCGACAAAGTTCTTTGTGATTCGGTAGCAAGTATCAACCTTCTTCCCTACTCTATTTTTAAGAAGCTAGGCCTTAGAGATCTTACGCCAACATCCATGTCCGTGCAGTTGGCGGATCGCTCTATCAAGAAACCAAAGGGCATTATCGAGGATGTCATTGTACAAGTTGACAAGTTCTTCTATCCGGTCGACTTCGTGGTTCTTGAAATGGATCGTGACATTGATGTACCCTTGATTCTAGGAAGACCCTTCCTAGCCACTAGTAATGCAATGCTCGACATGGAAAAGGGTAGGTTGACATTGAAGGTGGGTGATAAAAAGGTGATATTCGATGTTTGTCATGACATGCAACCGCCTATGGCTGATCTTACTTGTTTATATGTCGATGCTATTCACCTTTTGTTTGATGAGCAATGCACACTTGGTAAGACTAAGGGCACTCTTACGGTGGAGGATGAGGTCTTCAATAAGCAACAAGGCAAGGTGAGAAAAGATGATTTTTGCATGAAGTACATCCCACCACATATACGTGTTCGTGAAATCGATAAGACAAATCCGACACAAAGGCTTATCGCAAAACACCGCAATATGAGTGGAGGCAAGTGGGACATAAGAAGAAAAGGAGGAATGGCAAGGATATTGTTGTTCTCAATGGGCCACCTATTTACCTCAACGCACAAAAGTCAAGCTAATGACTATAAATAAGCGCTTCTTGGGAGGCAACCCAAGTTTGTAAGTTTTTCTTTTTTCTGTCATTTCATTTCTGTTTCTTCCGTTTTTTTTAGTAGATGCATGTTTGTTTTAGTTGTCTTGTGTTTTGTTGTTGGTTGTGTTTCGTTTCTCATTTCTATCCAATGCTTGATGATTCGTATGGCTAGCATCGTTTAATGTGTAGTTGTTGCATTGATTTCTCACACCGCTGTTGCCACTCTTGGACACATTTGCATTCGAGGACTCGAGTATGCTTTTCAGCACCCCTATGGTGATGTGTACTTTGCCCTTCTCTTTTTCGAGCATTGGGGACAATGTTCATGATAAGTGTGGGGGGGTACACTAGATCCATTATAGTCATGTTTATTCATGTTTTACATATTTCGGTCCAAGTTTGGGGGGGGGGTGTTGTACCTCTACATGTGAAATGTGTGCAATTTTAATTTTATTTTGGATAGAATTTCAACCCGTCACTTGATGAATTGAGCATGGTTAACTTGAATACATGGTATGTTTTCTCTATCAATTTGGTTTTTAATGGCTATACACATAGTTCCTTGCTTGTGGGACCCTAAACATGATTAGATTATCTTTAAGATGTTTCACATACGCACATAAATCAAGGGTAGAGGCGTTGAGTGGGCAACCATTTTGAAACACTTAAAGGCTTGATCCTGAAAATATCAACTTAGAATTTTCACATGTGTTATGAGTTGAGAACGTTAACTTTGTATGCTTAATCATAATAAAAAGAGGTTGAACATTGGTATGACTGCAAAAGTCAGGCTTGATAGATACTAGGGGCGAAGAGCACCATGCCTAGAATACTGTACTATTATGCTAATTTGAGCTAAGCTCAAGCCAATGCAAGTGTTAAGTGAATAAGGACCTAGTTTGATTTTGTGGCCTTTGACACTCGAGCGATTAAGCCCTTAGGAGTGTCTCTACACTTGATACCCTAAAGCCGTCTGGTTTGGGAGTTATTCGCCTAAAGCTCGTTACAAAGGTGTCATAGAAAGCCTAAGAGGATCGAACATTGCACATGGTCTAGCCTCTAATGTTTTGCGTTGAAAGTGCATAAGTTAAAGCCAAAAGTGGAATGAAGTGATGAATTTTTAAGTGGCTATGAAGTTGTATTCAATTCCCGTACCATGTGAATAATAAAAAGTTGATAAATATGGGGCTAATGCTCGAAAAGTGGTAAGAATGCCACTCGACTATAATACTTGAGATTTATTACACTACACCCTTAGGATGATCTTTTCGATGTTAAGGCGTAACATGAGCAAGTGTGTGACGTGTATATATTTGTAATTTGAGCTTAAACAGATGAATTCATACCATTGTGTTTTATTAATCATTGTAATTTACGTTGAGTGATCGGGGTTGAAATCTTTCGATTTTGTGGGTAGATCGTCTGCAAACCCTCATGAGACTATAACTCATCCTTTGGGGTAACTCAAGGGTTGAAAGGTTTGTTGCATCCGCTAAATGCAACCGTTTGCTCCACGAAAGTGAGTTGTGCAGTTTCTTTTCTTTTACCTCCCTGTGTTTGATGATGAGCTCGTATTCTATGCCTTCTCTTACTCGAGGTCGAGCAAGTGATAAGTTTGGAGGGGTTGATAGGAGTCATTTTTGCATAAGTTTTTAGGCCCTTTTAATGACAATTTAGGCTCGTATATGGTTTATTTCATGCCACTCATGCGTTTAATATGTATGTGAAGTGATTTCAGGTAGTAAGCGACAATGGACAAAGAAAAGGGAAAAAGACGACTCATGTCATCCACTTTGCTCTGGCTTCTGAAAAGCCCGCCTAGGCGCCAGTTTTACCGCACCCAGGCGACACCCAGGCAGAGAAAAATCAGTGTTCTGAAGCACCCGCCTAGGCGCCAATCGACGCCCGCCTAGGCGCACATGTCGCGCGCCCGGGCGCCACTTATCTCCACGCCTGGGCGCCCCGGAACTTATGCCCCAAGAAATAAACGCCACGTAGGCGGCGCCTAGGCGCCAATCAACGCGCGCCTAGGCGCCGCAACAACAGATTTTGGAATGTATAAATAGGAGTTTTCAATTCATTTGAAGGGTTCGAAATCTGGGAGATTAGGGGCGATTTGCTAGGTTTTGGGCCATTCTTCATCAACTCTAAGAGGCTAAGAAGGAGATCTACCTTGGGATTGAAGCTCTTGACTCGGATACATCATCAATCAAGCAATATAGGGAGTTTTCATTTGTTTTTCATTACATACTTGTCTATGATTATGTATATGACTACATTAGGATCTTCTATGTTATTGATTATGAGCTAAATTTGTGAGACTAAGGCCATGTGAAGGCCAATTTATGAGTCAATATGTGTGAAGTTACTTTTTGTATTAATTCTCCTATTGCTTTGTGTGTTAATTCTATGCTTTTATTCCAATCATGTGTTTGATCACCATATGCTTGATATCTTGCCTAATCTAGTTGTTCTAGAGAAGATAGATTAGGGTGCAAGGGAATTAACACATCACCCGAAACAAATGAGGGATTGCTCCTAGAAATAGGTAAAGATTCCCGGGTGTTGTTAGCCGGATTTATTCGGGGAAGCTCTAGAACGTTAATGCGTGATTTTTGATTAGATTCTCGGATAGACATATTTAGAGAACTATCAACTAATCATAGGATTATTATGAGCCGAGACATCGGGTAATAATTAATTTAGGAATTTCGACCAAAGCAATAGGAGTCTAATAATTCGAGGAGTAACCCATATAAATTGACGAGTAGATTTGGTTGTAGCATGTGCCTGGGTCATTTTATCATAAGTGAAGTTTAATCCATAGCTTGTTCCCTCCTTTGGTTCTTCATTTACTTAATTGCTTTAGTCTCGCTTTACTTTAGGTGTCTTTTACCTTTTTGAAAATCAGAAACTAAAAATCCAAGTCTCCGTGGTTCGACAACCCGGACTTATTGTCCATTTCTATTACTACACACGACTAGTGCACTTGCTACCAAAGCACATTAGCTTCTAGCGTGTCATAATATATATTTCACAAATTGTAATTCCTTTATTAATTGTTTTTTAAGTATACTGGCTTCATTATGATTGATGAATTTAGGTAATTTTAGAGATGAAGCTGTTTTTGGAACCTTACATTACATTAAAGTATGAGAACAAGTTCAACAGTTTTGAATAATATTGTATTATTTTTGTTTCAAATTCCCACCCTTTGTTTGCCTCTTGGAAATTGTGATTTCAAGGGTAAAATTTCTACGTATTGCAAAATGGCAGAAGAATTCAACTTTATTGAGGATTGTTTGAGTGACCATCCAATTGGGATGGCTTGGTTGAGGGATTCTCAGTTTGGCCCTTTTTTTGACGCATCTCCTAACATGGAGATGATTTTAACTCCTTTGTGGATGCTGCTAAGCTGCAAAGTGAAGTCTGAAAATAAATTCGAGGTTTGGTTTGTTTTGAATGGCATCCCTATTAGATACTCTATGATGGAGCAAACCCTTTTGAGCTGCAAAGTGAAGACTGAAAATAAATTCGAGGTTTGGTTTGTTTTGAATAGCATCCCTATTAGATACTATATGATGGAGCACGCCCTTTTGAGTGGCTTGATCTTTGATGAGTATCCTGAAGCAACTATACCTTTACAAGCTCATAATTTTTGTACAAGACACGTTGGGAAGAAAATCACAGTTGGAGGTATCAAGAAAGCACTTACACAGTTTGTGATCCCTCCCCCTGAACCTGAAGAAGGTGTCCCTCCCAGTGATCGCGATAGTAGCAGTCTAACGAGTGTTAGGTATGGAGCCCGAAGGAACATTGAAGATGATAAGTTGAAGCTTGCTTTGTTGTACTTGTGCTCGATATTGTTTTTTTTTTGGGGTAATGATAATGCAAAGATAGATTCCAAACTGATACATATTGTTGAGGATATAGAGTTTGCCAGAACCTATCCCTGGGGTCGGCGGTCTTATTCTTTTTTGATTGAATCCGTGACAAGTTTGGACATGCAACAGAAAAGGCTAGCCCAAAGCCCATAGTGGAAATGTCCTGGATTCATTATTCCTCTGATGGTAATGAAATACTTTTGTGTAATGCTGCGTTTCTTAGTTGTAATTGGTCTTTTTTATATTTCTCCATATATAATTTGGCTATTGCTTTTGTTCATTTTGTTAGCTTTTTCCTTTTGAGTGCATCCCCGCATTCTCTCCTAGTATTGCTCGTTTGAGAGAGAATGTGAATTCCAATTTGCCCAGAATTTGCAAGTGGTCTACCAAACTCAAACAGAAGAAACAATTTCCCACTTTTGAGGAGGTGCTCAAATTGGTCGTAGACACAAAGGTTGGTGTTTACCTATTTTGCAATGTGAAATGAACACTGTGAAATAAGTTTTATGTTCTGAAAAAATCAATTTTTTGTTTATAAATATTGGATTTCCCTGATGTTTATCCTTAATTTAGATGGAATTCTCCATCTGGCTTCAGTATGTATTCCAGTAAGGAGCAAACTTGGTAATATACATAATTGATCTTCTCCCTCTAATTAGTATATATTATATGCTTTGTAGGATAGTATTTTAAGCATAATGCAGCCGACTGTGGAGGAAATGTCTTCAAGTCACATGGTCAAATTTGCTGCTTATAATGCCCCCAACTCCTCCATGAAGGATTTGACCACCGAATCTTGGACTGCAATACTTGAGAAGGGAGGTCGTATTATATTTGACGATCTGTACGTAGAAGATGTTGATGGTAAACGTTCTTTCCTTGGATATCAAACAGGAAACATTACTGATCCTCCTCCGCAAATCGAACCATGCGTCTCATTAGCCATTCCGCCCGAGAGCGTTCCTGCTTTTTCATCCATCCCACAACCCCAAAAGGAAAGTGCTCCCGGTAATTCATCAGAACCTAACAATGAGGTTGTTAGAGTACTCAGTGAAATACTGGAAAAAATCTCTGCTCTTGAAAAGGCTTGTCATTTGATGGATTCAAATGTAATGGCGATGGATTCAAATGTAAGTGGAAGGTTATCCTGTCTAGAAAGCAGGTTAGAAAAATTGGAGAGATTGAAAAGGGATTATTTTTCCGCTGATTTACAACCATGTGATGCTTCCCCGGGCAGTGAACCAGTTAGGGATCATGATGATGTTGGTGTGGGTAAAGATGAGGTCGATGATGAAGGTGGCTATGGTCTGGAAGACGATGTTGCGGATGGCGATGTTGCGGAAGCTCTTATGGAGTTGAATCAGGACGAGGACATGGTAGAGCTGTCCCTCGATGTTGACAATCAGTATCCAAAGACGGACATTAAGGAGTATCCAAGGAGGGAGCGGAAAAGATCCAATAATTTGCAGTCCCCATACACTGAGTTCTATGGAGCTAAGAAGAAAGTAAGACGGTGAATTTGTATGTTATGAATTGATATATTTTTGTTGATATTTTTTTGTTTGCTTTAGATGCATATTTTTTTATGAAAACAGGCCAAGAAGACAGTTATAGACCCCCTGGAAAGCCAATTGATAAATGCTGAAATTTTGAACCACGATGGGCAGGGGAAATTGGATATTGATTTGGAGACCGATGTAGTTGAATACATCACCTTTTCAGATGAGAAATCTGTGTTTAAAGAAGTGAAGATCGAAAAGGAAGATGATTTGGATAATAAAAGGAAGGTGCCTGATGAAATGAATGAGGAAATTGTGGCGAAGAAGGATGATGATCATCATGTTGATTACAATTACTATTTTTTGCCTCTCACCAAAGATGAGAAGGATCTGATTTCTGAGCACTTGTTCCGTAGTCTCACCAAAATCCAAGCCAAAAAAAACCCCTGGTAAAGCATGAGACTTCTGGTGTTACAGTTTCTTCTGAACAGTTTCAACGTTTGAAGCCTACCGGATGGCTTAATGATTCTGTGATTGATGTTTACCTGGCGTTAAGGAAAGAAAGAGAGCTGAGGGAGCCAACGCAGTATCTGAAATGCCATTATTTTAGTTCCTTATTTTACCCCCTATTCAATGTTCATGGTTTTGAATCGGTGAAAAGATGGACTAATTCTAGAACTGGTGGAATGGATTATTCTCTGCTTGATTGTGATAAAATCTTTGTCCCTATCAACAATGGACATTAACCATTATAGCATTGGACATTAGCCCGAAAGATCAAAAAATGGAGTATGCTGATTCCCTTGGTTATGGTTCTGACAGGGTACATCTTAAAGTGTTTGGTAAATTGGATGAGTACATGAAGCAGTACGCTAAACACTTTTATGACACAGATATAAATTTGTCTCAATGGCTGCACGAACTCGTCACTGGCAATCCAAAGCAGAAAAATAATCATGACTGTGGTGTGTTCATGCTTAAATCCATCGACTTTTATTGTAGCAGAGAACACCTTAGACGTGTAAAAGACTTTAAACAGGACAAAATGCCATACTTTAGGCAGAAGATTGCCTTGGAGATTCTGAATCTGTATGTTGTATCATTCTTTGTACACAAAAGGCTGAATCTGGTTGTAGTATTGATTGTATATTGAGAAAATTTTAGATGTTAGCGAAATGTAATATGTAATGTAAATGTTCCCAGGATGAAATGATTTTGAGAAAAATAATTGTTTGTCTTACCACTTATATTTCCTAAGCATTAGAAAAATATTTCCCTTAGTTCAGAGTTGAATACAAGACAAACCTTACCTTTACCCAAAAAAATATGCAAAAAAAAAAAACCAAAAAAAATTGAAAATGTAGCGTGAATACTGCCAAAATGAGAAAATAATATTTCGTAAACCCAAAAAAAATAATTAAAAAAATTCATAAACAAAATATTAGGATACAGAATACCAAGTATCCAGTTTCATTTATAATTCTGGGTTACCGGATCAATCAGTATCCTGTTTCGTGTAATGGTTTCAAAGTTAGGATACAGGATTCCCCAGTATCCAGTTTTGTATTTGGCTTGTACCTCTTTTGGCAATTTATGTAAATACACACACACAGGGTCACCCTCATATCCTGTTCCCAATTCTATTTCGTAAAACTAAAACAAAACAAATTGAAAAATGTAGCGTTAATACATTGACGTGGCCAAATGAGAAAATTCTATTTCGTAAACCTAAAAAAAAAATTAAAAATTGCAATGTGAATACTCAGATACAGGATATCCAGTATCTTGTTTTATATATAATTCTGGTTTACCGGATCCACCAGTATCCTGTTGCGTATGAGGTTTAAAGAATACACCAATACAGGATCAGTCCAGTATTCTATTTCATATGAGGGTTATACATTTCTTCCGAATTTATGAAAATACACAGACACAGGGTCATTCCCGTATCCGAATTTTTATTCGAGGTTTAGACGAATTGAATACTGGTAACAGGACCTTTAAGTATCCAGTAATATTCCGAATTACCAAATACTAGTAACAGGACCTTTTAGTATTCAGTATTCTAAAGAATTATTAAATCTGGTATCCGCTGAGCCAAATGGGCCTTTGGGCCATTCGACTGGGCCGCTACAAATTTAATTATAATTTTCAAATTGATAAGTTGAACAATACAAATTTTATATTTTTTGTATTAATTATGTTATAAAATTTATTTTTTATTTTATCATGGTAATTATCTAAAAAATATATTTTTAAATTTCTGAATAAATCTCTATACAAAATTACAAATGATTGCAATGATCAATCATTTGTATGTTAAACGTTGAACTTTTATCACAAATTTAATTAAAAAATTTATTTTCAAAATTACAAATGATTGCGATACAAATTAATATGATGGAAGCTCAAATTTCTTATTTTAGGAATGCTTTCAAAAATTATTTTTATTTATTATTATGAAACATAATTTTGAATGAATGGTGCGTTTCAGAAATAAATTGTGTATATGTTTACAGAAAATGGTAAAACAGAACAATTCACAAATGAAACAATAACCCCACAACATCTATACAATTGATATGTACTTTTCTTGATCTTCCTCAAATTGATTCGCATCCCAGTATCTCTGCATCTGAGTATCTCGTTTCCCAGTATCACTGCATTCCAGTAATTCCAGTATCTCGTTTCCCAGTATCCCGTTATATCTGCATCCAAATATCCACAAAGACACATACACGACCCCATGGCATACATACTCCACCTCTCTTTTCATTTCAGGTATTCAGTATGTCAATGTTCACAAATAAGGAAAAACATTATTAAACGGTAAAATAATTAAAAATTCCATGGGCAACACATAATATATAATATAATATATATATATATATATTAAAATAAAAAAATGTCATCACATAACAAAAAAAAAAACTGCTAAAAAAAATTGTTCGTGTTGACAGTCACGTGGCCCAATTCTTAGCCCAAATGAAATACAAATGAATGGATCATTCTACAACCTTTCAATCGTAAATATTGTATATGTATAAACCCTTTGTTCACGTTCCCCGGTCAAGTGAGAGTCCTGGTTATGTCAAACTCACTGGACTTGACCATATCTATAAATTATAATAATACGAGATCATTGAGATCGATTAAGTGCCTAGTATAATCGTCTCTTTTGATTTGGTCAAAGACTTTGATCTCTATTGATCTATAATTACATAGGGTACATTCTCATTCACTTATGAGAGAACAAATCCCATATTAGATATCTACTAAGACTACCACTTGCCCATCAAGTCTACATTTCAAGGTCGACCCCACCAATGGGTGAATTGAGTCTAACTGCTCTAGTGAAAGACTTGACGTCACAAGTGCTTCTTTAGCCTGATACTTCAGGTTAAAGGTTAAAATATACCTATTACGCATAATCAGTTCTGTCATTGACAGTCACAAAGTGAAAACCCATGTGACAGAACCAATGCGAGTAGTGTTCGAGCATATCAGTTTCACTGATGTGCCTACAGTTTTAAGCTCCCACCATCACATGGTGTTCTATTAGCACTCCCATGTCAGAGCTAAGATTGTACAAGTATTCTAAGTCTTTATTTGTCCATTAAAGACTTCATATTACTCGCGGACTAGTTTTAGTAATCAAGGTCGATCTCTGTAGTGCCATTCTTCCTATCCCATAGGAAGTAGAGGGATCGCACTGAAAACACGGGCAAAGCGTTTTACACAGCTTATAGATGCAGATAAGAATTAAGTGAAAAACTAAATAGTGCCTTTTATTAATAATAGTTAAGTTCAATACAAGATAGATACCCTACTCATTCTATCCTCTATGGCATCTGAGGGCATAATCCTATTAATCTCCCACTTCCACTCAACGTCTCTTATTGTGGTATCTTATACCCATCCTTTCCAGGTGTTGGTCCAAAACAACCTGAGGTAGTGGTTTGGTGAACGGGTCAGCTACATTGTCAGCTGAGGCTATTTTCTGCACTATTATCTCTCATCTGCCAACGATCTCTCTGATGATGTGAAATCTTCTCCAAATGTGTTTGGACTTGTTATGAGACCTCGATCCCTTGGCTTGCGCTATTGCTCCATTGTTATCACAATAAAGTGGTAACGGGAGCTGAGCACTAGGGACCGATTCAAGTTCTCCAAGAAACTTTCTCATCCAAATAGTTTCTTTGGCTGTCTCTGAGGCTGCCACATACTCCGCTTCAGTGGCGGAATCAGCGGTTGTGCTTTGCTTGGAACTTTTCCAAGACACCGCTCCACCATTGAGAGTAAAAACAAACCCTGAAGTGGATTTTTTGTCATCAACATCGGACTGAAAACCTTCCATCTTCAGGTCTCCACCTCCATAGATGATAATCATATCCTTAGTTCTTTGGAGATACTTTAGGATATTTTTCATAGCTATCCAGTGTTCCTTTCCCGGGCTTGCCTGAAACCGACTCACCACGCTCACAGCATAGGCAATGTCGGGTCTAGTACACAGCATTGCATACATCAGGCTACCAACTGCAGAAGCATAGGGTACATTACTCATCTCCTGTCTATCTTCCTCACTTTGAGGACACATAGACTTGGATAAGTGTACTCCATGCCTCATGGGAAGAAACCCTTACTTAGAATTGTCCATCCTAAACCTTTTTAGGACCTTTTCTAAGTAAAGGGCTTGGGAGAGACATATCATTCTATTCGTTCTATCTCTGTAGATACGAATTCCTATAATGTATGTCACTTCTCCCAAGTCTTTCATGGAAAACGTACTCGAAAGCCATTTCTTGACTATGGTGACTATTCCTATGTCATTTCCTATAAGTACAATGTCATCCAAATATAGTACTAAGAACGAGAGTTTGCTCCCACTAGTCTTCTTGTAGACACAAGGTTCATCTTCGTTCTTGATGTAGCCATATCCCTTTACTACTTCATCAAAACGAAGATTCCAGCTTCTAGATGCTTGTTCAAGACCGTATATGGACCTCTCGAGTTTACATACTTTATGGATATTGGTCTCTGATAAGAGGCATTTTTACGTGTTTTTAAGCCCATGGGACTTATGCTATGGATTCATTTATTGACAAAATCATGCCACATTTGCGTTTAAGCGGGGTGTTAAGTGATTACAGGTGATAAATTTGAGCATACGAAGAAACGAGGCGAAAAACGACGTATAAAACAAGTTCAGGCCAATTTGCTTCTGTCGTCCACGCCAAGGCGCCAGTATTACCACGCCCAGGCGCCGGACAAGATGCAAATAACGTCAACATTCTGCTGTCCACGCCTAGGCGCCGTACTGTCCACGCCTGGGCGTCGTATCTGCATTAGTTTCCACGGTTGAGCGCTATTTCCGTATGTTTAGAGACCGAATTGGATGAAGTTCCCTTCTACAATGTTGTAGAACTATGTGTTAGATTCAAATGAGGACTTGAATCATCCAAATCGGAGTTTCGTGGAGAGAGTTATGAATGAAATACGATTGCTGCGCAGGACACATTGCATTTAATTTCAGCATTCTGTCAGCGGCGCCCGAGCGCCGTCATGCCCGCGCCTAGGCGTGACCACACCCGAGTTTTGATTCCTTTTAGCTAAAAGTTCATCATTTGATGGTGGAATGGAACATTTAAAGCCAAGAGGTCATCACATGTGTTGAGGGGATGTCATAAGTGTGTTTCTTGGTAGATCTACTTTATGGAATTTTATACTACACACTTTAGAGTAGTGGAGGAGACACTAGTTAGACACACACTAGGGAGCCCATCAGTTTCTTGTCTTCTTAAGCCATTTTCTTCACTCTTGATCGATCACACCTTGGAGGAGGAGGCAGCTGGCCATTACTCTTCACCCATCATCATTCATCACCATTCTTCATCATTTTGAAGATTGCGAAGAAGGGGGATTGAGCTAGAGATTGAAGCTACAAGCAAGGATTCATCATCATTCAAGACTTAGGGAGTTTGTTTTGCATTTCATTTACATGTTTATGTTAATAACTATGTATATGATTGTTTTAGACCTTCTTGAGCTATTGAATATGAGCTAATCTTGTAGAACTAAGGCCATGTGAGGCCGAATTCATGAATCTATATATGTGAAGTTAATTTTCGTATTAATTCTTCTAATTGCTTTGTGTGTTGATTTTGTGCTTTTATCACAATCATATGCTTGATCTCCATATGCTTGCTATTGTGCCTAATCTAGTCATTTGAGAGAAGATAGGTTAGGGTTCAAATGAATCAACACATCATCCGAAACTAATGTGAAATTGCTCCTAGAAATAGGTAAAGATTTCCAGGGTGCGGTTAGCCGGATTTATCCGGGGAAACTCTAAAACGTTAATGCGTGGTTGTTGATTAGATTCTCGGATAGACATATTTAGAGAACCGTCAATCAATCATAGGATTGTTATGTGCCGAGACATCGGGTAATGATTAATTAAGGAGTTTTCACCAAAGCAATAGGAGTCTAATAATTCGAAGAGTAGCTCATATATATAGACGAGTGGATTTGGTCATAGCATGTGCCTTAGTCTTTTTAACCAATTCGTGAGGTTTAATTCATAGCTTGTTCCCTCCTTTGATCTTTCGTTTACTTAATTGTTTTTCTCTTGCTTTACTTTAATTGTCTTTACCTTCATTACGAATCTTAAACTAAAATTCAAGTCTCCGTGGTTCGACAACCCGGACTTATTTTGTCCACTTTTATTACTACACACGACTAGTGCACTTGCTATTAAAAACACGTTAGGTATTAGCGTGTCAAGTTTTTGGCGCCGTTGCCGGGGACTTGTTTATTTTAGTTTTTGATTTTCGTTTACATTTTTCATAATTCTTAGTTTTCATTTATTTCTTGATTCTCTTTTATTTTCGTGTTTAGTCTAATTTTGTTCTTGTTTTTAATTGTTAGGTTCTTGAGGTGCATGACCCGCTCCTCAAACAAGCCTCTATACGAGTTGGAGCCCGAAATTGAACGAGTTCTTCGGACTAGTAGGCGAGCAAGAGAAATGGCCAATAATCTCAACCAAAACCCGAATGGAAATTTCCCGGACATGAACTCACCGGAAACTAGGGAGTGGTTACAAGGTGTTCTACAAGCCATGCAAGCGGTACCTCCTCCACAACTCCCGTCGGTTCGGGGTAGCTTCCCACCTAGGGTCCATACTATTCCGGGGCCCGTGGTCGTGCCTAACTTCTTTGCACCAAACTACCACATTCCGGCTCACATTTTTAATATGGTGCAAGGAGAACCTTTCTATGGAGAACCGGACAAATCACCTCACGTTCATTTAGAGACTATAGACGATGCTCTTGTGACCATTCAATATCACCCACGGGATCTGACACGCTAAAAGCTAACGTGCTATTGTAGCAAGTGCACTAGTCGTGTGTAGTAATAAGTGTGGACGAAAAGTCCGGGTTGTCGAACCACGGAGACTTGAATTCTAGTTTAAGATTTGTAATGAAGTGAATAAACAAAGTAAGAATAAATTCAAATAAAATTTGTAAAGAACAAGAACAAAGATGAGCAAGTGATTTAAAACCAATTATAAAGGGAGACTAAGGCACATGCTAGGTTCAAATTGATCAAATATACTTATAAAGGTTCTTGTTGAAGGATTACACTTATATTGTTATGGTGAGAGCTCCGAGGGTAGAGAATAACCGATGTCTCGCGTATAAACTCCTATGCTTAGATCGTGATTTCCCAAATATTCCTATCCAGAAATCTAACCACTAAACATGCATTAACGTACTAGAGTTCACTCGATTAGAATCGAACAACTTCACCCGGGAATCTTTACCTATGTCTAGGGCAATTCCTCATTAGTTGCGGGTCATGATGTGAATCTCTTGCACCCTAAGTTAATTTTCTCCCGAAATATCAACCTAGGCATAAGATTCTAACATATAGTGATCAAGTATATGCAAGATAGGTAAAAACACAAATTCACATCACATAACAATATAAGTATAACCTCTACAATCATCTATTATAAGCATATATCACAATTTGACCTTACATGGCCTTAGTCTTATGAATTTAGTTCATGATAGTTATTATGAAAAACAATAATGAATAAATACACATGTTCATAGACATGAATGAAATGAAAAGGCTATAAAAACTCCCTCTAATGTGATAGATGATGGCCCCTTGATTGGAACTTCAATTCCTAGCTTTCTCCTCTTAGAATGATGAAGAATGGTGATGAATGAAGCTTGAGGACCTGTTCCTCCTCCTCCTCTCCTCCAAGAATCTGAAATTGATAGTGAATGATGAAGAGTATGGGTTCCCCCTCCTTTTATAGCCAAAATTCCACTAAAGTATGCATTAAAAATTCCCATTAAAGTTCCCCAATGAGAATTCCACCTAAGGTGATGCTTAAAGTTTGGCTTTTAAGATTCCAACCAGCTAAAAAATGCTGAAATTTCGGCCATTAAGAATTCCACCAAGCATAACCATGTGAAAACTTCAACAAAACACATGCATGCTGCCATTTTCTTGCTTTCCAGCGCAGTCTTAGTATTTTCTTCATAAACTTCTCCACAAATCTCCAAATTGGATGATTCAAGTCCCCATGTGAAGCTAACACATAGATCTACAACTTTACAGAAGGACATTTTTTCCAATTCGGTCTCTAAGTATACCTAAATTACGTTTCAACATGGAGGTTGTTTCTGATTTGGCGCCCATAAAGTAAATCTACCAAGAAACACACTTATGACAACCCCTCAACACATGTGATGAATTATGGCCAAAAGTGATTCTTACTCATCATATAATGCTGGAATTTAGGCTGAAAAAGGAGTAACATTCGGACTATCCATGCCTAGGCATGACTAGGAGGGCATTGGGGCGTATCCTGGCACATGTACTTCTCTGTTCGGCGCAGCAATCGTATTTCCTTCACAATTATCTCTATAGACCTCCGATTTGGATGTTTCAAGTTCTCATTTGAAGCTAAGACATTCATCTAAAACTTTGTAGAAGGAAACTTTGTCTAAGTCGGTCTCGAAATGTACGGAATTATCGCTCGAATGTGGTAGGAGATGCATAAACCGCCTAGGTGTTGAAAAACATGCTTGAACTGGTTTTGTACATCGTTTTTCTTCCCTTTTCTTCATGTATTCTCATTTATTACCTGTATTCACTTAACACACCTATTAAATGCAAATGTGACATGATTTAAGCAATAAGTGAATCCAAATCATAAGAATTACGGTCTTAAAAACACGTAAAAACACCTCTTATCAACACCCCCAAACTTATCAATTGCTCGACCTCGAGCAATAAGAGCTATAAGGCAAGACCAACATCATTCAATGGGAGAAAACAAAACAACTAACTAACTCACTTTCGTGGAGTAAACGATTGCACTTAGCGGGTGCAACAAGCCTTTAAACCTTTGAGTTACCTCAAAGGACGAGTTATAGTCTCGTGAGGGTTTGCATAAGATATACCCACAAAATCTAGCAAATTTTCAATCCCAACCGAATCAACACATCTCAATATGATCAACAAGAATGAATGGCATAAAATCAACCTTTTAAAGTTCACAAATATATATATACATATCAACTACTTTTGCTCATGTGACACCAATACTTGAAAAGACTCTCTAGGGTGTAGTGAAAAATAAATCTAAGGTATTATAGTCGAGAGGCATCCTTACCAAATTTTAGACATTAATCCCATATCTATCAACTTTCGATCAAACGCAAAGCACAAGAATTATAGAAAATCTCATAGCCATTTAAATTTCATTATCTCAAACATTTAACTTTCAATTCATATGAAATTTCCATTGAAACTTCATTAAGGCTAGATCATGTGCAATGTTTTATTCCATTAGGCTTTCTATGACACCCATGTAGCAAGCTTTAGACCAATGACTCCCAAACTAGATAGTTTTGGGGCATTAAGTGTAGAGACACTCCTAAGGATTTAATCACTCGAGTATCAAAGGCCACGAAATAAAACTAGATCTTTTAAACAATTCACTTCTTTTGGCTTGAGCATAGCTCAAATTAGCATAATAGTACAGTATATAGGTATGAAACTTTTCACCTCCGGTACGTATTAGGCTGACCACTTTTGGTCATACCAAAATTCAACCTTTTCAATTCATTGTTAGCATATAAAATTACTACTCAACTTATAACTTTATGAGAAATCTAAGTTAATATTTCTGGGAATAATTCCTTAAGTGTCTCAAGATGGTTATCCTCTCAACTCCTCTACCTTCGATTTAAGTGCATTGTGAATCATCTAAAGAATCAATTCTAGTCTAAGGTCTCCACGAGCAATTTCAAAGATATATATTCCATTAAATTCAAATTATTTCAAGAAATTTCAAAGTCCGGGTTGTCGAACCACGGAGACTTGAATTCTAGTTTAAGATTTGTAATGAAGTGAATAAACAAAGTAAGAATAAATTCAAATAAAATTTGTAAAGAACAAGAACAAAGATGAGCAAGTGATTTAAAACCAATTATAAAGGGAGACTAAGGCACATGCTAGGTTCAAATTGATCAAATATACTTATAAAGGTTCTTGTTGAAGGATTACACTTATATTGTTATGGTGAGAGCTCCGAGGGTAGAGAATAACCGATGTCTCGCGTATAAACTCCTATGCTTAGATCGTGATTTCCCAAATATTCCTATCCAGAAATCTAACCACTAAACATGCATTAACGTACTAGAGTTCACTCGATTAGAATCGAACAACTTCACCCGGGAATCTTTACCTATGTCTAGGGCAATTCCTCATTAGTTGCGGGTCATGATGTGAATCTCTTGCACCCTAAGTTAATTTTCTCCCGAAATATCAACCTAGGCATAAGATTCTAACATATAGTGATCAAGTATATGCAAGATAGGTAAAAACACAAATTCACATCACATAACAATATAAGTATAACCTCTACAATCATCTATTATAAGCATATATCACAATTTGACCTTACATGGCCTTAGTCTTATGAATTTAGTTCATGATAGTTATTATGAAAAACAATAATGAATAAATACACATGTTCATAGACATGAATGAAATGAAAAGGCTATAAAAACTCCCTCTAATGTGATAGATGATGGCCCCTTGATTGGAACTTCAATTCCTAGCTTTCTCCTCTTAGAATGATGAAGAATGGTGATGAATGAAGCTTGAGGACCTGTTCCTCCTCCTCCTCTCCTCCAAGAATCTGAAATTGATAGTGAATGATGAAGAGTATGGGTTCCCCCTCCTTTTATAGCCAAAATTCCACTAAAGTATGCATTAAAATTCCCATTAAAGTTCCCCAATGAGAATTCCACCTAAGGTGATGCTTAAAGTTTGGCTTTTAAGATTCCAACCAGCTAAAAAATGCTGAAATTTCGGCCATTAAGAATTCCACCAAGCATAACCATGTGAAAACTTCAACAAAACACATGCATGCTGCCATTTTCTTGCTTTCCAGCGCAGTCTTAGTATTTTCTTCATAAACTTCTCCACAAATCTCCAAATTGGATGATTCAAGTCCCCATGTGAAGCTAACACATAGATCTACAACTTTACAGAAGGACATTTTTTCCAATTCGGTCTCTAAGTATACCTAAATTACGTTTCAACATGGAGGTTGTTTCTGATTTGGCGCCCATAAAGTAAATCTACCAAGAAACACACTTATGACAACCCCTCAACACATGTGATGAATTATGGCCAAAAGTGATTCTTACTCATCATATAATGCTGGAATTTAGGCTGAAAAAGGAGTAACATTCGGACTATCCATGCCTAGGCATGACTAGGAGGGCATTGGGGCGTATCCTGGCACATGTACTTCTCTGTTCGGCGCAGCAATCGTATTTCCTTCACAATTATCTCTATAGACCTCCGATTTGGATGTTTCAAGTTCTCATTTGAAGCTAAGACATTCATCTAAAACTTTGTAGAAGGAAACTTTGTCTAAGTCGGTCTCGAAATGTACGGAATTATCGCTCGAATGTGGTAGGAGATGCATAAACCGCCTAGGTGTTGAAAAACATGCTTGAACTGGTTTTGTACATCGTTTTTCTTCCCTTTTCTTCATGTATTCTCATTTATTACCTGTATTCACTTAACACACCTATTAAATGCAAATGTGACATGATTTAAGCAATAAGTGAATCCAAATCATAAGAATTACGGTCTTAAAAACACGTAAAAACACCTCTTATCAACACCCCCAAACTTATCAATTGCTCGACCTCGAGCAATAAGAGCTATAAGGCAAGACCAACATCATTCAATGGGAGAAAACAAAACAACTAACTAACTCACTTTCGTGGAGTAAACGATTGCACTTAGCGGGTGCAACAAGCCTTTAAACCTTTGAGTTACCTCAAAGGACGAGTTATAGTCTCGTGAGGGTTTGCATAAGATATACCCACAAAATCTAGCAAATTTTCAATCCCAACCGAATCAACACATCTCAATATGATCAACAAGAATGAATGGCATAAAATCAACCTTTTAAAGTTCACAAATATATATATACATATCAACTACTTTTGCTCATGTGACACCAATACTTGAAAAGACTCTCTAGGGTGTAGTGAAAAATAAATCTAAGGTATTATAGTCGAGAGGCATCCTTACCAAATTTTAGACATTAATCCCATATCTATCAACTTTCGATCAAACGCAAAGCACAAGAATTATAGAAAATCTCATAGCCATTTAAATTTCATTATCTCAAACATTTAACTTTCAATTCATATGAAATTTCCATTGAAACTTCATTAAGGCTAGATCATGTGCAATGTTTTATTCCATTAGGCTTTCTATGACACCCATGTAGCAAGCTTTAGACCAATGACTCCCAAACTAGATAGTTTTGGGGCATTAAGTGTAGAGACACTCCTAAGGATTTAATCACTCGAGTATCAAAGGCCACGAAATAAAACTAGATCTTTTAAACAATTCACTTCTTTTGGCTTGAGCATAGCTCAAATTAGCATAATAGTACAGTATATAGGTATGAAACTTTTCACCTCCGGTACGTATTAGGCTGACCACTTTTGGTCATACCAAAATTCAACCTTTTCAATTCATTGTTAGCATATAAAATTACTACTCAACTTATAACTTTATGAGAAATCTAAGTTAATATTTCTGGGAATAATTCCTTAAGTGTCTCAAGATGGTTATCCTCTCAACTCCTCTACCTTCGATTTAAGTGCATTGTGAATCATCTAAAGAATCAATTCTAGTCTAAGGTCTCCACGAGCAATTTCAAAGATATATATTCCATTAAATTCAAATTATTTCAAGAATTCATGCCATTTTTCCAAGTCAATCAATTTCAATGCATCAATTGGAAGGACTAAAAATTTTTCATGCTTGATTTTCTCAACAAAGATGCATATAAACATGATATCAAACAAACTTTCCCCAAATTCAAGTTAAAAATTAGGATTGCATTTTCAATATTCAAAATAGATACTCTTCTACCCCCAAACTTAAATCCAACATTGTCCCCAATGTTGTTACAACATGCATACACAAAGGTAAAAGAACACTTACAACCAAGGATATTGAAGAACATCCTTAAGCTTCCAATGCATCCTTACAAAGTTTCTCCTCTTATCGAGTAAAATAAGAATCTCTAAAGGTGGGGTCCAAATGTGCATCATATCTAACACTTCAACTTAAACCACCAAGCATAAGAAAAACATACATGCCGAAAGTGCATGCTTGAACACAATAAAAAGAAACAAACTAAACAAAACAAAAACGAAAGCAAAAAGAAAAGAAAACTTACAAACTTGGGTTGCCTCCCAAGAAGCGCTAGTTTAGAGTCGGTAGCTCGACTTGAGATAAAGAATCGCTAAAGATCCTGGAGGGGAATGGTCACTTTATCCCTCGACCCGTCAATCCCAATGTAATGCTTTAACCTTTGGGCGTTTGTCATGAAGGTTCGTCCATTATCCGTTATAAGTTCAATGGCACCAGAAGCATACACACGAGATACAACAAATGGTCCCGACCATTTTGACTTGAGCTTCCCGGGAAAAAGTCGAAGGCGAGAATTGTATAGTAAAACCTTGTCTCCTTCATGAAATTCTCGGGGAATAATACGCTTATCATGCCATGTTTTCGTTCTCTCTTTGTAAAGCTTGGCGTTCTCATACGCTTGATGGCGCCATTCCTCAAGTTCGTGTAATTGGAGTAATCGCTTGGTACCTACGAGTTGAGAATCAAAATTTAGAAATTTAATAGCCCAAAAAGCGCGATGTTCGAGCTCAACCGGTAAATGACATGCTTTTCCAAAGACAAGGCGATATGGGGACATGCCAATCGGAGTTTTAAACGCGGTTCTATATGCCCACAAGGCGTCATCTAGTTTAAGGGACCAATCTTTTCTAGATGCGTTAACCGTTTTTTCAAGAATGCGTTTAATCTCCCGATTCGACACCTCCACTTGACCACTTGTTTGAGGATGATATGGGGTTGAGATTTTATGTCGTACCCCGTACTTGTTCAGTACGTGCTCGAATTGTTTGTTACAAAAATGGGTGCCCCCGTCACTAACGATTGCTCTAGGAGTTCCAAAACGAGTGAAAATCCTTTTTTTAAAAATCGAGTAACCACCCGAGCATCATTAGTTGGTAAAGCCTCAGCTTCGACCCATTTGGAGACATAGTCGACCGCAACAAGAATATACTTATTGGAACAAGAACTAGGGAAGGGTCCCATAAAATCAATACCCCATACATCAAATAGTTCACATTCAAGCATGTTATTCAATGGCATTTCGTGTCTTTTAGAGATGTTACCTGTTCGTTGACACCTATCACAAGATTGAACATACAAGAATGCATCTTTAGAAAGAGTAGGCCAAAAGAAACCTGATTGAAGCACTTTAGCCACTGTTTTAGAGGGTCCAAAGTGACCACCTACCGACATATCATGACAATGGGCGAGAATTGATGCTATTTCCTCCTCGGGGATACATCGTCGAATGAGGCCATCTGCACAAATCTTAAATAGATATGGTTCGTCCCACAAATATCGCTTCACATCAAATAAGAATTTCTTCTTTTGATGATAAGTGATATCCGGAGGAAGAACTCCCGTGACAAGATAATTTGCATAATTGGCATACCAAGGAGTATCATTATGAAGTATAGCATACAATTGCTCATCGGGAAACTCCTCACAAATAGGTTTATCAAACACGCACTCAGGCTTAGGAATCTCTATCCTAGACAAGTGGTCGGCAACAACATTTTCTACTCCTTTCTTATCCTTAATTTCTATGTCAAATTCTTGAAGAAGTAAAATCCACCTAATGAGTCTAGGTTTGGCATCCTTTTTGGCAAGCAAGTATTTTAATGCGGAGTGATCAGTGTACACAATTACTTTATTCAAAATGAGATAAGCATGGAATTTGTCAAATGCAAATACTATGGCTAGTAATTCTTTTTCCGTGGTTGCGTAATTCATTTGTGCATCATTTAAAGTCTTACTAGCATAGTAGATGGTTCGAAATACCTTATCCTTCCTTTGGCCAAGGACCGCACCCACCGCGGTGTCACTAGCATCACACATCAATTCGAAGGGCAAACTCCAATCGGGAGGTGCCATGATGGGAGCAGATATCAATAGCTCCTTAAGAGTGATGAAGGCCTGTAAACAAAGGGAATCAAAATTGAATGGTGCATCTTTGACAAGCAAGTTAGATAACGGCTTTGCAATTTTGGAAAATTTTTTGATAAATCGCCTATAGAAGCCGGCATGACCAAGAAAGCTCCTCACGGCTTTCACCGATGTAGGTGGAGGAAGCTTTTCTATTACCTCAATCTTGGCTTGGTCCACTTCAATCCCTTTTTCGGAGATTTTGTGACCTAGCACAATCCCTTCCCGGACCATAAAATGACATTTTTCCCAATTCAAAACAAGATTTGTTTCCTCACAGCGTTTTAGAACACGGTCCAAATGATCAAGACATGTGTTAAATGAGGTTCCAAAAACAGAAAAATCATCCATAAAAATCTCAAGGAATTCTTCAACCATGTCATGAAAGATCGCCATCATACATCGTTGAAATGTGGCCGGGGCATTGCATAATCCAAACGGCATCCGCCTATAAGCAAACGTGCCATAGGGACAAGTGAAAGTTGTTTTCTCTTGGTCCTCGGGGGCTATGGCAATTTGGTTATAGCCGGAATATCCATCTAGAAAACAATAAAAATCATGTCCGGCTAACCTTTCAAGCATTTGGTCAATGAATGGGAGGGGGAAATGGTCCTTACGAGTGGCATCATTTAACTTGCGATAATCTATACACACACGCCACCCGGTAAGCATTCGAGTAGGGATTAATTCATTGTTCGCATTTTCTATCACAGTTATTCCGCCCTTCTTGGGTACTACTTGAGTCGGGCTTACCCATGCACTATCAGAAATAGGATAGATTATACCTGCATCGAGTAGTTTTATAACCTCTTTCTTTACCACCTCTTGTATTTGTGGATTTGACCGTCTTTGTGGTTGGCGTGTAGGTTTTGCGGACTCCTCCATGAGTATTTTGTGCATGCACACCGCTGGACTTATGCCTTTTATATCCGCAATTTTCCACCCGAAGGCCTTTTTGTTGGCCTTCAATACTCTCATGAGTCGCTCCTCCTGTTCTCCTGTCAAAGAAGATGAGATAATTAAAGGTAGAGTCTCATTATCATTTAAAAATACGTATTTCAAATGTAATGGTAATGGTTTAAGCTCAAGGATAGGGGCCTCTTCGATAGAAGGGCGAGGAGGAGCCAAGAGTGATCCTTCTAATTTTTTAGCTCCAATGACGTGGTAAAAAGGTGGCTTCTCTATGCTAAACATGGTTTCCAATTGTTCTTCACTCGCTGAATCGACATCCATAGATTTGGAAAGACATGTCTCCAATGGGTCGTCTACCATTTGTGCCTGAAAAGTCTCATCAATCAACATATCAAATACATCGATGCGTAGACATGAGTCAGGATCACATGGGTGTTTAAGCACTTTAAAAACATCAAAGGTGACCTTTTCATCTCCCACATTTAAGGTTAGCTTACCATTGGCAATATCGATTACCGCCTTACCAGTGGCTAGGAATGGTCTTCCTAGGATCAGGGGTACCTCAACATCTTCCTCCATATCAAGAACCACAAAGTCAACCGGGAAGTAGAATTTGTCGACTTGAACGATTACATCTTCGATTATTCCCCGTGGTCTCTTGATTGATCTATCGGCAAGTTGGAGGCTCATTGAAGTCGGTTTTGGGTTACCAAGGCCCAACTTTTTGAAAAGAGAGTACGGGAGGAGGTTAATGCTAGCTCCCGAGTCGCACAAAACTTTTTCGAAGGATAATGGCCCAATCGTGCAAGGAATAGTGAGACTCCCAGGGTCTTCAAGTTTCATTGGTAATTTATTAAGCAATACGGCGGAGCATTCCTCGGTTAGGCACACCGTTTCGTTTTCCTCCCACTTTTGTTTGTTGGACAAAATATCCTTGAAAAATTTCACGTAATTTGGCATTTGTAAAATTGCGTCTATAAAAGGAATATTAATCCTAACCTCACGAAGTATTGCTAAGATTCGAAGGAAACTTGGATCCATCTCTTTTTTTTTCTTTCTATGTGCATTAGGAAATGGCAGACGGACCTCGATGGGAGGATGCGTTGGAGTTGAAGAGTCCGCTGTGGAGGGTTCAGGAGGTGGCGCCTGGGCGCGACGATCGGCGCCAGGGTGCTGGGTCTCGGGCGCCTGAGCGTGATCATCGGGACGCTCGGGCGAGCAATTGCGAAGCATTCGTTCACTGTGGGTTGATTCCGGCGCCTGGGCGTTCTCATCGGGGTGCTCGGGCGCGGAAATGAGAACAGCATCATTGACTATCTGTTTGCCACTTCTTAAGGTGATGGCGTGGCATTGCTCCTTCGGGTTTTTTTCTGTGTCACTTGGTAAAGTTCCCGGGGCTCTCTCGCTGATCGCCTTTGCCATTTGACCCATTTGTGTCTTTAAATCTTTCATGTCCATCATTATATCCTTCATCATAGTACGGAGTTCGTTGATTGCTGAATCCGATTTCTTTATTTGTTCATCGAGACGCTCTTCGGTTGTAAGAGGTCTTATTTGCCTTTGTATATGAGGATTACCTTGCCTTTGAGCTTGGTTATTGTTGAATGGGGGCCTTGGTGCTTGATAGACGCCGGGATGGGCATTTTGTGCCGGATTAGGCCTCCTTGGAAAATTTTCGGGCACATGGAAGTTCAATTGAGGTCGATTGGCATTTCCAACATAGTTTACATTGCCAACCATTGTTTCCAAAGCAACTTCTTCGCCCAACTCTTGAACACAAGCAATCTTTTTTGTGGGTGTGATTTCTTCATCATCGGGATAGAGTTCATCTTCTCGGGCTAATTGCTCAATCTTGTCCCACACACTTTGGCAATCGAGCCCAAGGAGATCACCACCGGCGCCGGCATTGAGCCTATTTCGGATGCGCGAACGGACTCCATCATGGAATCGTAATACTTGCTCGCTCAATCTTAGGTTGTGATCCGGACATTTTCGGAGCATGTTTTTATATCTAGCCCATGCCTCGGCTAAGGACTCATGATTCCCCTGCTTAAACTCCTTAATGTTGCTCCTTAGCTCATTGATTTTGGAGGGTGGAAAGAATTTGCTCAAAAAGGCATCGACCAATTGTCCCCATGTTGTGATGGATTGGGGTGGTAGAGATTTGTACCACATGGTCGCCCTTTCCTTTAAAGAGAAGTGGAAGACTCTTAGACGAATTGCATCGAGATCCCGTGGATGAAATTGGGTAGTCATGAGAGTATCGTCTAAAGTCTCCAAATGCTCATGAGGTGATTCATGGGGCTCTCCATAGAAGGGTTCGCTTTGCACCATGCTAAAGATGTGTGACGGAATGTGATAATTTGGTGCAAAGAAATTTGGAAAGACTACGGGCCCCGGTATAGTGTGGACCCTTGGAGGTAGACTTTCTCGGACCGATGGAAGTCTTTGAGGAGGTGCCGGTTGCATAGCTTGGAATAGATTTTGCAACCATTCCCTGTTTTCCGGGAGATTTATGTCGGGAAAATTCCCATTTGGATTTAGATTGTCGGCCATTTCTCGAGCGCGTCTACTAGATCGAAGAACACGCTCTATCTCCGGCTCAAAATTGTATAGAGGCTCGTTAGAAGAGCGGGTCATGCACCACAAATTACACCTAACAATTAAACACGAAAAACAAAATTAGAATAATAAAATAAAAGAAAGGTTAGAAATAAACGAAGAACTAAGAATTAGGAAAATTTAAACGAAAAATCAAAAACTAAAATGAACAAGTCCCCGGCAACGGCGCCAAAAACTTGACACGCTAAAAGCTAACGTGCTATTGTAGCAAGTGCACTAGTCGTGTGTAGTAATAAGTGTGGACGAAAAGTCCGGGTTGTCGAACCACGGAGACTTGAATTCTAGTTTAAGATTTGTAATGAAGTGAATAAACAAAGTAAGAATAAATTCAAATAAAATTTGTAAAGAACAAGAACAAAGATGAGCAAGTGATTTAAAACCAATTATAAAGGGAGACTAAGGCACATGCTAGGTTCAAATTGATCAAATATACTTATAAAGGTTCTTGTTGAAGGATTACACTTATATTGTTATGGTGAGAGCTCCGAGGGTAGAGAATAACCGATGTCTCGCGTATAAACTCCTATGCTTAGATCGTGATTTCCCAAATATTCCTATCCAGAAATCTAACCACTAAACATGCATTAACGTACTAGAGTTCACTCGATTAGAATCGAACAACTTCACCCGGGAATCTTTACCTATGTCTAGGGCAATTCCTCATTAGTTGCGGGTCATGATGTGAATCTCTTGCACCCTAAGTTAATTTTCTCCCGAAATATCAACCTAGGCATAAGATTCTAACATATAGTGATCAAGTATATGCAAGATAGGTAAAAACACAAATTCACATCACATAACAATATAAGTATAACCTCTACAATCATCTATTATAAGCATATATCACAATTTGACCTTACATGGCCTTAGTCTTATGAATTTAGTTCATGATAGTTATTATGAAAAACAATAATGAATAAATACACATGTTCATAGACATGAATGAAATGAAAAGGCTATAAAAACTCCCTCTAATGTGATAGATGATGGCCCCTTGATTGGAACTTCAATTCCTAGCTTTCTCCTCTTAGAATGATGAAGAATGGTGATGAATGAAGCTTGAGGACCTGTTCCTCCTCCTCCTCTCCTCCAAGAATCTGAAATTGATAGTGAATGATGAAGAGTATGGGTTCCCCCTCCTTTTATAGCCAAAATTCCACTAAAGTATGCATTAAAAATTCCCATTAAAGTTCCCCAATGAGAATTCCACCTAAGGTGATGCTTAAAGTTTGGCTTTTAAGATTCCAACCAGCTAAAAAATGCTGAAATTTCGGCCATTAAGAATTCCACCAAGCATAACCATGTGAAAACTTCAACAAAACACATGCATGCTGCCATTTTCTTGCTTTCCAGCGCAGTCTTAGTATTTTCTTCATAAACTTCTCCACAAATCTCCAAATTGGATGATTCAAGTCCCCATGTGAAGCTAACACATAGATCTACAACTTTACAGAAGGACATTTTGTCCAATTCGGTCTCTAAGTATACCTAAATTACGTTTCAACATGGAGGTTGTTTCTGATTTGGCGCCCATAAAGTAAATCTACCAAGAAACACACTTATGACAACCCCTCAACACATGTGATGAATTATGGCCAAAAGTGATTCTTACTCATCATATAATGCTGGAATTTAGGCTGAAAAAGGAGTAACATTCGGACTATCCATGCCTAGGCATGACTAGGAGGGCATTGGGGCGTATCCTGGCACATGTACTTCTCTGTTCGGCGCAGCAATCGTATTTCCTTCACAATTATCTCTATAGACCTCCGATTTGGATGTTTCAAGTTCTCATTTGAAGCTAAGACATTCATCTAAAACTTTGTAGAAGGAAACTTTGTCTAAGTCGGTCTCGAAATGTACGGAATTATCGCTCGAATGTGGTAGGAGATGCATAAACCGCCTAGGTGTTGAAAAACATGCTTGAACTGGTTTTGTACATCGTTTTTCTTCCCTTTTCTTCATGTATTCTCATTTATTACCTGTATTCACTTAACACACCTATTAAATGCAAATGTGACATGATTTAAGCAATAAGTGAATCCAAATCATAAGAATTACGGTCTTAAAAACACGTAAAAACACCTCTTATCAGGATCTTGATGCAATTCGTCTAAGAGTTTTCCATTTCTCATTGAAGGATAGGGCGACAACATGGTACAAATCCTTACCTCCACAATCTATTACAACATGGGGTGAGTTGGTCGATGCCTTTTTAAATAAATTCTTTCCACCCTCCAAAATCAATGAGCTCCGGAGTAATATAAAAGGGTTTAGGCAAAGGAGCAATGAGTCTTTAGCCGAGACTTGGGCTAGATATAAGGGCATGCTCCGTAAATGTCCCGATCATAATTTTGGGTTGAATGAACAAGTACTCCATTTCTATGATGGGGTTAGGTCACGTATTCGGCATAGACTCAACGCGGGTGCGGGAGGAGATCTCCTTGGGTTAGACTGTCAAAGTGTATGGGACAAAGTCGAACAGTTGACCCGAGAAGACGAGCTTTACCCCGACGATGAAGAGGCCTCATCCTCTAAAAAGGTTGCTTGTATTGAGGAAGTAGTTGAGGGAGTAGTAGTCTTGGAACCGGAGGTTGGCAACGTTAATTATGTGGGGAATCAAAATCAACCTCGGGTGAACTTTCATGTACTCGAGAATTTTCCAAAAAGGCCCAACCCCGCACCGAACGCACAATCGGGGATCTATCAACCGGGGATCTATCAAGCTCCACGGCCACCTTTCAATAACCCACCCCCGAGGCAAGGCAATTTCAATAGACAAGGTCAAGGTCAAGTGCAAATGCGACCTCCCACAATCTATGAGAAACTAGATGCTCACATGAAAAAGTCTGATACATCTTTCAACGAACTTCGGGGTATGATAAAGGATATGTGTATGGAGATGAAGGATTTGCGAACACAAGTGGGGCAACTGTCTAATGCGGTTAACGGTAGAGCCCCGGGGACTCTCCCAAGTGACACGGAAAAGAACCCGAAGGCTCAATGCAATGCCATAACCTTGAGAAGTGGAAAACAATTAGAGAGTGACATTGCCAGTACATCCGCGTCCAAGCGCCCCGAGATGCATGCCCAGGCGCCACCCACAACCCTGCCAGATGCATCTGTTCTGAATCCCGCGCCCGAGCGCCCCGACATGCACGCCCAGGCGCCTAAGCGCCAACATACGCGCCCAGGCGCCGACTCCTGTTTCAGTGGGTTTTCATCCGTCTAATCCAACGCTTTCTCCCCCTATCGAAGTTCGTCTCCCCTTCCCAAATGCTCACAAAAAGAAGAAAAAGGAGATGGATCCGTGCTTTCTTCGAATTTTGGCAATCCTTCGGGAAGTGAGAATTAATATTCCGTTTATTGATGCCATTCTCCAAATGCCGAATTATGTGAAGTTCTTCAAGGACATACTCTCCAACAAGCAGAAGTGGGAGGAGAATGAGACGGTGTGCCTCACAGAAGAATGCTCCGCCGTATTGCTCAATAAATTGCCAACTAAACTCCAAGATCCCGGGAGCCTCACAATCACGTGCACAATTGGGTCCTTATCGTTCAAGAAGGTGTTATGTGACTCGGGGGCCAGCATCAATCTTCTTCCATACTCACTATTTAAAAAGCTAGGCCTTGGAAATCCCAAGCCGACCTCAATGAGCCTTCAACTAGCCGACCGATCAATCAAGACGCCCAAGGGGATAATCGAAGACGTTCTTGTCCAAGTCGACAAGTTTTATTTTCCCGTTGATTTCGTGGTACTCGATATGGAGGAAGATGTGGAGGTACCATTAATCCTAGGGATACCATTCTTAGCCACGGGTAAGGCAGTGATTGACATTGCTAATGGTAAGCTTACCTTGAATGTGGGCGATGACAAAGTTACCTTTGATGTTTACAAAGTCCTTAAACACCCTATTGATCATGACTCGTGTTATCGAATTGATACATTTGACCAGTTGATTGTTGAGTATTTACAGGACAACACAATTGAAAATTCTCTCGAACAGGATCTTATGAAATCCATGCAAGTGGACTCGGAGAGAGATGATCTAGTGGAAAGAGTTCTAAGCTTGGAGTACAAATCTTCCTCTCATTCGGGAGGCTCCATCAAAGTTGATAGATCATTGTCGGGAACACCTCGCCCATCTATTGAAGAACCCCCCTCTCTCGAACTCAAACCCCTCCCCTCCCACCTTAAATATGTGTACTTGAACGACGATGAAACACTCCCATTGATCATTTCCTCATCTCTTTCAGGATCACAAGAAGAGCAATTAATGACGATGTTGAGATCTCACAAACGGGCTTTTGGGTGGAAACTTGCGGACATCAAAGGCATTAGTCCAGCGATATGTATGCACAAAATACTTATGGAGGACTCCACCAAGCCTACACGCCAACCCCAAAGGAGGTCAAACCCACAAATCCAAGAGGTAGTAAAGAAGGAAGTGATTAAACTGCTCGACTCAGGTAGAATCTATCCTATTTCTGATAGTGCGTAGGTGAGCCCTACCCAAGTGGTGCCTAAGAAAGGGGGGATAACGGTAATTGAGAATGCGAATAATGAGCTAATCCCAACTCGTATAATTAGTGGGTGGCGTGTGTGTATAGATTACCGTAAGTTGAATGATGCCACCCGTAAGGATCATTTCCCCCTCCACTTTATTGACCAAATGCTTGAACGATTAGCCGGGCATGATTTCTATTGTTTTCTAGATGGTTACTCCGGCTATAATCAAATTGCCATAGATCCCGAGGACCAAGAGAAAACCACTTTCACTTGTCCTTATGGCACATTTGCTTATAGAAGGATGCCATTTGGCTTGTGTAATGCCCCGGCCACTTTTCAAAGATGCATGATGGCTATTTTTCATGATATGGTTGAAGATTTCCTTGAAATTTTTATGGATGACTTTTCTGTATTCGGAACAACTTTTGATATTTGTCTTGCTCATTTAAATGTTGTGCTTAAACGTTGTGAGGAAACCAACCTTGTTTTGAATTGGGAAAAATGTCATTTAATGGTCCGGGAGGGGATTGTGCTTGGCCATAAGATCTCTCAAAAAGGGATTGAAGTGGACCAAGCCAAGATTGAGGTCATTGAAAAACTTCCCCCGCCCACTTCGATCAAAGCTGTTAGGAGTTTTCTCGGGCATGCCGGTTTCTATAGGCGATTCATCTTGAATTTCTCTAAAATTGCGAAACCGTTGTCTAATTTGCTTGTCAAAGATGCACCTTTTGATTTCAATTCTTCTTGTATGCAGGCCTTTCATGATTTGATGGAACGCTTAGTTTCCGCCCCTATCATGTCCCCCCCGATTGGAGCTTACCATTCGAGTTGATGTGTGATGCGAGTGACACCGCGGTTGGAGCGGTCCTTGGCCAAAGGAAGGAGAAGGTATTTCGAACCATTTACTATGCTAGTAAAACTCTTAACGATGCACAATTGAATTATGCCACCACGGAAAAAGAATTACTAGCCATAGTCTTTGCATTCGATAAATTCCACTCTTACCTCGTGCTAAACAAAGTGATAGTTTACACCGATCATTCGGCTTTAAAATATTTGCTTGCCAAGAAAGATGCTAAACCAAGACTTCTTAGGTGGATTTTGTTACTCCAAGAATTTGATTTAGAGATAAAAGACAAGAAAGGCACCGAAAATGTAGTAGCCGACCACCTCTCACGATTAGAGCTAGTGAATGATCCGTTAGATGAGATACCAATTCGTGAGGAATTCCCGGATGAACACCTCCTTGCTATTTCTGACAATATTTCACCTTGGTATGCTAACTTTGCCAATTACATTGTTACGGGCCGTCTTCCCCCGGATATCACTTTTCATCAAAAGAAGAAATTTCTATTTGATGTGAAGCAATATCTTTGGGACGAACCCTTTCTCTTCAAAGTTTGTGCAGATGGCTTAATTCGACGTTGCATACCCGAAACAGACGTGCATGCTATCCTGTCTCATTGTCATGATATGGCGGTGGGTGGCCATTTTGGGCCCTCCAAAACGGTAGCTAAGATCCTCCAATCAGGTTTCTTCTGGCCTACTCTTGTTAAAGATGCACATCATTATGTCAAATCTTGTGATCGCTGTCAACGAATGGGGAACATCTCTAAACATCATGAAACGCCCTTAAATAGCATGTTAGAGTGTGAGTTGTTTGATGTATGGGGTGTGGACTTCATGGGCCCTTTCCCCAGTTCTTGTTCAAATAAATATATCCTTGTTGCGGTAGACTATGTCTCCAAATGGGTGAAAGCCGTGGCCTTGCCTACTAATGATGCTCGGGTTGTCACTCGTTTTCTGAAGAAGCATATTTTTACTCGATTTGGAACTCCCCGAGCCATCATTAGTGACGGGGGCACCCACTTCTGCAACAAGCAGTTTGAACTTTTATTGACCAAGTACGGGGTGAAGCATAAAATTTCGACCCCATACCACCCACAAACTAGTGGCCAAGTGGAGGTCTCAAATAGGGAGATTAAGCGTATTTTAGAAAAAACTGTCAACGCATCAAGAAAGGATTGGTCCCTTAAATTGGATGATGCTCTTTGGGCTTATCGGACCGCCTATAAAACCCCAATTGGCATGTCCCCGTATCGTTTTGTTTTTGGCAAAACATGTCACTTGCCCGTTGAACTTGAGCATCGTGCTTATTGGGCCATTAAGTTTCTAAATTTTGACTCTCAACGTGTAGGTACACAACGTTTGCTACAACTTAATGAGCTCGAAGAATGGCGTCACCTCGCCTATGAGAACGCGAAACTCTATAAGGAGCGTACCAAAATGTGGCATGACAAGCATATTCTCCCCCGGGAATTCCACAAGGGAGAGCGGGTGTTGCTATACAATTCTCGACTCCGAATCTTCCCCGGGAAGCTTAAGTCTCGATGGTCGGGCCCATTTTTGATTTCCCATGTCTATCCATCCGGCGCCGTCGAGCTTACAACAGATAAAGGACATACTTTCTTGGTCAACGCTCAACGTCTAAAACCTTACTTAGGGATGGATGGACCGAGAGACAAAGAGTCCTTCATCCTCGCGGACCCTTCGTGATTCTTCGCCGTCAGTCGAGCTAATGACTCTAAACTAGCGCTTCTTGGGAGGCACCCCATGTTTTCTTTCCGTTTCTTTTTCTTTTTCTCTTGTTATCCTGTTGGTTGCTTTATTTTCTAGTTTTAAATCTTTGTTAGTTTGTGTTTTAAGTGTTTTGTCTTTTTTTTTTTTTTTTTTTTTGAAACAGGAAATGGAAATTCAATTTTAAAATGTTCCTGAATGACCCGCCTAGACGCCGCATACATCGCGCCTAGGCACCCAGAGACACTCTGTGATTTCAAAATTTCCCTGCATCGCCCGCCCAAGCGCCGACAAACTCCCGCCTAGGCGCGAAAAGTTTCACTCAAAAATCCAGGTACGCTGTGTCGCGCGCCTAGGCGCCCGTTTTTGATTTAAACCTAATTGTGGGTCAAAACGGTCAAAATCCTTCACAAACTCTTCACAACTCCTCTCCCACGCGATTTCCGGCGACTCTCTCACCATTTCCGGCCATTTCCACCGTGTTTCACCCCCACTTTCCATCAACATAACTCGCTGCACAGTGGCTCCTCGTTCACATCCGACTCGGTGCGATAATTTTGGGGAAAAAGGTGAGTTTTGGCTTTACCCTTCTTCCATTTCCGATTCATAGCCGACGAGTAGGTGCCTTACGTTATATTTTGAGGATTATTTGGGGCTTCTTCCGATTGTGGGTTTTTGTTGCATTTGAGGACTTTATTGGATTAGCGGGTTGTTATCGATTTGTGGGTTGTAGTCGAATTTGGGGGTTGTTATTGTTGAATTTGGTGCTATATTGTTGTTAAATTTGTGGGTTGTTGCTTAAAATTGAGGAATCTGTTGATCGTGGATTGTTGATTGCATTTGTGGGTTGCCGCTGATTTTGGTGTGTTGTTGGGTTTTGACGATTGTTGTGTTGGGTGATTTGAGTAGTTGAGCTATTGAGTGGTTGTTGCAAATGCCGAGAACCGCCAACAAACCGTCTAAGGGAAAGAACAAAATCGGTGAGGGTTCCTCTAATGAACCCGAAACTCCTATTGATATCCGTTTTGAAAACCCCAAAGTCCAAATTTTATGTCAAAGTTTGAGCACCCCCCGCACCCTTATTAAGGAGCACTATTTGACCCCCCGGGGACAGCCCTCTGTGCAAGAATTGATACAGTTCCATCACTTACAGTTTTTCTGTCAAAAGCCCGAGGCCATCCGTCTTCCTTGGGTCCTGGAATTCTATAGCTCCGGGGTTTATGATGAGATTGAGACGCAAGAATGGACGGGGACTACCCTTTTGGTACGGGGCAAAAATGTTGATTTTGAGTTAAGACAGATTAGGGAGAGCATAGGCACCCCCACCCCTCAGACATGCGAGTTCACCACTCTTTACAATGCAGGGCGCCTCCGGGTTAGCCTGTCGGATATTTTGCGGGTTATTGCCCGAGAGGGTTGGGAGTGGGTACCCGGAGAAGCTCATGTCCCCCGTAGGGCTCTACAACATGTGATGAACCTTTTCCCCCAAATTCTCACAAGAATTTGTAGTACTCGTAAGTCCAAGTCGAACCCTAGAGATTGGTTGATCAAAATAATATTCAATGGGGAGGTTTGTTTGATGAATTAATAATGACAGGAATTAAATAAGAAGTTCAATAAATGTAAAGCATCGATTCAAGGATAGTTCGTTCTTCAATTCAAGTTGATCATAGACACCTAAAATACTATCTATTCTTTGATTACTTAGCCAAGAACATAAATAACCAGCTATTTATATCCCTATTAACTTTCGTATATCATTAACCAAAGCCCAGCACCCGGTTAAATTCTTATTATCAACTGACTCGGTATTAAGCAATCCTAATCATGTTAATAATAGCATAACAAATTAGAAGCGACTAAGGATAAACAATAGTTTAAGCAAGCGCCAACTATTTAATTTACTCTAATGTTTCCCTTAGGTTATCAACGAAAATTGGGATCCTAATCATGAAAACCTAATTGCTACATGCACAAATCAAACATAACAATTACGGATTATGAAGATTTGTTAGCAATAGATTGTAATAGATAATCAACTAATGTGCACCTTAGATTATTATCTAAACAAGCATGAACATTAAGAATAAGAAACAAAAGATAATCAAACCGTAGATAGATAGATGAAGCTCCGTGTCTCACAACATGTGAATCAAAATGAACTCCCTTGAATCGAAATAAAAACTTAGCTACTCATAATTGTAAGTATAAAACTTGAAAATACTATTTTTCTAACTCTCTTCTCTTTGTTTTCTTCTTGTTTTTGTTGTTCTACTTCAACTCTTTCAAGACATATATATAGGCAATGAAAAGATGACATAATCATAGAGAGAATATATTCTCTCTTCCTTTATCAAGACATGGAGAATATATTCTTCCCTTTAACATCAAAACATGGAGAATATATTCTTCCCTTTAACATCAAAGCATGGAGAATATATTCTTCTCTTTAACATCAAAGCATGGAGAATATATTCTTCCCTTTACATTCTGATTTGTCGCCTCTAATTCATCGAATCTGACTTTGACTCCTTCTAGACATTTGTAGCTTTATGTGTTAGCTTTCCAACTAGATAAAATTCAATAGAAACTAATGTCTGCATCTCCAGATATATTAATATTTCCGAAACATCGCCAAATCTGTCATTTTGATTGAAATTGATATTTTGCACTACAACTCTTCCCCAAATCACAAAATAAGATAAAATCAGTTCCAATGGCCATATAATCACAATAAAATGCTAAAGATAGAGGTAATAAAATATATAAATATTGCACTTATCAAATTCCCCCACACTTAGCTCTTGCACGTCCTCGGGCAAAGATAAAGAGAAACTAGAAAAAAAAAACAACTAAAACTAAAGCCAACCACTTTCGTAGGTAACACGGTTGCATTTAGCATATGCAACAAGCCTTTAAACCCCTAGGTTACCCCTAGTGGACGAGTTTAGTCTCGTGAGGGTTTGCAGAAGATATACCCACAAAATCAATCTCTCAATGTACAAACAAGCAAGTTCATGAAATTTTCTTTCCAAACATCAATTCGTAACAAAATTCGATAGAAAGGTCTATCATGTCTCCACCATTACTCTTGCATTCACACAAACTTCTCAAGAATTCACTTAATTTCGTAACCGCTATACTATTAATGCAACATCTAACTTAACATCATCCCTTTATATTTCCTCTATCATAAATAATAAATTAAAACGAGCAACATTTTATTATTAAGCACACACTTGTCTTTTGACGCGAATACAAACATTACTCATGAATGCACCCGGTTACTCAACAAGCGGATCATTTCATTCTGGACATACTTTGAATAGCCCTATTAGATTTCCAACACAGTAGCAGGTTTGGGCCGATAGATCCCAGACTAGATAGTCTTAGGTTACCAAGCTTGAAAACTCCTCAGGCTTAATCCCTTCAGTATAGATAATCCCAGGCGCTATACTATATTTTCAACATTACGCAATTTACGCCTCAAGCTTTACACCGAGGAATTTCATCCATTATTATTTTAAGTCCCTATCAACCAGATTAACCTTGAGGAATTTGAAGGGATTTCAGCAAGTCAAAAGTCACATACAAAGTTATGCTAAATTACGAATTCACACGAATTTCTCTAAAAGCCTGTACTTCAACAATCATAACAATTTAAACACTACTTAACTTCTCTATTGAATCTAGTTTATTTTTCAATCAACCACTGATGAAGGAAAATAATTTTTCACTACCTTACTTGGCTGCACAATAAAGAAATTTTGTTTTTTTTTTTTTTTTTTACTCATAAAACAAATAACTAACCATCTCCCCCACACTTAAAATCTGCATTGTCCTCAATGCAACACAGAATGAAAATAAATAAAAATAAATAAGAAAAATGAACAAAAGAAATTAAAAGAGTTAGGGAAAAAGAAAGCAAATCTGATGGTGGTCGTTCAGCCACTCTTGGGTTGCCTCCCAAGCAGCGCCTTTTTTTAAAGTCGTGGGCTCGACTTTGCAGCCTTTTAATCCAAGTAATTTGGATTGATCAATGAAACTTCTTCAATTGTATGCTCTTGAAAACCTTCATAGAAAGGTTTGAGTCTATGTCCATTTACCTTGAACAACTTGTTAGTTTCTAAGCTTTGAATCTCTACTGCACCATAAGAAAATACATTAATCACAACAAAAGGTCCAACCCAACGAGAACGTAACTTACCAGGCATTAATTTGAGTCTTGAGTTGTAAAGCAACACTTTTTGTCCAATCACAAATTCCTTCCTAGAGATCATGTTGTCATGAAACCCCTTGGTCTTCTCCTCGTAAATTCGGGAATTCTCATAAGCGTCAAGGCGAATCTCCTCTAACTCTTGTAGTTGCAATTTTCTATGTATACCAGCTTGATCTCGATCTAAATTGCAACTCTTTACAGCCCAAAACGCTTTGTGTTCCAATTCTACCGGAAGATGACACGATTTACCAAAGATTAACCTATATGGAGACATCCCAATAGGTGTTTTATAGGCTGTCCGGTACGCCCATAATGCATCTTCAAGTCGAAGACTCCAATCTTTTCGATTAGGATTTACATTTTTTTCTAAGATGGACTTGACTTCTCGATTGGACACCTCGGCTTGCCCATTTGTCTGAGGGTGATAAGGTGTGGATGTCTTATGAAACACCCCATATTTTTTTAGCAAAGTATCCACAACTCGATTACAAAAATGGGACCCCTGATCACTTATCAACGCTTTTGGTATGCCAAACCTACTAAAAATGTTAGACTTGAGAAAACCTACAACAGCTTTAGAATCGTCAGTTTGGGTGGCTTTAGCTTCCACCCACTTCGAAACATAATCAACCGCAAGTAAGATATAAACAAAACCAAAGGAGGAAGGAAAAGGTCCCATAAAATCAATACCCCATATATCAAAAATCTCACAAACAAGTATGGGCGTTTGAAGCATTTCATTCCTATGACTTAAATTCCCCGTTCTTTGACACTGTTCACAATTTTTACACATGACATAAGCATCACGGAATAAAGTAGGCCAATAGAAACCACTATCTAACACTTTTCTTGCAGTTCTCTTAGGTCCAAAATGACCACCACACGCATAAGCATGACAAAATTTCAACATAGACTCTAATTCAGAATCAGGCACACATCTCCTCATAATTTGATCGGAACAAAACTTCCACAAGTATGGATCATCCCACACATAATATTTTGCCTCACTCTTAATTTTATCTTTCTTAGCTCTACTCAAATCATCAGGTAAAGTTCTAGAAACTAAATAATTCACTAAATCAGCATACCAAGGAACCATACCTTGTAGAGCAAACAATTGCTCATCCGGAAAGAATTCTGGTAGTGGCACCAGATTTTCTTTTCGCACTAATCGACTCAAATGATCTGCCACCAAATTTTCAGCCCCCTTTTTATCTTTAATCTCCAAATCAAATTCTTGAAGAAGAAGAATCCATCTCATTAACCTCGGTTTTGATTCTTTCTTCGCCAAAAGATGTCTTAAAGCTGCATGATCAGAAAATACAATCACTGTAGATCCAAGTAGATAAGAACGAAATTTATCTAAAGCAAAAACAATAGACAAAAGTTCTTTTTCAGTAGTTGAATAATTGCACTGAGCCGCGTTAAGGGTCCGGGAAGCATAATGGATCACATGAGGTTGTTTGCCAACTCGTTGTCCTAAAACTGCTCCCATTGCATAATTACTCGCATCACACATTATTTCGAATGGAAGAGACCAATCTGGTGGCTGCATCAAAGGTGCAGTGGTTAACGTTGATTTCAGTTTATCAAAAGCATCCTTGCAGTCTTGGGTGAATTCGAAAATCACATCTTGTTGTAGCAACTTGGATAGAGGCAATGCAATCTTTGAAAAATCCTTGATGAATCTACGATAAAAACCTGCATGGCCAAGGAAAGATCGCACATCCCTCACACATGTGGGGTAGGGTAAGTTCACAATTAAATCTACCTTAGCTTTATCTACCTCAATACCCCTACATGAAATAACATGTCCTAATACAATCCCTTGTTCTACCATAAAATGACATTTTTCAAAATTCAAAACAAGGTTTGTGTCAATGCAACGATCAAGCACACGAGATAAATTTTCAAGACAAGAATCAAATGAATCCCCATGCACAGTAAAATCATCCATAAAAACTTCAATGTACTTTTCGATTAAATCGGAGAAAATACTTATCATGCAGTGCTGAAAAGTGGCTGGTGCATTGCAAAGTCCAAACGGCATCCTCCGATAAGCCAATGTTCCAAACGGACACGTGAATGTGGTTTTCTCTTGGTCTTCAGGAGCAATCACAATCTGGTTATAACCTGAGTAACCATCAAGAAAACAATAATGAGATTTACCGGCTAATCATTCAAGCATTTGATCAATAAAAGGTAAAGGAAAATGGTCCTTTCTCGTTGCTGCATTCAGCTTGCGGTAATCAATGCAAACACGCCACCCATTTTGAATCCTCGTAGGAACTAGCTCATTATTCTGGTTCTGCACTACCGTCACTCCAGATTTTTTTGGTACAACCTGAACAGGACTGACCCACTTGCTGTCTGAAATTGGGTAAATAACTCCTGCATCCAACAACTTCAGGATTTCTTTCTTTACTACATCCATCATCAATGGATTCAACCTCCTTTGAGCCTCTCTGCTTGGTTTTGAGTCATCCTCTAACAAAATCCGGTGCATGCACATGGAAGGACTAATTCCCTTGATGTCTGCTATAGTCCATCCAATTGCTGTCTTATGATCTCGAAGCATCCTAACGAGTCTTTCCTCTTGCACCGTAGTCAGATTCTTTGCAATTATTACTGGCAAGGTCTCGGTTTCCCCTAAGTACACATACTTCAAATGCTCAGGTAAGGGCTTAAGTTCTAAACTCGGTGCCTGCAACACAGATGGCAACAATTTTGTGTGATTAAATGATAACTCAATTTTTGACACATTATACCTGCTAGAGGCTGGTGGTAAGGACTGCAAAACCATAATCATCTCTTCAACTTCATCACTAAAATTCAGATGTTCCCCGAATTGCCATAAACCATGACTGAGTACTACTTTCAATGCATCCACTTGATTTTTCTCAAAAACCTCCTGGGCTAACACATCAATAATATCAATAGAATAAACTGAATTCACATCAGGGGGATACCTCTTGGATTCGAATATGCTAAATTTGACAATCTGCCCATCGAACTCCATTGATAAAGTGCCATCATGAGCATCAATCTTTGTTCTTGCTGTTTTGAGGAAGGGGCGCTCTAGGAGGATCGGGGCTGGATTTGGGGATCCATTATCTTCCATATTCAGAACGTAAAAATCAGCTGGAAAGATTAATTCATTCACCTGCACTAACACATTCTCAAGCACCCCCTCGGGGTATGCATTAGATCGATCCGCCAATTGTATAATAACACCAGTTTGTTTCAAGGGACCCAAATTAAGAGATGCATAAATTGAATAAGGCATGACGTTAATTGATGCACCTAAATCTAACATGGCACGTTCAAATCTATTATTACCAATCACACAAGGGATAGTAAATGTACCTGGATCCTTACACTTAGGTGGCAGTTTTCGCTGGATTATTGCAGACACATTTTTATCCACTTTAATCTTTTCGTCTCCTCGTAGCTTCCTCTTCGTGGTGCATAGCTCCTTAAGGAATTTTGCATATCTCGGAATCTGACTAATAGCATCAAGCAGTGGAATGTTTACTGCTACCTTCCTGAATGTCTCCAATATCTCCTTCTCTTCATTTTGTTTCTTGGATTTACTTAACCTGCTCGGAAAGGGGATGGAAACAGGAACAGTGTTAGTGGATTTATGCATGTTTGAAGGAAAACTTACCTTAGGAGCTTCGAGACTAATTTTAGCTTCTGTGGGTTTTTCTTCTTCCGGCACACTTTGAGTTGGGCTCTGAATTTCTTTTCCACTTCGCAAAGTTACTACACTGGCATTCTCTCTAGGATTTATGATTGTTTGGGAGGGTAATTTGCCCGAACCTTGAGCTTCCATCTTGCTCATCGAAGTTGCTAACTGATTTATCTGTTTCTCTAAATTTTGGATGCTGTTTCTTGTTTCCTGTTGAAATTGTTGGGTATTGTTAGCGAGAGCTTTAACAATTTCATCTAAAGCCATACCTGAATTCAAAGATTGATTCGTTTGATGTTGCTGTCGAGGTTGGAAAGAATTTTGATAACGATTTTGTCCAACTTGATTTCCATAACTGAGATTGGGGTGATCTCGCCAGCCTGGATTGTATGAATTGGAATAAGGATCGTACTTTCTTTGTTGCTGACCTGGGAATCCTCCAATGGCATTGGCTTGCTGGTTCGTTTCTTCTTGCAATGTAGGACACGCATCAGTGGGGTGTCCTGTAACTGAACAAATACCACATACCTTCGCTACTTGCATATTTCCTACCGCCATCTGACGAACTAATGACGTTAACTCAGAAATTTGATGCTCAAGGTTAGATGTACTTACCTCATTAATTGCTTTAGGTGTGTGGTCCAACCTCATGCCAAATTGCTGTGAATTTGCCACCATATTGGAAATCAAATTTCTGGCAGCTGTGGGGGTTTTATCTACTAACGCTCCTCCACTCGCTGCATCAATCATGCTCCTGTCCATATACAATAAGCCTTCATAAAAATATTGAATTAACAATTGCTCACTTATTTGGTGGTGGGGGCAGCTTGCACACAACTTCTTAAAACGCTCCCAGTATTCGTATAATGACTCTTCATTGTACTGCCTTATGCCACAAATTTCTTTCCTTATCTTGGCAGCCCTTGAAGCTGGGAAGTACTTTTCCAAAAACATCCTCTTCACTTCATTCCATGTTGTTATCGTCCCCGACGGTAAATAATAGAGCCAATCCTTTGCATCATCAGCTAAGGATAATGGAAAAGCTCTCAATTTAATCTGCTCCTCGGACACTCCAGTTGGTCTCATGCTTGAACAAACAACATGGAATTCCTTCAGATGTTTATTTGGATCCTCTCCTGCAAGACCACGAAATTTAGGTAATAAGTGAATCAATCCAGATTTCAATTCAAAAGCAACATCTAAAGTAGCGTATTCAATGCATAAAGGTTGTTGATTAAAATTTGGAGCAGCCAACTCCTTTAGAGTCCTATTGTTGGCTGCCATGACTTCCTCTTCGTCTGAATCACTTGAAAACAGGTGCAGAGATTCGGTGCTTCCCTTTGGAGAAGGGATTGACTCTTCAGGTATTGAGTTTTGCTCTTCAATTGCCCGTTTGGCCTCTCTTCTTAATCTGTGGAACGTTCTTTCAATCTCTGGATCAATTTCCTGCCTCTTAGAGGCCATAAAACACAAAAACTAACAAGGTAAAGTATAGAAATATTGAAAACAAATAAAAATAAAACTTAAAAACCGACTGAAAACACAAAAACGCAAAACACAACTAGTAAACGATGGAATTTGGGCCTGAGAGGGTGGTGCTCAGCATACTTAAGTATGCTGAGTTGTTTTTAAAACGACGTTTCCTTCAAAATTGATATAGAGTTCGTGGCCGAATTCGAAAAACAGTGATTTTTTTTTATTTTTTTTTTCAATGCACAAACTAGTCAATAAAACTTAAAAATAAGAAATATATAAATCTAACAGCCTATATATATTACAATAATAATTAGAATAAAATAAGATTTTGACCGAAATAAGTCCGGGTTGTCGAACCACGGAGACTTGAATTTTAGTTTAAGATTCGTAATGAAGGTAAAGACAATTAAAGTAAAGCAAGAGAAAAACAATTAAGTAAACGAAAGATCAAAGGAGGGAACAAGCTATGAATTAAACCTCACGAATTGGTTAAAAAGACTAAGGCACATGCTATGACCAAATCCACTCGTCTATATATATGAGCTACTCTTCGAATTATTAGACTCCTATTGCTTTGGTGAAAACTCCTTAATTAATCATTACCCGATGTCTCGGCACATAACAATCCTATGATTGATTGACGGTTCTCTAAATATGTCTATCCGAGAATCTAATCAACAACCACGCATTAACGTTCTAGAGTTTCCCCGGATAAATCCGGCTAACCGCACCCGGAAATCTTTACCTATTTCTAGGAGCAATTCCACATTAGTTTCGGATGATGTGTTGATTCATTTGAACCCTAACCTATCTTCTCTCGAATGACTAGATTAGGCACAATAGCAAGCATATAAAGATCAAGCATATGATTGTGATAAAAGCACAAAATCAACACACAAAGCAATTAGAAGAATTAATACGAAAATTAACTTCACATATATAGATTCATGAATTCGGGCTTCACATGGCCTTAGTTCTACAAGATTAGATCATATTCAATAGCTCAAGAAGGTCTAAAACAATCATATACATAGTTATTAACATAAACATGTAAATGAAATGCAAAACAAACTCCCTAAGTCTTGAATGATGATGAATCCTTGCTTGTAGCTTCAATCTCTAGCTCAATCCCCCTTCTTTGCAATCTTCAAAATGATGAAGAATGGTGATGAATGATGATGGGTGAAGAGTAATGGCCAGCTGCCTCCTCCTCCAAGGTGTGATCGGTCAAGAGTGAAGAAAATGGCTTAAGAAGACAAGAACTGATGGGCTCCCTAGTGTGTGTCTAACTAGTGTCTCCTCCACTACTCTAAAGTGTGTAGTATAAAATTCCATAAAGTAGATCTACCAAGAAACACACTTATGACATCCCCTCAACACATGTGATGACCTCTTGGCTTTAAATGTTCCATTCCACCATCAAATGATGAACTTTTAGCTAAAAGGAATCAAAACTCGGGTGTGGTCACGCCTAGGCGCGGGCATGACGGCGCTCGGGCGCCGCTGACAGAATGCTGAAATTAAATGCAATGTGTCCTGCGCAGCAATCGTATTTCATTCATAACTCTCTCCAAGAAACTCCGATTTGGATGATTCAAGTCCTCATTTGAAGCTAACACATAGTTCTACAACATTGTAGAAGGGAACTTCATCCAATTCGGTCTCTAAACATACGGAAATAGCGCTCAACCGTGGAAACTAATGCAGATACGACGCCCAGGCGTGGACAGTACGGCGCCTAGGCGTGGACAGCAGAATGTTGACGTTATTTGCATCTTGTCCGGCGCCTGGGCGTGGTAATACTGGCGCCTGGGCGTGGACGACAGAAGCAAATTGGCATGAACTTGTTTTATACGCCTTTTTTCGCCTCGTTTCTTCGTATGCTCAAATTTATCACCTGTAATCACTTAACACCCCGCTTAAACGCAAATGTGGCATGATTTTGTCAATAAATGAATCCATAGAATAAGTCCCATGGGCTTAAAAACACGTAAAAATGCCTCTTATCAACACCCCCACACTTATCAATTTCTCGTCCTCGAGCAATAAGAGTTCTAAGATAAGGAAACATCATCAATCAAAGAGAGAAACAAAAAGAAAACTACCTAACTCACTTTCGTGGAGTAAACGGTTGCATTTAGCGAATGCAACAAGCCTTTGAACCTTTGAGTTACCTCAAAGGACGAGTTATAGTCTCGTGAGGGTTTGTAGACGATATACCCACAAAATCAAAAGATTTTCAACCCCGATCACTCAACATAAATTACAATGATTAATAGCACACAATGGTATGAATTCATCTGTTTAAGCTCAAATTATAAATATATACACATCACACACACTTGCTCATGTTACGCCTTAACATTGAAAAGATCAACCTAAGGGTGTAGTGTAATAAATCTCAAGTATTATAGTCAAGTGGCATTCCTACCACTTTTCAAGCATTAACCCCATATTTATCAACTTTTGATTATTCACATGGTACGAGAATTGAATACAACTTCATAGCCACTTAAAAATTCATCACTTCATTCCACTTTCGGCTTTAACTTATGCACTTTCAACTCGAAACATTAGAGGCTAGACCATGTGCAATGTTCGATCCTCTTAGGCTTTCAATGACACCCTTGTAACGAGCTTTAGGCCAATAACTCCTAAACCAGACGGCTTTCGGGTATCAAATGTAGAGACATTCCTAAGGGCTTAATCGCTCGAGTGTCAAAGGCCACAAAATCAAACTAGGTCCTTATTCACTTAACACTTGCATTGGCTTGAGCTCTAGCTCAAATTAGCTTAATAGTACAGTATTCTAGGCATGGTGCTATTCGCCCCCAATATCTATTAAGCCTGACCTTTGCAGTCATACCAATGTTCACCTCTTTTTATTATTGTTAAACATACGAAGCTACATTCTCAACTCATAACTCATGTGAAAATTCTAAGTCGATATTTTTCGGGATCAAGCCTTTAAGTGTTTCAAAATGGTTGCCCACTCAACGCCTCTACCCTTGATTTATGTGCGTATGTGAACATCTTAAAGATAATCTAGTCATGTTTAGGGTCCCACAAACAAGGAATTGTGTGTATAGCCATTAAAAACCAAATTGATAGAGAATGCATACCATGTATTCACGTTAACCATGCTCAATTCATCAAGTGACGGGTTGAAATTCTATCCAAAATTTTGTTTTCTTTTTTAAACAAAAAAATTCACAAAATGCACAAGCTCACATGTAGATGTGTGCCATCCCCCAAACTTGGACTGAGTTATCTAAAACACCCCCCCCCCCCCCCAAAACTTAACATGAACATTGGCCCCAATGTTCGAAAGAAAATAAGGGTAAAGTACACATCACCATAGGGGAGCTGAAAAGCAAACCCGAGTTCACTTAAGGCAATCGAGTCCAAGGATGGCAATCACTGTGTCGATCACTACATAGGTAAAAAAAAATGCTAGCCATACAAAGCATCAAACATTGGATAGAATAGAAGAAAACAAAGCGAGACGAACAAAAACGAGAAACACATAGATAAAAAAAAAACTGGAAAGAAAACATCAAGCATCCAAACATAAAACATAAAATATCCAACAACCCAACAAAAGATAACCAAAAAAAACGAAACATGCATGGAAATAAAACAAGATAAGCCTAATCTGTAGTGCCAAAACGGTCAATGTAGTCCTCATCCGTTCCGCCGGGATCATCCAAATCAATCAACGGGCTACCCTCATCATCACCTCCTACAGGAACGAGAGCACCTGACTCGTGCAAATCTGCGGGCTGCTGAGGCGGGGGGTGCGGGTAAGGTGGAGGAGTAGAATAATCAAATGGCCCCCGACCGACAAACTCATTATGCTCGACAAGAAGCTGACGGAAATAAGCACAAGTGTCGGACATGACCACCCTCATCTCATCTCGCAACTCATCCCTCAATTCATCCTTTAGTTGTCTAATGGCTGAGGCATCCATAGGTGGGAACTGGGAAGAACTAGTAGACCGGGAAAAAGACGGGCGAGGCCTCTTGGAAGCGGCCTGCGGTGGGGGAGCCTGTGGGTCATCAGCGACCACAGCGAGATAAGAACCCGGGAGCTCTGTACGCTGCATAGGAAGTATCGGAACCCTAGCAGCTTTGCATAAAACTGTGATCAGCGACGGGAGAATGATGGGATTCTTCCGGGTGGGCCCTTCGCCCTTTTGCTTGGCCAATTCTTTGTCAATCAACGGCCCTAACTCATTATTCAACTTCCTAAAGTGATCCGTCAAAGACTTGTGGATCACCCGGGCAAAGTCCACAGCTTTCTTAAACATAATAGCATAGATGAGGGTGGCCCGTTCCTTGTTTGCCTCTGACCGATTGGTACTCGGTATTAAATTGAATCGGATGAAGTCGAGCCAGAAAGCAGCCGCGGGAAGTAGAGCCCTACGGGGGACATGAGCTTCTCCGGGTACCCACTCCCAACCCTCTCGGGCAATAACCCGCAAAATATCCGATAGGCTAACCCGGAGGCGCCCTGCATTGTAAAAAGTCGTGAACTCGCATGTCTGAGGGGTGGGGGTGCCTATGCTCTCCCTAATCTGTCTCAACTCAAAATTAACATTTTTGCCCCGTACCAAAAGGGTAGTCCCCGTCCATCCTTGCTTCTCAATCTCATCATAAACCCCGGAGCTGTAGAATTCCAGGACCCAAGGAAGACGGATGGCCTCGGGCTTTTGACAGAAAAACTGTAAGTGATGGAACTGTATCAATTCTTGCACAGAGGGCTGTCCCCGGGGGGTCAAATAGTGCTCCTTAATAAGGGTGCGGGGGGTGCTCAAACTTTGACATAAAATTTGGACTTTGGGGTTTTCAAAACGGATATCAATAGGAGTTTCGGGTTCATTAGAGGAACCCTCACCGATTTTCTTCTTTCCCTTAGACGGTTTGTTGGCGGTTCTCGGCATTTGCAACAACCACTCAATAGCTCAACTACTCAAATCACCCAACACAACAATCGTCAAAACCTAACAACACACCAAAATCAGCTGCAACCCACAAATGCAATCAACAATCCACGATCAACAGATTCCTCAATTTTAAGCAACAACCCACAAATTTAACAACAATATAGCACCAAATTCAACAACAACAACCCCCAAATTCGACTACAACCCACAAATCGATAACAACCCGCTAATCCAATAAAGTCCTCAAATGCAACAAAAACCCACAATCGGAAGAAGCCCCAAGTAATCCTCAAAATATAACGTAAGGCACCTACTCGTCGGCTATGAATCGGAAATGGAAGAAGGGTAAAGCCAAAACTCACCTTTTTCCCCAAAATTATCGCACCGAGTCGGATGTGAACGAAATATAATACGATTCAATTTAATACAGAGTACCAATCGGTCAGAGGCAAACAAGGAACGGGCCACCCTCATCTATGCTATTATGTCCAAGCATGCTGTGGACTTTGCCCGGGTGATCCACAAGTCTTTGACGGATCACTTTAGGAAGTTGAAGAATGAGTTAGGGCCGTTGATTGACAAAGAATTGGCCAAGCAAAAGGGCGAAGGGCCCACCCGGAAGAATCCCATCATTCTCCCGTCGCTGATAACAGTTTTATGCAAAGCTGCTAAAGTTCCGATACTTCCTATGGAGCGTACAGAGCTCCCGGGTTCTTATCTCGCTGTGGTCGCTGATGACCCACAGGCTCCCCCACCGCAGGCCGCTTCCAAGAGGCCTCGCCCGTCTTCTTCCCGGTCTACTAGTTCTTCCTAGTTCGCACCTATGGATGCCGCAGCCATTAGACAACTAAAGGATGAATTGAGGGATGAGTTGCGAGATGAGATGAGGGTGGTCATGTCCGACACTTGTGCTTATTCCCGTCAGCTTCTTGTCGAGCATACTGAGTTTGTCGGTCGGGGGCCATTTGATTATTCTACTCCTCCACCTTACCCGCACCCCCCGCCTCAGCAGCCCGCAGATTTGCACGAGTCAGGTGCTCTCGTTCCTGTAGGAGGTGATGATGAGGCTCATAATGATGAGGGTAGCCCGTTGATTGATTTGGATGATCCCGGCGGAACGGATGAGGACTACATTGACCGTTTTGGCACTACAGATTAGGCTTATCTTGTTTTATTTCCATGCATGTTTCGTTTTTTTTGGTTATCTTTTGTTGGGTTGTTGGATATTTTATGTTTTATGTTTGGATGCTTGATGTTTTCTTTCCAGTTTTTTTTTTATCTATGTGTTTCTCGTTTTTGTTCGTCTCGCTTTGTTTTCTTCTATTCTATCCAATGTTTGATGCTTTGTATGGCTAGCATTTTTTTTTACCTATGTAGTGATCGACACAGTGATTGCCATCCTTGGACTCGATTGCCTTAAGTGGACTCGGGTTTGCTTTTCAGCTCCCCTATGGTGATGTGTACTTTACCCTTATTTTCTTTCGAACATTGGGGCCAATGTTCATGTTAAGTTTTGGGGGGGGGGTGTTTTAGATAACTCAGTCCAAGTTTGGGGGATGGCACACATCTACATGTGAGCTTGTGCATTTTGTGAAAATTTTTTTAAAAAAAAAAAAACAAAATTTTGGATAGAATTTCAACCCGTCACTTGATGAATTGAGCATGGTTAACGTGAATACATGGTATGCATTCTCTATCAATTTGGTTTTTAATGGCTATACACACAATTCCTTGTTTGTGGGACCATAAACATGACTAGATTATCTTTAAGATGTTCACATACGCACATAAATCAAGGGTAGAGGCGTTGAGTGGGCAACCATTTTGAAACACTTAAAGGCTTGATCCCCAAAAATATCGACTTAAAATTTTCACATGAGTTATGAGTTGAGAATGTAGCTTCGTATGTTTAACAATAATAAAAAGAGGTGAACATTGGTATGACTGCAAAGGTCAGGCTTAATAGATACTGGGGGCGAATAGCACCATGCCTAGAATACTGTACTATTAAGCTAATTTGAGCTAGAGCTCAAGCCAATGCAAGTGTTAAGTGAATAAGGACCTAGTTTGATTTTGTGGCCTTTGACACTCGAGCGATTAAGCCCTTAGGAATGTCTCTACATTTGATACCCGAAAGCCGTCTGGTTTAGGAGTTATTGGCCTAAAGCTCGTTACAAGGGTGTCATTGAAAGCCTAAGTGGATCGAACATTGCACATGGTCTAGCCTCTAATGTTTCGAGTTGAAAGTGCATAAGTTAAAGCCGAAAGTGGAATGAAGTGATGAATTTTTAAGTGGCTATGAAGTTGTATTCAATTCTCGTACCATGTGAATAATCAAAAGTTGATAAATATGGGGTTAATGCTTGAAAAGTGGTAGGAATGCCACTTGACTATAATACTTGAGATTTATTACACTACACCCTTAGGATGATCTTTTCAATGTTAAGGCGTAACATGAGCAAGTGTGTGATGTGTATATATTTAAAATTTGAGCTTAAACAGATGAATTCATACCATTGTGTGCTATTAATCATTGTAATTTATGTTGAGTGATCGGGGTTGAAAATCTTTTGATTTTGTGGGTATATCGTCTACAAACCCTCACGAGACTATAACTCGTCCTTTGAGGTAACTCAAAGGTTCAAAGGCTTGTTGCATTCGCTAAATGCAACCGTTTACTCCACGAAAGTGAGTTAGGTAGTTTTCTTTTTGTTTCTCTCTTTGATTGATGATGTTTCCTTATCTTAGAACTCTTATTGCTCGAGGACTAGAAATTGATAAGTGTGGGGGTGTTGATAAGAGGCATTTTTACGTGTTTTTAAGCCCATGGGACTTATGCTATGGATTCATTTATTGACAAAATCATGCCACATTTGCGTTTAAGCGGGGTGTTAAGTGATTACAGGTGATAAATTTGAGCATACAAAGAAACGAGGCGAAAAACGACGTATAAAACACGTTCAGGCCAATTTGCTTCTGTCGTCCACGCCCAGGCGCCAGTATTACCACGCCCAGGCACCGGACAAGATGCAAATAACGTCAACATTCTGCTGTTCACGACTAGGCGCCGTAGTGTCCACGCCTGGGCGTCGTATCTGCATTAGTTTCCACGGTTGAGCGCTATTTCCGTATGTTTAGCGACCGAATTCGATGAAGTTCCCTTCTACAATGTTGTAGAACTATGTGTTAGCTTCAAATGAGGACTTGAATCATCCAAATCGGAGTTTCGTGGAGAGAGTTATGAATGAAATACGATTGCTGCGCAGGACACATTGCATTTAATTTCAGCATTCTGTCAGCGGCGCCCGAGCGCCGTCATGCCGGCGCCTAGGCGTGACCACACCCGAGTTTTGATTCCTTTTAGCTAAAAGTTCATCATTTGATGGTGGAATGGAACATTTAAAGCCAAGAGGTCATCACATGTGTTGAGGGGATGTCATAAGTGTGTTTCTTGGTAGATCTACTTTATGGAATTTTATACTACACACTTTAGAGTAGTGGAGGACACACTAGTTAGACACACACTAGGGAGCCCATCAGTTTCTTGTCTTCTTAAGCCATTTTCTTCACTCTTGACCGATCACACCTTGGAGGAGGAGGCAGCTGGCCATTACTCTTCACCCATCATCATTCATCACCATTCTTCATCATTTTGAAGATTGCAAAGAAGGGGGATTGAGCTAGAGATTGAAGCTACAAGCAAGGATTCATCATCATTCAAGACTTAGGGAGTTTCGTTTGCATTTCATTTACATGTTTATGTTAATAACTATGTATATGATTGTTTTAGACCTTCTTGAGCTATTGAATATGAGCTAATCTTGTAGAACTAAGGCCATGTGAAGGCCGAATTCATGAATCTATATATGTGAAGTTAATTTTCGTATTAATTCTTCTAATTGCTTTGTGTGTTGATTTTGTGCTTTTATCACAATCATATGCTTGATCTCCATATGCTTGCTATTGTGCCTAATCTAGTCATTCGAGAGAAGATAGGTTAGGGTTCAAATGAATCAACACATCATCCGAAACTAATGTGGAATTGCTCCTAGAAATAGGTAAAGATTTCCGGGTGCGGTTAGCCGGATTTATCCGGGGAAACTCTAGAACGTTAATGCGTGATTGTTGATTAGATTCTCGGATAGACATATTTAGAGAACCGTCAATCAATCATAGGATTGTTATGTGCCGAGACATCGGGTAATGATTAATTAAGGAGTTTTCACCAAAGCAATAGGAGTCTAATAATTCGAAGAGTAGCTCATATATATAGACGAGTGGATTTGGTCATAGCATGTGCCTTAGTCTTTTTAACCAATTCGTGAGGTTTAATTCATAGCTTGTTCCCTCCTTTGATCTTTCGTTTACTTAATTGTTTTTCTCTTGCTTTACTTTAATTGTCTTTACCTTCATTACGAATCTTAAACTAAAATTCAAGTCTCCGTGGTTCGACAACCCGGACTTATTTTGTCCACTTTTATTACTACACACGACTAGTGCACTTGCTATTAAAAACACGTTAGGTATTAGCGTGTCAGTCTCGGACACAAAACCCTTTAGCTGTTCCATATAGATATCCTCCTCGAGGAATCCATTCAGGAAAGCCGTTTTGACATCCATTTACCATATCTCATAATCTAAGTATGCAGCTATGGATAAAAGTATTCAGATGGACTTTAACATGGCAACGAGCAAAAAGGCTTCTTGATAGTCAATTCATTCTCTTTGACTATACCCTTTCACTACGAGCCTGGCTTTAAAGGTATCAACCTTGCCATCGCTACCTATCTTTCTTTTGTAGATCCACTTACATCCTATAGGTTTGATACCTTCAGGACGATCTACCAACGTCCAGACTTGGTTCGATTGCATAGAGTCCATCTCTGTTTCCATGGCTTCTCGCCATCTTAAAGCGTCGACATCCACCATCGCTTGATCATAGGTACAAGGATCATCTTCATGACCTTCTTGTACTCTCTTTAACCAAATAGTCACTTAACCGTTTTTAAAGCATTTTCAAAGATATGATGTGACTAAAAAAGTAAAGCAATAAAACAGTAAATAACACAAGATATGTAGGGTTCACTGGGTGATGTAATCCCAGCTACGTCCTTCTTCGTCTTTACACTCGGAGAAAATCCACTAAATTGATAATCGAAGGATCACACAGGGGCTTCTACAAAATAGAGGATAAGAAAGATGGTCGTGAGCTCCTTGATCACACAGACTTCAGCTCCAATGAAGATCTTCTTCAGCAAGCTTCTGTTACACAGAAATGTTGCTTGTAAATCAACAACTTTCTCACTCAGATGAAAGAGGTTGAGGGTTTTTGTCATGGGTTTGTTTAATTTTAGGAAGTTCAAACAACTTAGGATATCTCAATAAGAGTGTATGGTTCTTCTATGAAGATGTTTGAGATATCGGTGACTGTCTTTAGAATGTATATGAAAAGTTTGAAGGATTTTGGCTATGGAGTTTATAAGCTTTTTCTCAAGAATATTTTCAGCAAGGTGTCGACCTTTTTCTTGTGCATGTATGTGTGTATTTAGGGTTTGTTGAGGGGTCCTATTTATAGAGATTTCTTGGGGTTTGTTGAGGGGTCCTATTTATAGAGATTTCTTGGGATTTGTCCATTGGACACATGCAAGCGTGTATCTCTCCTGCAGAGTATAAATAGCATTTCTTCTGACATTTCTGAATTTCTGCTGTTACCGATTAGACATAAGCACACTTTGAACTCTGAAATCTGACAATGTAGTCAAAAGGTGGCTTATCCACAAGTCATAATGCCTTATCACAGTTAATGCGTTTTGAATTTATTTCCCGTTGGAAATAAATGTCCGTTGATGATTGCATTTAAGTCCTTCGTGACTTAAGAATTTATTTCAGATGAATCTGATCCTTGATCGCTTGAGTAATTTGGAGCTCTTGATTCAATAGTCCTGAAAAAGTCCTTTAGCGTTTGACAGACGCTTAAGACAAATCTTCATCTTCACTTGACTTCAGACGCTGATCTTCAACTTCATCGCTGACAGACTCACCTAGAATTCTATCAGTGACTCGGTATCTAATACTTAGTCTAAAATCTATAAACATAAAAATTACAAGCTTAACAAATTAATAAACTTTCAAACGCTTATACAAATGTTCTATGAAAGCATAAACTTACATTCTTTTGGGGTCTAACATAAAATCCTATTCTTGTCAGCATCAAAATATCTAACATGAAATTTCCAAACAATCTCCCCCTTTTTGATGATGTCAAGACCTTAACTCCTTTATAGTTCAAGAGTTTAAAGAAAAGACAAAAGATATAAGTTAGCGTTAGAAAGTTAGTTGAGTTAGCTAATGTTAGATTAGCTTCAACAAGATGTTTCATCGTTTAATCATTCATTCATATAGAAAATTGAAGCATACATGATTACACTCAAAAAATAGCAAAACAAACATAAAGCAACATAAGATAAAAAAGATAAACAGGATAAGTAATCATCTTCTCTATCGCTTCTTTGACATCTCTTCCTGGAAGATCTCATTCGCCAGATAAATGAGAACTCGGTCAATGTCTATCATTGTTGTATGATAGACTTCGTTGTAGTCCTCACGACGCACTTTAGCGCTTATGTTGAGCTCTAACAACCTTTTCACCCAATCTCTTGGAGGAATTCCAAGCGTCTGGATAAGATCATGATAGAGATCTTGGACTCGATCATTGGAAGGTTTCCAGTTAAGAGTTCTTCGCAAGGGTTCAGCGTAAGGATGAAAACCCATGCCTTCAAGAAATTCAACATCCAAATCAGGAAGCCTATGCCTGCCTCTGAAGTATCTTAGCTTTCGCTTCTTTGTGAGCATCTTTTTCAGGCTCGCAATCTCTTCAAACATGGAGTGCCAATTTTTGTTATCGGTTTTGGACATTGGCTCTGATGCTTTTCCTTTGGCTTTCTGGTCTTTTGGTTTTTCTTTTTCTTTCCCCTTCTTGACTTCATCAAAGGAAGATCTTAGCTCAGCGATGTCACGGCATAGTAATTTGACTTCATCGATGAGTAGGGCGACTTGTTCAGCGATACTTTGACTCATGTAATTAGAAGTATTATGTCTTTCAGTATCCCGATGAAGCGTTCTAAGCTAGAAAGCTATTAAACTCTTCGGATAGACCTGTAATTAAAGGGACCATGTGATCTAGTACTGATGCAGTACTCTTGACTGCAGCATTTGATATATTTTTTTCGTTTGCAATGGATGGCTGCAATGTATCTCTGAATCTTTTTTAACTTTGTCATTATACTTTGTTTTGTCTTCGACATCCATCACTGTGTTGAGTATATTATCAAACACATTTTTCTCAATATGCATCACATTCAAATTATGTCGAATTAGGTTTGTGTGCCAATAAGGTAATTCCCAAAATATGCACTTTTTGATCCAATTATGAGTTTTTTCAAATCCATCTACTGGTTGGGGTGCCACCTAGGGGTTTGTCAAATATATCAATGATCTGCTCTACTCTTTGGCGCATGACTTCACCACTTAAGCGAATAGGTGGTGGATTATTTTCAATCCGTCTTTTGCGAAACTTGTAGGCTTGTCTTCCATAGGAATATTCACGAGGCAAGAATTGACGATGACAATCAAACCAACATGCCTTCTTTCCACAATGAAGTTTGAAAGATTTTGTTTTCTCCTGACAATGCGGACATGCTAACCAACCATGAGCACTCCACCCATATAGCATTGCATATGCCAGAAAATCACTAATTGTCCAAATCAGAGCAACTCTCATATTAAAGTTTGTTTGTTGCACATATCATAAGCTTAAATCCCAGTCCACAATGTTTTCAACTTATCTATCATGGGACGTAGAATCGCATCAAGATTTTTTCTTGGACTCTTTGTGCCTAGCATGACCATATTCAAAAACATAAAAAAAAAAATTACATGCTCATCTATGGAGGGAGATTGTACACAGTAAGGATCACAGGCCTCCAAGATATGGAGTATTGGAATTCCCAAACAGACTAAAACTATCTATACGTAAACCAAGGCGAACATTTTGCGCATTTTAAACAAATGATGGATGAGTGCAACCGAAATGCTTCCACGCCTCTCCATGAGATGGGTGTGCTATACTCCCATCTTCAAAATGATTCTAGCCATGCTATGTCATGTGCTCACATGTATAATTCGATGCATATAGCCTTTTAAGTCGGGGTATCAGTGGCAAGACCTTGAAATGAACTTTGTTTCGACCTCCCCACTTCATTGGCATATACCTAGGATGACCGCACACAAGACATTCTTGGTCTTAATTTTATTTATAATACAATATGCAATAATTATTACAAGCAATCAATTTTCTCATAATAAAGCCCAAGTGTAACCAGTTGTTTTTTAGTCTAGTACAAGTTGTTTAACAACTTTTCACCATCATTACTACAAAAATACACTATTACAGTGGTTTTTTGAAAACCACTGAACGGAGGGGCCTATTACAGCGGTTCATGGGTGAACCGCTGTAATAGGGTTGACCGCGGGACCTATTATAGCAGTTCTTCAAAGAACCGCTGTAAAAGGTCCGGAGCTATTACAGCGATTTTTCAAAGAACTGCTGTAATAGTACTATTGCAGCGGTTCTTTGAAGAACCGCTACAATATCCCGGAACCTATTATAGCGGTTCTTCAAAGAATCGCTACAATAGACTAATGCCAATAAAAAAAAATCGATTCCCCCCCATTTTCCCCCCAAAATCGGCCTCTCTCTATTCTCTCTCTCAACTCTCTCTCTCTATACTCTCTCTCTATTCCACCACCACTAACCACAACCGCCGCCGCCACCACCACCACCACCATCCTCCCCCTATTTTCGTCTCTCTCTCTCGCTCTCTATTCTCTCTCTCTCTCTCTCTCTCGACTCCACCCCCACCAACCACCACCACCACCACAATCGGCCGCCTCGACCACCATTACCATCTCCCCCCCCCCATTTTCGTAGTTTTCTCTCTCTCTACTCTTTCTCTTGATTTACTCTCTCTCGGCCACTCCCGCCGCCACCTTCGCCGCCACCACCACCACCTTCTCTCCAATAAACCCTAAACCCTAGGTATACATACATATATATATATATATATATATATATATATATGTTTATATTTTTTTTTGAATTATATAATGTGGATTTTTGTTATATTTGATTATGTTAATTAATTGGTTATGTGGGTTTAATGGGTGTTTGTTATATAATGTTGGTTTTTGTTATAGTTGGTTATGTTAATTAATTGGTTATGTTAGTGTTTGAATAATTGGTTATGTGAGTTTAATGGATTTTTGTTATATAATGTGGGTTTTTGTTATAGTTGATTATGTTGATTAATTGGTTATGTTAGTGTTTGAATAATTGGTTATGTGGGTTTAATGGGTTTTTGTTATAGTTGATTATGTTAATAAATTGGTTATGTTAGTATTTGAATAATTGGTTATGTGAGTTTAATAGGGTTCTTTTTATATAATGTGAGTTTTTGTTATAGTTGATTATGTTAATTAATTGGTTATGTTACTGTTTGAATAATTGGTTATGTGGGTTTAATGGATTTTTGTTATATAATGTGGGTTTTTATTATAGTTGATTAGTTTTAATTGGTTATGTTGGTATCGTGATTGGATTTTCGTATTGTTTTGTTGACATCGTTTAATGCATTCATGGTTCTGTGAAGTTCGATTGGTTTTGTTGGTTCCAAGGTTGGGGGAAGATTCAGTCGAGAACTTGGTAGAAATTTTTACGTCGTTACTCAGCCGAATTTTTCTAGAATAATGGGCATTGTTATTTGTTTTACTGCATATATATTTGTTTGAGTTTGTTGTGGTTGAAATATCTGAGTTTTGTTGGTTGCAAGGTTGGGGGAAGATTAAGTCGAGAACTTGGTAGAAATTTTTGTGTCGTTACTCTGCCGAATTTTTAATTAATTCAACTCAACTGATGTTTATAAAATTATTTAAGAAAGGATAATAATTTAAATTCTCTAATAGTTTAATTTTCAAATAATTTAGAAACTTTTATAGTGTTTTGTTGGTTGGTTTTGTTGTGGTTGAAAAATCAGAATCAAGAAGGACCAAAGTTGGATTTTAGCGGATCGTATGTCGGAGCAATATGCGAAAGGGGTGAAAGAATTCATCAATTTTTCGGTTGAGCATGCACCAGATCGGACTAGAATCAGTTGCCAGTGTTTACGTTGTTGTTTTGGAAAGAGAATTAGTCCATGTGATTGGAAGATCATTTGGTGTGTAATGGAATTGATAAAAGCTACACACGTTGGACAAGACACGCTGAGAGCAGTGCCACCTCAGATGATTTGGGTGGTACATCATATTGATCACAGGATTTGGACATGGATGATTATGAGCCTGATCGTTTGGAGAAGATGACAAATGTGATTGAGGAGGATTTGCGAAATTGTCCCAAAATTTTTGACAATTTGATAAGTGATTCAAAGACACCACTGTATAGTGGTAGTAAATTCACAAGATTGAAAGCAGTCCTAAACCTCTACAAGTTAAAAGCCAATAATGGGTGGAGTGATAAGAGTTTCACAGACTTACTTGGTCTATTAAAAAGCATGCTACCCGAGGATAATGTGTTACCTAATCATACTTATGAGGCTAAACGGATGTTAACCTCAATTGGGATGGGATATGAGGGGATACATGCTTGTCTCAATGATTGCATATTGTTTAGAAATGACTATGCATCATTGAAGGCGTGTCCGAAATGTGGCACCTCACGGTACAAGAAGAATGGATCTGCTCCTGTCAAAACAGCGTGGTATTTGCCCATAATACCTAAATTCAGGTGCATGTACAGTAGTGAAGAGTTTGACAAGGACTTGACATGGTATGCTAATAGAAGGCTTGAAAAAGGGATTGAAGATAACAAGATTAGACACCCCTCAGATTCTCCTCAATAGAAAAAGATTGATGATGATTTCCCTGAATTTGGGGAAGAACCAAGAAACCTACGCCTTGTATTGGCTACGGATGGCATGAACCCACATGGCTTGCAAAGTAGCTCACATAGTACATGGCCGGTGATTTTGATGATCTACAACCTACCCCCATCGCGTTGCATGAAGCGAGAGCATATAATGATGCCTATACTCATTTCAGGGCCCAAACAACCTGAAAATGATATAGATGTCTACTTGTCCCCTTTAATTGAGGATTTGAAGGTGATGTGGGAGACCGGTACTGAAGTATATGATGGGTTCAGAAAAGAAAGTTTCAATCTCAGAGTCATGTTGTTTGGAACAATCAATGAATTTCCAGCAAGAGCTAATCTTGAGGGATATGGTGTACATAGCCAATGTGGATGCCCCATATGTGTCAAGAGTACAAATCAATATCGATTGCCACACTCTCAGAAATATGCATTCCAAGGGCATCGAAGATGGCTGAAGCCGGAACATCGATATCGTCGGTGGAAGAAAGCTTTCAATGGGAAGATAGAAGAAGGTCGAGCTCCTAAGTGCTTAACTGGTGAAGACGTGTTTGAGAATGTAAAAGACTTGAATATCAAATGTGGAAAGACTTTTGCAGGCGACCTTGCAAAAATTGGGTGGAAGAAAAGGTCAATTTTTTTTGAGTTGCCTTATTTGAAATCCTTACATGTTAGACATTTTTTGATATTATGCATATTGAGAAAAACGTTCTTGATAGTGTCATTGGTACACTTCTAAATGTGCCCGGCAAGATAAAATATGGCGTCAAGGCGAGGTTAGACTTGGTTCAAATGAAGATAAGAGGTAAATTGGCGACAACAAAGAAGGGAAAACGTACTTATTTGCCTCCAGCAGCTCACACTCTATCTAGGAAAGAAAAAATTGCATTATGTGAGTTTCTTTATGGAGTGAAGGTTCCAGAAGGGTATTCTTCAAATATTAGCAGTCTTGTATCAATGATAGATTTGAAGCTAAAGTACGTGAAGACTCATGATTGTCATGTACTTATGGATCATTTGCTACTAATTGCTATACGGGCCATTCTGCCAAAAAAGGTGAGAGAAACTATAACTAAATTGTGTTTCTTCTTCAAAGCAATGTGGAGTAAGGTGTTTGATCCTGAACAATTGCCTGCACTTCAGAAACAAATTGTCATCACTTTGTGTGAGCTTGAGATGTATTTTTCACCTGCACTTTTTGATATCATGAGTCACCTACCTATTCACTTGGTTAGAGAGACACAACTATGTGGACAGGCTTTTATGAGATCTAGGTATCCGGCTAAGCGTTATATGAAGGTATTAAAAGGTTATGTGAAAAATCGTAGTCGACTGGAAGGTTACATTATTGAACGGTACATAGTTGATGAAGTGATTACATTTTACATAGAATATTTGGCAGAATCTAATGTTGCAGAGCTTCCAAAGTCTCATGTTGTGGGAGGGAGATCAGAAGGAGAAAGCGTAATTGGAAAGCAATTAGTTAGTGTTCCTTGCACACAAAGGGATCAGGCACACCTATATGTGCTCCACAACACAGATGAGGTTGACCCATGTGTTGAAGAGAACAAAGACCAACTCAAGAGATTAAATCCAACTAAAAATTAGAGCTGGATTTCAAGAGAGCATAACAAAAGTTTTATCGATTGGTTCCGAAAGCATATTCTACAGAAACAGAACGAGAATCCACTTTCAGTTTCAGATAAATTGGCACGGTTGTCGATAGGTCCGGGCAGACTAGTATTTTGTCATTCAGGTTATCGTATAAATGGTAGGACATTTTATACAAAAGACCATGATGAAAGGAGTACAATGCAGAATAGTGGGGTGAGTCTTGTAGCTCAAGCAATGCAAATCGCAAGTACGAGAGATAATAACCCTATCTATGCTAATTTATCATATTATGGGGTGATTGAACGTATATGGGAGTTGGATTATAGTTGGTTTCGGATGTTTATTTTTGGGTGTAGGTGGGTTGACAATAAAAATGGTGTCGATAATAGTGAAATAGGCTTCACTCAAGTAGACCTTGAAAGGGTGGGATACAAAGATGAACCTTTCATTTTGTCATCAAAAGCTAAGCAAGTGTTTTTCGTCATCGATCCTGTTGATAAGAGGTGGTCCAATTTTTTATCGGTAGACAAAAATACTTGTATTGAGGATGATGGTCCAGATAGTGAAGATGATGGAGGAAATCCTACCTTAGGTGATTCACAATCCACTGATAGTGATGGTGACTTAGATATCAGTGATGATGAATTGTATATGCGACAAGATCACCAAGAGGGGATATGGATTAATCCATCAGTTTGCGGCGTACTAAACAAAATGGTCATACTGAGGGGAAGCAAAAGACTACTAAGCCAATGACAAAAAGAAAACGATCAAAGGTATTTGAACTTATTTGATAATTATATGATAGACTTAGTTTTTGAACTTTTTTGCCGCTACATATAAGCACTTTCTCAATATTTCATTAAGATATACAGTCTTGTTAGTGTATGTGTCAGGGCATCTGCTCTCTTCTTTTAATAGTGTTGTTATTTGGTATTAATGAATTAGAAAATTATGTTGTTGGTATATAAAACTAACTTTTGTAATTTTTGCAATTGTAGGTCGATACCGTATACAGCCGCCGCTGCCACCACCACCACGGCCGCCCTCTCCTCCGCCTCCACCACTACCACCACCACCACCGTAAGCTTTTTCTCTCACTCTCTCTATATGATAACGAGTATTATTTGAACACATTTCATGAGTATAGCCTGTTTGTTGATATGTTGAAAAATTCGACTTTGTGAATTTTGATTATGTATTTTGATTATGTATCGTGATTGGATGAATATGTGTTGTTTTGTGAACGAATTGATGGATTGATTTTGTTGTTTCCAATTTTGGTGGAAGATTAAGTCGAGAACTTGGTAGAAAATTTTGTGTTGTTACTCTGCCGAATTTTTTCTAGAATAATGGTGGCATTATTTAGTACTATTTAGTATATGAATCTAACTTCTGTATTTTTCTCTTTTGTAGGTTGATGGATTCTGAGAGTGCTGCAAACAAACGTGCTGAAAATGAGATCCGTAGAGGTGTCACGGCAATGAAAAAAGTTGTAAATGCTAAAAGTAAGGATTAAGGCTACCAGTCGACTGGAATAAGAATGGCCAAGCAGTTGACACAAACAAAGCAACATTTGTTGGTTACATTGGAGTCATTGCTTGTCAGAAGGTGCCGATTACCATCAGTGATTAGCGACACGTCTTGGCAGCAACAAAATATTTTTTTAAAATATTTTTAAAAGAGCAAAGTTCACTAAATTTTTTTATTTTTTAAATGTATTATTACAAGAGTGCTTATCAAAGGAGGGTAGCCATAGTGGAAACGAGAAGGCCCGGGATGATCTATTGGCTAAAGCTCTAAAAAGAAGGAGCATTCGGGTCGCATTAGGGATGTAGGCTTTGGGGTATCACAAAAAGAGTACATTATGGATCCAAAGCCTTCTAAACAGATGGAGATTGATAGCTTGAAAAACATGGTCCAGATCCTCACTAAATCACTATCCACATTGCAACGCGAGTTTGTCGAGCATAAGGCGTCTGGGTCGCAGCAGCCACATGAAGATGAGGGGATTTCTTTGAAAGATAGCTTCCCAAATCCACTTAAAAAGCTTCCTGAGGTAATGATATGAACTTGTTTAGTGATCATGTAACTTGCAATTTTCTATTTTTGTAATAATAAACAAAACTTTCTAATATGATGGTATATATATATATATATATGTAGGTTGTGGCGCCATGTCAATTAGCACTTTCAACCCCGTCATATCGTATAGTGGCTAAAGGACAAATGCACAATCGAAAAATGGATAGAATAATGCATACACGTCCATTACCCACCCACCTAGTGAAAGTGGCCATTGACATTGCAATTGAAAAGAATACACCCCTACATGTCCCTCTCCAAGATGAAGAAGTGTTCACTATTTCTGATGTTGTGGGACACATTGTTGCTTGGCCTATGAGTCTTGTCAGTGTCACTGATGCATCGGTACGTAATTATTAATAGGTAGCCATTAATAAATTATAACAATTGTTTAAGGTTTCTAAATATACTTTAGTGTGTAACATTCCACATTTTGTTTTCTTTGCTTAAACAGTCTCTTGGACCATCCAAATCAGTTGGAAAAAATAAATCAGGGACGACGAAGCCCTCAGCTGTCAATCCTGCACGTGAAGGTGACAGATGTGAAGACATTGTAACAGCTAAACTCCCTGACCCACTTTTAAATCTTGAAAAGTACATGAAGATAATGCCCATTGATCAACAGATCACTATGGACTTTCTCGTGGCAATTATGAATATCCACTTTCTAGAGTATATTGGGCGGGAGGAGATCTGTCACCTTTTGAGTCGAGAACAAATAGGGGCCTCTATCATTTCAGTTTACATCAAGTAAGTTTTTAAATTATTTTATTACATTAATTTGAACTATGTTTATTTTCGTTACTCAAATTTATCTTATAATCAATTTAGGTATTTGTGGGATAATTACGTGGTCCCCGAAGAGAAAAAAAATAATTTTGGGTTCCTTAGCGCACATATTATATGTGCTACAAGTCCCTATCAGCTTATTGAACAAGAGCAATATATAACAAATGCTATGAAAGATAGCGCACAAGGGAAGTCGTTTCTTGCACCTTACAACGCAGGGTGAGCTACTAAAGACCCAACTTTATTTTGTAAAACCTGTTTCGTACGCAAAACTAATTTTGAACTTATCTTTTGAATGCTTTTTAGGGGACATTGGTTGTTGCTTGTGATTGATCCAATTGAAGAAATCGTTTATTATCTGGATTCTTTGCTCATTGATCCGAATAAACGACCTAAAATGAAAGAAAAAATCAATCAGTAAGTTTTTCATTCAATCTATGTATCCATTATATTTAATATTAATTTTAAAGTGTATATATCTTTCTAGATTTAACATATTTGTTTGTTGTTGACATATTTCCTTGTTTTTTGAATTTTTTAACAGTGTTATGTTGATGTTTCGTGCAAATCACAACAACCAAAGGAAATCCAAAAACAAGACCTGTAAATGGGGTCCTATAAAGGTTAGTGCTTTATAATAAAATTTATTGTTCTATAAAAGATTATTCATACAAAAGTTATTGTTCTATAATAAAATTTTGATTTCAATTTTGTAGTGCCCCCAACGGTTAAACGACATAGATTGTGGCTTCTTCATTATGAGATTCATGAAGGAGATTATTAGGCACGGAGAATCCACAATCCCACCAGCGGTATGCATAATCCTAATTAAAACTCATCAATTTCTAATTTTCCTTTTTAAGTTATTTAAACCTTTGTTAGGTAATTAACTGAAACATCTTTTGAGTTTGCAATCTCTATCTTGCAGTACTTTCCTGATTGTCAATACGCCTCTTACTCTCAAAAGCAACTTGATGAAGTACGATGCGAATTGGCACAATACATTTTCCATTGCGCTTAGAAATGGGGTATGGTATGTTGTAATTAGTTATAAATTGTTGTAAATTTCTATTTGATTTGTTGTATTCAAATTGTGATTAGTTTAATTAGTTGATTGTAAACTCGTGATCGTTTGTTGCAGATTATAAAATTTAGTGAAATAATTTTGGGTTTTTCTTGTTTGTGTTGAATTTGGCTTTTGTGGTTTGTTATGTTAGTCTGTTGAATTTTGACATTGTAGGAAGATTTTACAATAAAACAGCACAAACCATTTCGAGAAAAAAAAAATTTAACCCCTATTACAGCGGTTATTTACATAAGCGCTGTAATAGGGCTTAATAAATAAAAAAAAAACTAAAGTATCTATTACAGCGGTTATAAAAATAACCGTTGTAATAGGTATTTTTTACAGCGGTTTTTAACCGCCATAGTAGGCCTTGGACCTATTACAGCAGTTCATATTACAGCGGTTAAAACCGCTGCACTAGGTAAAAAAAAAACGCTGCAATAGGTCATTTCTGTAGTAGTGCATTCGGCTTTTGATGATTGAAAAGAGTCAATCAAAGCATGTTTCAATCATATTGCACTATGACTTGACATTTAACAATTGAGCCATATCAAAATGTTTCATGTGTCACGCCCTACGTCACCTTCACCTGTCTAGTAATTGAAACAACAAAATCATCTAACAATCCAATAATGTGGTTCAGAGCTCTACAAAAAACAAAAGATACAAAATGTATGGTGAAATAGGACATAAAATTTTATTCTAGTTATCTACTTGATTATAATCTCAAATTAATTAATACCTCTGTTTACGACACCTAAGTCAATTCCTGACCCTAAATAAGTCACATATGTTCTTCAACAATCTTCATTTGTACCCTGGGGAAGGGGAGACACGAATGATGAACTACTTGTTTGAATAGTGCAATGTGTGCAAGTGCATGGTTATGTATGAACATTATAACTTATGATTCTCATAATGCATGATCATGATAATATGATAACAATCAAACAGCGCAATAGTCATCAATGATAAAGAAAGCTAATAACACATAGCATTTAATTGTTAGTGAGAGATTCTAGAGGTGGCTACCACAATATTTTCCTCAGCAAAGCACTAGAGTCACTTATAGTGGTCTTTGAGATTGTGTCACGGTGTAACACTTAGGTCCGTCAGTTCCAATTGAGGTCTATCAAACAATGAAGGATACAGTTTTGTTGACAACCTTCTTATGACTCCTGCTTCAGAATAACTACCTTATTCACCAAATGCGAGATTGCTAATAAACTGACATGCCTTGGTACATGTCTGAATCTACAACCCCATCGCCATGATATGCTCCGTCCATGCGTGAGAGGAGAATCAGTAACCATGGGGCCATGACCAACCATTATGACAAGCCCGATGCTGTCCGCAAGGGTCACAACCTCCATGCCGCAATTTGGGCCTAGGTAACAATGAATAATCCACAAGGGATTCAGATAATCAAGATCACATTTCTTGCACAGGCGAGACAAGGAGTACTATGCCAAGCCGATATCAACCATGCAACAATGATTGCGGTCTATCTCCCCACTGTCCTATACCAGCAGAGGACTTCATGCATTTCATGTCCAACACATATCATTATGATGTCACAGTCCTAAGGTGCAATAAAGTACAATACCCGAGTTATATAAATAAGTTGTATTTGACATAAGGTATATATAAAACAAATTAGTGATGTGATTGATATCTACATTAATAACAATGACACAAATATTATAGAATAAAATAAACCAATAAATAGAGCACTCACGTTATAAAGAGAGTTGCCGCCTATATGCCAGTATTCTTTATTTCAATTCGTGAGTTTGAATTCCTCTAAAGATGTGCATATAGTCGCCATGTGAACCTAAGGATGAATACAGGTATCGCATACATGTTCATATATTTACCTGGATTTAATTACAAAAGGTACTCATTTTGTTTTCAAAAGTAAATGGACTATGTGTTAAATAAAAGATCACATGTTTTATATATTTCTCTATTCAAGTATATCTTCTTTCTAGTTAAACCTATGGATTTTGAGTTTCATACTAAATTAAGAAGTAACATTTTCGTATGTTAAAGGAAAAACAAATTAATCAATTAGCAAGCCGACTAAATGAAATATACTCACTATATTTGATCAAAATATATATATATATATATATGCTCACTGACAAATGTCATTTTTGATACATTACTCGCCCATGATCCCAATTCCTTCTAAAGTTTTCTGGGCATACAGTGTTAGTGTACCTAAGAATAAATACAAACAACAGCATCTGACTAACAACACATGGCTTCTACTATTTCTTGTAGTCCTATTTCTAAGTAGACATCAATTAATCTATTGAATCCGACAGCCTTTAAATTTATTTTCAGACTAAATAGTTGAGGTACCAGCAAGCTTTTCAGGGGCAGGAGTTGTTGACATATAATTGTTCAAGCAATACATTGGGAAACATTCTTAGTTCTTGAGATACTAATTAGAAATTACTTAATATCATTAGTTCAGCAACAACTACGAAGGGAAGTGAATTACTGTTAAATATTAGTTTCCATATTTTTTGTATATCTCTTTGCTTGTATTTACATTAGGTTTCTTTCCTTGTATGTAGATTAAGGTTTTATATTCATTGTAACTCTATATATACATTCCATCATCAATAATATTATTCACGGGGTTTAGAATTCTAACATGGTATCAGCCTAATAGAGAGCAACTCTCCCTCTCTAAACCGATCCTAAGCCAACTCGCCTACCCCGGGTGCAATTTTTTTTCCGACCAAATTCAACCTCCCGAACGCCGCCTTTCTACCACTGTTCGTTGCTTCGGTACGTTTGCGTTCATTATTTTTATCTATCTTCTACGTCTTGTGTCATCTCCGTTATCACTATGGGGGAAGCCAATCCTACAAATCCTACCCCCACCTCTCATCCGGCATTTGCCATTACTAACATTTTTCATCTTTTTAATTTTTAATTTTGTGAGGAAGATCCTCGTTTCAAATTTGGAAAACAATTTTTTCTGATATTTGTCATAGTTATAGAGTTCTAGGTCATATCAATGGAAAATCCACTCTTGAAGATGATAATGATGAAGACTAGTTTTCGTTGGATTCACAAATCAGACGTGGATGTATAATTTTGTTGATCCAAGTCTTCTTGATAGTGTTAGTGACGATGGATTTACCGCCAAGAATATATGGGATAACCTCGAGTACTCTTTTTTTAATAATAATAAACCATCCCGTTCCCTTCATCTTCAAGAAAAATTTCGCAATTATAAAAAGGGATGATTATCAATTTTTGATTTTTTTCGCGATATGAAGCGCATAGCTGATAATCTCAACGATGTTGATTCTCCTATTAATGATTAGGAATTAGTCCTCCAAATTCTTAATAATTTACTTGATTCATATAATAGTATCATAGATGTCATTACAAATCAACGTCCGTTTCCTAAGTTTGCTCAGGCTCGTAACATGCTTTTACTCCACAAAAACCCGTGACACACACAAAACCTCGCCCCCCTCTGATTCCTCAGTTCTTCTCTTTTCTCAAAATCAACCCAATTCTCGTACTGATAATGGTCGTGGCAGAGGACGTGGTCGTGGTAAAAATTTTGGTCGCGGATTCGTTCGTGGCAACAATAATAATGGCAGCAATTTTGATCACAATTCCAACAAACCAAATTACTCACAATTCCAACAAACCAAATTACTCACCAGGTCATGGCCAACCATCCAACATATTTCACAAGGCCATAATCAGCAATATTTTAATGGGCCTCCACGCCAACAGCAGCCCACATGGATTTCTCCTCCACAAGGCCATAATCAGCAATATTTTAATGGGCCTCCGCGCCAACAGCACACTCAATTTCAGCAACCAGCATATGCTCAGGCTTACTCAGCCCAACACCCTCCAGGCCCATATAATTATTTTCCTGTACCCCAGTACGCCCATAAACAGCCTCCACCTGGCGCATTTGCCCTGGTCTCCTACTCAACCCAGATTCAGCAACCAATTTCGAGCCCATCTCAACAACAGCCCACAGATCTAACCCACCTATTTTCGACTATGACTGTTCAATCCCCTGATGAAAATTGGTATATGGACTCGGGGGCTAGTGCACATATGACCTCTCACTCAGGTACACTTTCTTCTCTTGTACATTGTGATAATTCTAAGTCAATAATTGTTGGTAATGGTGCTATTTTACCTATTTCTCATACTGGGTCCACCTCTTTCCCCTCCACCCACATTTCTTTATCTAATGTAAAATCTCTCCCCACATCATAAAAAATCTCATTTCCGTTCAGTCGTTTACTCGTGACAATAATGTCTCTATTGAGTTTGATGCACATGGCTTTTCTATGAAGGATCTTCCGACAGGCACCCTCCTCTTTCGCAGTGACAGTCAAGGAGACCTTTACCCCGTCCTCTCTCCAACTCTTCGCACTACTCCATCTGATCAAGCTCTCACCGCCGCCACTACTACTCTCTGGCACCGCCGTCTTGGACATCCCGACTCTTCTGTCTTTAAGTTTTTAGTTTCTAGGAATTTAATTTCTTGTCAAAATACGTTATATCATGCTTGTCAGTTAGGTAAACATAAACGTCTTCCATTTTTTAGTTCAAACTCTACTACTTCTCGTGTTTTTAAAATTATACATTCGGATTTATGGACCTCGTCGGTCACTAGTGCTAATGGTTTTTGCTATTATGTTATTTTTTTAGATAATTTCTCGCATTTCTTATGGGTTTTTTCTCTTCGTCTCAAATCAGATGTTTTTAATGTTTTTCTAAATTTTTGTGCATATGTTAAAAATCAGTTTAATCATGAAATTAAGTCTTTTCAATGCGATTATGGTTGCCAGTTCGATAAGACTAATTTTCATACACTTCTTAGTGGTCTTGGTCTCAATTTTCGTTTTTCTTGCTGATAGGAGTCATTTTTACGTGTTATTAAGCCCCTTTACGTTTATGTTTTAGGTTCATTTATCGCTTGATTTTGTCACTTGTGCGTTTAATTCGTGCATTAAGTGATTTCAGGACTTAAGTGGATACAATCGAATAAAGGGTGGAAAAAGAACGTATAAAACAAGTTTAGGCCAAGATGTTTCACACCTCTACGACCAAACAAGCAAGAAACAAGCGGAGTTAGCCAAAATCATATTTTAGTACCATTTCCGCACATCTGGGCGCCAAATCAGAAACAACCTCCACATTGGAACGTCAGTTTGATATATTTAGAGACAGAATTGGATGAAGTGGCCTTCTACAAAGTTGTAGATGTATGTCTTGGCATCACATGGGGACTTGAAGCATCAAATTCGGAAGTCTGTGGAGAATTTTATGAATAAAACACTATCTCTGCGCTGGAAAACACGAAAGTGGCAGCTCCCATTCTTAGTAGGTGGAAAACAAGAGAATGGTAGTTCACATTCTTGGTAGATGGAAAGGAAGAGAATGGTAGCTCACATTCTTGGTAGGAGGAAAGTAAGAGAATGGTAGGTGGAAAACAAGAGAATGGTAGTTCACATTCTTGGTAGATGGAAAGCAAGAGAATGGTAGGTGGAAAGAAAA